>JAHXMU010000051.1:146652-232790 GCA_019455685.1 Philornis downsi | reverse complement strand
AATTTTGAAAAAGCAAAAAATTTTCGTCAAGCAAATTAAGGTAAAAATAATCTCATTCTGTGCCCCAATGACCAACCATGGCAGGATGATTAGTACACGCGACTATCAGACCACCACTTCAAGTATGGTAAAAGCTTTTCAAGTTAACTTTCCGAACCATCTTTAAAAATAATACTCCTCTCAGTGACTCAAAGTTTTCTTGTATTCCAGGCTTAACAATGTTAAGAATGTTAATTTTCTCTCATGTTTATTTTAACTTATTATTCAAACTTATTCTTTCATTTACATTTGTAAATAATTTCCATCATCTAGAATGAATGATTTTTCGTAGGAAATGCTTGTTATCAATTTAATTTGTTCAGCATATTTTGCTGAAGCTGTTTTTTTCTTACTTTAATATTAATTGATTTTAATATAATATTTTGCAAATATTTGGTTGTTAGCGGTTAAATTTTTGGATTGAATTCACTCTCCTCTGTTTTTAAGAATTTTTACAGTCATTATAGTTGATTTGCCGTCGAAACCAAATTTCCATGCCAATTTTAAAGGACTGAGAACAGACTATATAGTGAAGATGGAGTGCCTTCTGTCACAAAATCGTAAACAGTGAACGTTTTTTTTAGTACATTTTTTTTTTTTGTAAAAGCTCGCGAAGGTGTTTCAAAAGTGCTTCAATAACATTTTACATACACAAAACAGCAACACAGCTGCAAACAATGCAAAAACATCCGATTTTTGTATTAAGCGCAAATTATATATACGAGTATAAAATATAATAGAAACAAATCCATCTATCCGTCTATTTTGAGGACTTTATTTAGCATAGTTAGAATGAAACGATTTAGGTCAAATATGCACCATTTTGCTCCATAACTTGTTGTCATTTTAAAACTATTTTGTTATTATAGAAACCCTCGTAGTTATTGGCAAAAAAAATTGGGACAGTCGGCTTTCACCAGCTTCTCATGAAGGACATTTTTTACTAGCAAAAGTATCCGCCATAGACAGGAGCAGATGGTGATCGCTTGCAGCCAGAACCGGACCATAAGGTGGATGCATAAGAATCTGCCTCTCTTGTCACTATGGATGTGCGCTTCCTGGTGTTATCCTGATGAGACAAAATTCCTCTCTTATTGCCCAAAGCTGACCGCTTCTGGGCAATTGCTTTCTTTAGATAATCAATTTTTTGACAATACAGGTGTGAATTAAGTGTTTGGCTGTAAGGAAGCAGGTCATAACAGATGATTCCATCCAATCCCACCAAACACACAGCAAATCCTTTCTGACCGTCAATCTTGGCTCGACCACAGTTTTCGCCAGCCCACCACTATTCGATCATGGCGGTTTTCACTTGACATTGTTGTAAATGATCCGCTTTTCATCCACTTTAGAAATGTTTCGATTTTGTTACGATTCACCAGTGATTCGCAAATGGAGTTACAGTTCATGCGGTTTTTTTTGCGTTAACCCGAGCTTCTTTTTGTATTCAGCCTTAATCAAGTGATTCCAAACAGTTTTTGGTGTAATTTTTAGATTCTGCGCAATCGAAACAGTGTTTACATGACAGTGGGACTTGACGAATTCCGCTATTATATCGATATTATCGACAATTTGCCTTCCAGAGCGTTGTACATTTTTGACATTAAAATTACAGAAAAGAGGTCAATGAAATCAAAATTGATAGCATGATTGACTACTACCGTATCATGGCAGTAAACAGTATTCAAACGATTCTGAATCAAGCAATGACAAAACCACCTGAATAGTTCGTTTAGTATTATTTAACAGCATCTAACGTCACCCGACCGCATTATTACAACGTCATCTATTGGAAAAATAATGAGTTCCTTTTTTATACAGGGTGGGCCATAAGGGTGTTGGCGGTTTAAATATTCAATTAAAAAAAACTACGAAACATAAAAAAAAAAATATATTTGTATTTTTAAAAAGTAGAAGCATGGGAATTTTTAAGACTTAAAAATAATGATGTCCAAATGGCTTTCCTCGGCTGCTTGACACTCTTGGAACCGAAGTCACAAAAAACTCGTTGAGAAGTTGTTCTCGGTATTTTGTTACTTTCCTGAATAATGTTCCTCTTCAACTGCTCTAAATTGGTCGGATTATTCTCGTAGACTACCGATTTGAGGTAGCCCCATAGAAAATAATCGCATGGAGAGAGATCGGGGCTACGTGGGGGCCATTCAACATCCCCCTTTTTCGAAATGAGTTTTCCAGGAAAAACAAAGTTAAGTCGGTTCATGGCATCATCGGGTTTTAATTCTTGGTCTATCTGAATCTTATAAGCCTTCAAATGCAAATCACGTTTCAAAATTCGTCATAAAGTTGTTCTTTTGACATCCAAAGACTGACTTCTCATACGTGTTGACTGTTGCGGATTTCGCTGAACTGAAACACGAACACGCTCCACAATGTCGGCTGATCTTGCAGAAACTGGGCGACCACGAACCGTAATTGGTACTGTTGAGCCGGTTGTTTCGAACATTCTGATCCATCCATCGCGTAAACCGTGTTCATGCCGATACGAACGTCGTGCAGTAATCACTGATTTATTGTTTTCGTAATACGCTCGGACACAAAATGCACGCTGCACTCCCGTGAACGGCTCCATGGCGACTAAATTTCCAGGAAGCGGCGCAACGAACAACATAACCCCTCGCCACCCCGCGCCGCGCGTTGCCGAGAAATTGAAGATTTAAACCGCCAACACCCTTATGGCCCACCCTGTATTTCTTTATTATGTATACCTAATTGAATCCAACTGAAGTTAGAAAAACACTATTTAAAATCCAAGAATTCTACCTGAAGTAAATCAAACTCGAAGAATCCTTCTTCCTGTTTGAAATGATTGCAATAATATCACGCAATTCGCCATATGTGGGGTCAATAATCCTAATTTTAGTTTTTACATCTTAAGTACCGCAAAAAAATAAGGCTGATCAGATTTTAGGCACATTTTTCCGGTCAGCTAAGACCGATTAAATTATATGCTAATCCTCTCAACCAATACTAAATAAATGGAAATAAAATGATCTTTGTTAATCAGGTCTGTAAAGTATTTGATCACATTGACCATTTTTGCGTACAAATGTCCGCAATCACTGCAGGTGAAACTGTAGCATACAGACAAACAGGATTTAATGTTTTTTTCATTATGTACTCTTGATAAGGTCTCCTAAAGCTGTTTCAGGTGGAATTACAAAATAATAATCAAATGTTTACATATGACTATGTCACCGAAATTATTAATCATTTTATTATAACAACAGCAACGGGAAACAAGTGCACTTAGTGCTGAATTTGTAGTTGTTTAGGCAATAGCGAGCAAACGTAATTTGTGAATCATATGTCTGTTAAATATGTTATCACCACAGTTCATTAATATGGATGAAATATTTGTTTATTGAATGATTTTGCTTAACCGCAATATAATTTTACGTTAAAATGATCAAACGCACCGCAAACTTGCGCTTAAACAAGCGTTAAACCGTACCTACATATTATCCATATTCTTGCCACAAAAATACGATTGCGTATTAGAATAGATATTGTAACAATGATATCGCAAATTTATATTTTCGGTCATGTAACTAGAAATCAAAGGATCCTTTGTCTAACCTGTAAAACTTCCCTAAAGCACACTTCCGAACTTCGTGCCAGATGTTGGCTATCATCGCTAAAATAATGCAATTAATACAAGATATTGCGACAAAGAAAATGATTCTAATTTGGGTTAACTACACTGAAATGCTTAATATGGAGATGGGCACTCAAAGTATTACGAACTGTAGCAACCAAACGGCTAATGATATAGTGCTCATTTTTTAACAAGCGTCAATTTGCCATGTTGTTTACAAACCTATGGAAGTTTAGGGCTATTCATTTAGTGGTTTGAAAGCCTTCGATCTGGCAAGACTGTCAGCTGTTAAATACCTGTCATCTGAAGTGTTATTTATTTACTGAAAGTTTGCCATTTACGAATATGGATCGTTTATCAACCGAAAAAACGCATAAAAATAGTTTCAACTTATTACAAAAGTGATGATTCAAACGTGGGCACTTTTCGTTCATTATGGGGTGATTATGGTCGTCATCATCGACCTACTGTGCAATGCATTGACAAGATTATAAAGAATTTTGAAAGAGACTGACTGTGCTTAATCGCAATGTACGTGCTAACGACAATATTGCTTCTGTTAGTGAAAGCATGGTAGGTAATCCGAATTTCAATTCAGAGCGCTATGGCCGTATGACAACTGACTTTTTTGGCCTGCAATTGGAGATTATGAAGTGGACGATATGTGGTTTCAACATGACGGTGCCACAAGCCACGCAACACGACCGATTTTGGGTTTATTGCATGAAAAGCTACTTCAAAGACTGTGGTTACGCGTATAATCTCCAAACATTGGAACATTTGAAAACCAACATGCGTCAAGTTTTCGCCGAGTGGTCGAAAACTGCCTCAGAAGCATCACCTGCTGCAATCAATTCAGAGACGGTCATTTAAATATTATTGTATTGGCAATGTCCATGTTCAGAACTGACTTTATAATCGGTCGGGTTTTTAAAACTTATTTAAGCTTCATAAAACAACAAAACCCAACAAATTCCTTTGCATCTCATGAACGTTGACGTAGCAATAAATTATCTTTGCGGTGCTAAATTCATTCATTCAATGCACTTAACCGGAAATTCGTGGGGGCTTCTAAAAAAGTTCTAGCACCCCCATTGCTACACCTATGCTCATAAATGAGACATGGGTGAGCTTACACGCGTTCTATTTTAAGACTCACTCAACGGCACCTACAGTTTAACGACGTTTCCGAACATAGTAGTTTGAGAAGCATTTACAATACTTATCGATTACTCCACTACTCGAAGTGTTCATCAGGCACATCGAGGTGACCGCTGCTCAAATAATGATAGGTGGCTGTATGCGGGGTTAAACCTGGGATCATGCGAACAATAGTCATGTGTACTAACCATCATGCCACGGTCGGTCATAAAACAATGCAATGGACAAAAATGCAAAAATTTAAGCGTTACAGGGAAAACAATTAATTTGGGCAGAAGGCGGAGACACCAGAAGTGGCAGGTCCATATAGATCATTCACAATCCCTGGCTACAGTCTGATAAAATATTAGACTGTTTCAGCTTTAAGAAGTATCATAAAGATTTACGATGCCTACCAGCAAACCAGTCCAAAAAAGTGCAAAAAAAAACTGGAAGTCATTCAAAAAGAATAACATTTCCATCACTTCCAATAGCGCAATATATGCATATTTATTATTTTCTAAGAAGCATTTTTATGCCGCTTCCAAATCTAAACAAACCCGGTACTTCTTATTAAATTATGAATTACATTTGAATACTATCAATTTGAGTGGATTCCACTGTCACATAGTCGCATTTGATAGGAACTCTATTTGAAAACTCTGATCCAAAAGCATAATTTCTTTGGTCAAAAGAAAAAATGCAACAAAATTACTGATTTTTCATTGCTATAATAACTCTCATGAAAATGTGAAGAAGACATACCATAAAAAAACTGTTTCCTCCCTACAACAAGCCTATTTTAAATTCATTGGTGATTACGCAAATTTTCACCACTTTCCTCCAAAAATTTGGGGTGAATTTCAGCTTTCGCAGATGCATTTCTTTTGCTGGGAGCTCTTATAAAATTTAATTAAATTGTTTCATTTAGAATTATATAATTTATTTGAACTTAGCTGTTTTCTTAGTTAAATATGTAAAGGGTGGCGCATAAGTAACGTTAACGGCGACTATATTGAATACGTTCTTGTGCATCATTTGGTTTTAACTCGTGAACCAATTGCATCTTTTATTGGAAAAGATATAACATATGTAAATTTCTTTGCAAAAACCGCTTAGACATCTCTAACTGCTAAGAACGTGACCAGGTGGAAGTTTCAGGGTTTTCCTCAATACTTGCTTGCACTCGAGCAATGTTCACTTCATTTCGAACTGCACGAGGTCTTCCAGCACGCGGAAAATCACAGATAGCCCCTTGTTGCCCAAAACGCTGAACCAATCGGTAAATTGTTGGAGCACTAGGAGCATTTCGAACATGAAAGAAATTTCGATATGATCTGAAAATCGAATGCTGACTTTCAAAGTAAAATTGAACAACTTTGGTTCTTTGTTCTGTGCTGTGCCTTTCCATCATAAATTTCCTAAATATTATGTAGTTAATTCTCTAGAGACAAAGAAAAAACTTAAAAAATGTATTCACTGACCAAATCTTAGCGTTACTTATACGCCACCCTATATAAGTTTTTATATTTAAAATGTTCATAGTTTGATTTTAATAAAACTCACATATTACGTTCATTGTAAGTTTTTATTTAATGTTCAATTTAAACCCACTTTAGTCAATCGTACTCTTGTAAAATTAAACTTAGGTATTAAATTTGTGTTCCTAGTTTTGGAATTATGTAATTTATTTGAAATTAACTGTTTATTAGTTATAATGTAAACGTTTTTTTTTTATATTTAATACTCATGGTTTGATTCTAATGAAACTCACATATTTCATTCATTACATAGTTTTCCCTTAATAATCGATTTAAATCCCCTTTAACGAGAAAAGTTAAATGTGAATGTTTTGTAATTAATGCGTTATAGGGGGTCATGCGAACACTTTATCCGAAATTCTCGTGCAACGTGTTTTCCTATAACGTTTTATAAGGATGATTACTGTACTGGGTACTTTAAAAGCTTCCTCCCGAGAGTTACATTCTTCGCGTACCAAATTACACATGACTTCCGTCTCTCAGGTGAAGGTACAAGGTGGGCCATATGAGTGTTGGCGATTTAATTCTTTAATTTCTCGGTAACGGGTGGCGCGGGGTGGCAGGGGAAAATGTTGTTCGCTGCGCCGCTTCCTGGAAATTTAGTCGCCATGGAGCCGTACACGGGAGTGCAGCGTGCATTTTGTGTCCGAGCGTATTACGAAAACAATAAATCAGTGATTACTGCACGACGTTTGTATCGGCATGAACACGGTTTACACGATTTAAGTGAAGTTCCAAGCGCCAATGTGATACGAAAATGGATCAGAATGTTCGAAACAACCGGCTCAACAGTACCAATTACGGTTCGTGGCCGCCCAGTTTCTGCAAGATCAGTCGACATTATGGAGCGTGTTCGTGTTTCATTTCAGCGAAATCCGCAACAGTCAACACGTAAGAGAAGTCAGTTTATGGATGTCAAAAGAACAACTTTACGACGAATTTTGAAACGTGATTTGCATTTGAAGGCTTATAAGATTCAGATAGTCCAAGAATTAAAACCCGATGATGCCAATAACCGACTTAACTTTGTCAATTTGATGCTAGAGCGGTTCAACAATTTCAACAACATGATTTTTAGTGACGAGGCCAATTTTCACCTTAATGGCCATGTGAACAAGCAAAATTGTCGGTTCTGGTCCGAGACAAATCCCCGACGCTTGCATTAACGTCCACTTCACAGCCCTAAGCTTGTCGTGTGGGCTGGGATAACGTCAACCGGTATTATTGGACCATACTTTTCTGAGGACGAAAGAGGGCATGCGATTACGGTTAGGGCGAACAATTATTGCAACATGCTAGCAGACTTTTTGGTGCAACCTTTGCAAGAACTTCAAGGCAATACCTCGAGGATGTGGTTTCAAAAGGATGGGGCCACATGTCATGTATAAAAAATTTGTGCTATCTATGCCATGATATTCTGTCCCGCAGCGGAGTGTAGGTTTTAACTAAGGCAGCTCATGAAAGAATAGAAATTATAATGCAAATGTGGTCAAATATTAGCACATATCCCATAGATAGTAATGGAGATTTCGCAGTTTATTATTTGGGATTAAAATTCCATGAAGTCATAAGTAACATTTAATGATTATCACCAACTCAATGTCTAGGCACAGCCATGCACAGCGTTACATAATAAAATAAACTTCCAATTATTGTGATTTTTTCAAATCTCTATTAATGCGATTATGTCGAAAATTTTAAATCGGCCGAACATTAAATCTAGTTAGACCTTCCCCTCAACCCCGTCAAAACTTTATAATAACGTTAAATATAATTTTACGACAAAAACTTTTTTTTAGTTAAAAATCGTCAATTTATATGTGTTTCGAAATTCCAAAATTCACAAACTTTTATAAATAACTTACTGGATTCATTGCCACTGATCATAAAAATCATATAAATCAATGTTAAAATCACTGCTTTCAATTTCATTTCCACTTATTTTCAATTTTTTCTGTATGGCCGTCCAACTAATTTCGTTTTTTATTATTATTTTAATTTTGCTAGTTTTTATGATATTTTCTTCGAATTTTTCGTCGTCGCTTATCAAATGGTAATAAATTGCGTTTGCCAACTAAACTTCAAAGCTATGTCGAACGGAAAAAATACATATGTATATATTTGGTTACCAATAGATTGATATACAAATTTTATCAGATGATAACCAAAAAAAAATGATATCTTATCTATTTTACGATATACAGTAAGGATTATGATAAATTTGGTCGTATTCGATTAGAAATACAACAAGAAAAACAGTAACAACAAACAGTTATTGGTTATTTACATATATCAGCCATTTCACTTTCTGAATTAAAAGACTGGGTCAAAGTGAATATCCGCAAATCGCACAGTGGTAAGGAAATATTAATCTTGAAATAATTTCTTAGCTGCGTAGTTTCAAAAAAAAATATTTCAATTAATCAATAGTCACAAACTTCATACTATGAACACAAACATCAAATATTGTAAATACAGAGCAACTTCTAGGAGAAAAATAATAACGATTACGAGGGCAGTCCCAAAACTAGCAGACCCGACATATAGATGGTGCCAGTAGTTTGAAAAAAAAAATATTTTGGTGAAAATGGCAACCTTATAAAACATATGTTTTAAGTTTCAGGGCGCCACATTGTTTAATATTTTTACTTGAGTCATCAAAGGGAATTCAACATTTCCATTTGGAAGGTCTCAGTTCAACCAATATTAAAGTCGAGCTAGATTCTACTCTGGGAGAGTCTGCTCGACCAAGTGAGATGCCCACGCCAGACATGGTTAAGAAAACCTATAAAATGGTATTGGATGATCGTCAGCTGCAGGTGCGTGAGCTAGCTGAAATTATAGGAATTTCAAAAAGTGCTGTACATCGTATATTGACCGAAGATTTGAAGATGTGAAAGATGTGCGCAAAAACAGCGTCGTGAAGATATTTCAGTAGAGTGCTTGGCGATGTTTCACCGCAATAAAGCCGAATTTTTGCTTCGATTTATAACCATGTCACACACCTGAGACAAAGGAACAGTCAAAGCAGTGCAAACTCTGAAAGTTTCGTAGAATGTGCCTTTTTTAAGAACCAGAACATTATTTAAAACATTTTGAATAAATTCGTGTAGAGTACAAAAGCACAATCTCTAATTGTGGCTATTTTGGGAATAATAAGCTATTTATTACGAGTAGAATGTGAAAAATTAAACAAAAAAGAAAAAAGAGGACTACAAAACCGAACAGCTTTATAAAACAACAACAAAGACTTCAAGTTGATTTAATTTTAAAACTACTAACTATGAACACGACGCCTCAGTGAATACAAATGTGTTATAGCTTTATTAAACGCCATCTGATTTTTCCTCATATTCTGTTTATTTGTGCCGCTGTAAAATTCTATACAATATAGAATACTAGGCATGAACCAATTTCTTCTTAACCGATCTAAGCAACACTAAATCACTGTTATAAAAATTTCTAAGTGAATAACTTAAACGCCGGACTACGTTATCCACATGATAATTTTATTATTATATTTTTCCCTTAAATACGATACTTTTTGGGGAAATTTTTTTATGCGTATGTTTCATTCTAGGGGAAACTCCCGTCAAAATAAATTCTCGTTTCTAAGCAGTCTTACAATGTATAATTGTTTTTATTTTTTAAATGCGATTTTTTTTTTCAATAATATGACATAGTGTAACAAAACTATATGAATTTTATTACTATTACATTTTTCATATGACTAACAATCTGACTTCTAAAAATAATCAAGTGAATACTAAACTTAGTACAAAAATCATAATAGGAGTTTGTTGTTTCGGCGACAATTTACTATATATTGCAGTGGCGGCGATGTAAATAATTACAAATTTTGGCTATGTATAATCTTTTTTTAGTTATAATATAAACTTATTTGGTCAGAAAATCTAAGCTTTACAAGTGCGTTTCTTCAAATCGGCTAAACGCAATGCTTCCAATGACTCTAATTCTTTTCTTATCGCATCTAACTGTGATGATATTTGACCAACTATTAATTGCTTCGTTGGACTTTTGCTCATCCCATTCATTGAGCTTTTAAATATTTTCACATCCGCAGCACTCATTTCCAGAGAATTTCTTCTTCGTCGTAGCAGTTGCGAAGGATCGTCGGACAGTATTTGACTGTTGGGCGATGATCGTGTTACTCGCGTCTTTAATGGATTTTTTGTCGGCGTATTTGTTGTATGTCTTCTTTTGGGATATCTTGACGTTAGTGCATTTCTATTTTTTTCACTGCATTCTGAATCGGTTGATAGTTCAACTACCTCCGCTGGAAGTATGTGTTCAAAATCAAGACAGCGCAGTACCTTTCGATTGTTTGGCGTGCTATCGGCTTCTTTGTTAGACCCATTCCTATCTTGTTTTCTTCTCCTATCATCGTCTTGGGCTGACCTTTTCTCTGAGTTATTTGTTTTGTCATCTTTCGTAGGTTTGCTTCTTGTTATTTTTCTTGGTGTTAAAATTATATCATCACTATCCGATTGGGAGTCGTCAGCAGGTCTCTTAGATGGCGTACGTGTTGGTGCACACTTAGTTGGCGGCTTTGTGGTTGTTGACAGAATTTCATCGCTTTCTGAATCACTGTCAAATTCAATTAAGTTTTTAACTTTTGGCGTTGAAGGCTTTTTTGGCGATGCAGTGCCAGTGCGGGTAGGGTCACCTTGATTACTATTGGACTTAAAAGAATCCCGATCCTTTTGCCGAGTCTTCTTTATTGTGGCGGTGTTTAATGTTGAATTATTATTTTGATTGTTCGATTGTTTCGATTCGGGAGAATCGTGATTTTTCGGCTCAGATTTCTGTGTTGTTTCGCCGCTTAATTTCACATCTGTATTTTTTGGTTGGTCCTTTTGGGTGGCGTTAGCGGAAAAAACAATATCTACCGTATCCTGTTCGATCATTTGTTGTGTGTCCGTAATAGACTTTTGCTCTTCAACTTTATGCTCCATTTCGTCCATCGATTGGCTACTACTGGTGGTAGTAGCTTGACTTTGACTACTTTCATATTCGATGCATTGTTTGCGATTATTCAAATTGCGCCTCATTTCCAAAATTTTACGTTTCCTAAAATTAGCAATACAGCTCAATACCTATTTTTAATTACATCATGTATTTCAAATTTACCTTTGTCCTGGACTCATTGAATCCAACTTTTGTTTCGCTGCGCCTCTTTCTTCTTCACCCCGTTGTTTCTCATCTTGTAAGGAAGTACGAGGAGAGCCTCTCGTTTCTTCTTTTTTTCTTTCAGAATTCGTTATAAATTTACCAAATTCAGCGAAATCAGTGACAATTTTATTGCTTGATTCAAATTTCTTACCAAACTCTTCAAAATCAAAAAGTTTGGTAGCCAATGTTTCTGCAATGATAACATCAGTAAATCTGATAATTTAAGGACAATAACAAGTTGTGACAGACGGTGGTTAATCCTGTGCCTCATATTTGTTATTCTATTTGAAGATACTTTAATATCCTTCATTCGAGTATTTCGCCTTCTGCTTTTATTCTTCTTTTTTTAGTGGAAAAATGTCTTGCTAAGCTTATTTCTTTATATAAAATAAATTAATTTCCTAAATTACATAATTTTCCGAGACCTTTTTCTATATGAGTGTCCGAAACACTGTCATCCGTTTCCAATTATAAAATAACGCATCTTGGCGATGGTGTAAGAATGCGTTCCAATGCAATATACAAATATTTGCAGTCAAATAACAGATTTTGTTGTACACGCAATTCCTATAGGAACCTGGCAATTTAATAACTGGCTAGATGTTCAAACTATCATAAACCCTAGGAAGAGCCAAAAAAACGAATTGGCACGAACTATTTAAAACATTGGCTGAGTTTACTGTAATAACGAGGTTGATGCGCCTTTGCGAAGTAATATTGGTCAACACGAAGCCTTCAGTGAAAGTGCACTCAGATCTTACAGAGGCGTTTTATATCAAACGAGGGTATAGACATATAGGGAAGATAGTATAACATGAGATCTATTCAACATACATATTGATACAATAATGGTGAAAGCTGCGGCAAGCACGGTAGCCACAACTTTTTTCAAAAGCCAATAGTTGCATAACCAATGATATCATTGGTTGAATACTGCGAGATGTTACTGCAAGCTTCTCAAGCATACAAAAGCAGTCATCAAAAGTGGAAATGACGGCAACCCAAGTTATTATTTTTTTCCATCTGGTTACCTTTAACAATTTTGGAGAACTTTGAAGTAGTATATTATTTCATCTATCGCAGCTCTACCGTCTATAAAATGATGCCCTTCGAGCAATTGGAAGAGGATTATTGCCGCCAAAGAGATGCCGTCATATAAAATGATGCCCTTCGAGCAATTGTAAGAGGATTATTGCCGCCAAAGAGATGCCGTCATATAGCAAACATGTGATTGAATCACAAAGCCCTCCTTTGGCGAACCTATATTGATGTACAATGAAAAATCCTGAGTAATGGTACAAGTGGATAAATCAATTATGGAATTCTTTAAAAGAAAATATCGCAGAATATATGGGGTCTTCATCATTAACCGAAAGTATCGGCATTGTATGAACGTCGAGCCGAAAGCCGACATCGATTTGATCAACCGCACTAAAATGGTGCACATGGACCTAATGATCCAGCAAGAAGTCTTTGATAATGAATTCGATGAGCGTACTTTGGAAAGACCAGATTTCTAAGATATTATTAAAACTTAATATGACGCTGGTAGATGAAATGGGCGAATTGCTTTGAATTATTTTTGTCTTTCCAATGCAACATTTTCCGAGCAATTTCAAAAGTATGTAGGGATTATACAAGTATTTAAAAATACATACATCTTCGAAAGCATCGGTCATAAAAAACATATAAAATGACTAAGCTGGCAATTTTCCATTTGAGTATGATTTAAAATGTAAACTTTTCTGCATGTAATTATGTAGACATTGTCATTGGTTAATAATAAATACATTCGGATAAATATTGCAATAGACATTGTTTAGAAAGTTTGTATAGGAAACGTGAAGATAACACACGAAGATCTTCTGTAGGCATTTATTCATACTATATAGGCCAGAAAGTCCCTACATACTAAGCGATAACTAAACAAAAGTATAGTATGAAGTTGTATATGAATGCCTGCAGTATCATTTTTTGTATCATTTGTATGGTTGTAAAAAATATTGTATAGGTCTGTCCCTCCTCAATTGATCTCTTTTGTTATCGTCAGCTATGTGCTGTTTTTGACTAGAAATCACATTTTGTGTACAGCCAGGCCAAATTGTTGTTCTAATCTAACAGAGAGAGAGCAGAATAAAATTAACGCATAAAAAGCCAGACCAAATGGCTCTTCTAATCTAACAGAGAGAGCAGAATAAAACTAACGCAGAAGATAACAGGGGTGGGTTTTCTCCTACATTGCCTTTACAATTTCTAGCTCTTTTGTGAAAGTCATAAATGAAGTGAGGCTTTTATCTGTATAAACATTCTTAATAGATGATGGGAAATTTTTACACTTAACCAATTGGAAATAATATATGCTTACTTCTGTTCAATATAGCTCCTTCTTTGCGATACTGCAATATTTCGGCATCTTTCTTTCTTAAACTGTCCGTCAATATCGCTAATTGCTCTTGGCATCCCATTAGAGCAGTGCACAGACTCTTCACAAATGTGGTGTAGATCTAAGAAAACACAAAATACATTTATATTTGGTTAACTATACACGGCGGTGGGAGACCTCACCTCCTGCACTGTCTGATGTTTCAACGACCACTCGTAGTGAAAAGGGCAATTCTTGACGCGATATTTAAGCTTTAGCGACATCTTTTCCGACCGTCCATGCGCCTGTTGATCAGATTCCAGAGTCGCCAATTCTAAATCACCACTCAAAAGAGTATCTCGAATGATCTCTTCGCTATAATCGTACCGACGGTTTAAAAGCTGAAATACACTTGCACATGTAATCATAGAATACACAATTTTTTTCACGCCGAATTCATTGTTTACCTTTGCTTTACGCTTAACTTCAACTAGCGTTTGCACTTCGCACCAGGATTCTTTGTTGTCATACAAAATGAATGTCATATCGCCATCTTCGCCCAAAACACAACTTATCAAATAAGACCGTTGACCGATTTTTATTTGCCTCCACATTGCGGATGTGATCTTGTTATTACGAAAATAAATGTTGAGGAGGCAAAAACATACAAAATGAATTACTTACAAAAACAGCTGATTTGAAAGTGACGCAAAGATTCTATATAACAGCTATGAAATTGTCAAGAGGCTAAGATCGATAAAGCAGTACCCGCTCCATCATGAAGGGAATAGACATAACAATTCAATTCTATTATCGAGGTAAAGTTTAGAAATCTTTTGAAATGACTCTTAACAAATGCGATCAGCTATTTCTAAATCAACTATTCACAAAACAATGTGTAAAAGATTTTCCTCGGCAAAAATAACATTGCCTAGTGAAAAACAGCTAGAAATTCCACAATCACTTTTTTATATGGAGTTTCGGCGTGGGAGCCAACCTACAGTTAAAAAATATATTTTGGTCACGTCACGCTGTAAGAAACCATCAAAGCATTAAATAGAAAACAATTTAAATTATTTTACAGTTAAGTGTTAACAAAATGGTCAGTATGCTGACGAACACGATACTTTTTAGTGGCGAGTTCAAGATAGGATGTAAAGGTGAAAAAAATGTCAACATGTTTATTAATAGAAGAAAACCATGTTTATTCCAATAGAAAAGACTTCAAAAATTCCTACAAAAACGATTTTCAAAATTATAAAAACTTTCCGAAATAATATTCGATTGTTTCTTACGTGAAAAGTGTTTCTAAGTTTCTTACACCACTATTCCATACGAAAAATGTTGTAATTTTTCTGTACCAAATGAAACTTTACTGCTCCAAAAATTTAATCGAAGAAAGTTTTCTATACGAACAGTATCATCTACGAATTTTTTTTTTTTTTCATCCATGACACTTTTCTATGCGAAAAGAGTCATCCAAGAAACTTTTCTGTACGAATTTTATAAGCTTAAATTTTTTCTATACAAAAAAATTTTAACTAATATGCTTTTTACAACGCTTTTAAAATACAGATGCTTTTTTGTACGAAAAACGTGATCGAAGGTACGATCATATATGCTTTTCTACACGGAAAAAAGGATCCAAGGCACTTTACTGAACGATGTGCATTCCAAAACGGTTTTCTATTTTAAAAATGTAATCTCAAACGGTTTTCTATACAAAAAGTGAGATTGTAGACACTTTTCTATACAAAAAGATCTCCAACCAACACACTTTTCGAGACGTCAAAAATTAAATTTGAAGAAAAAACTGAAACAAACCTGTAATTACTTTTGAAAATATTGATTCGCTTTAGATTAAAGATCAAAGATCTTTCACATGAAAAATATTATTCACTATATTACTAATCCGCTTCAACTTCTGCAGTTTCAACGGCACAAAAGTTCCTCACAATGTGAGCGCTGTTTCCCAGGTACAAAATAATTAATACATACATTCTTCGGCTTGTTTTTATGGAGATCAGTTCTCAGCGTGAATTTGCGTGTAATTATGGTTTATTAGAAGAACATATTTCCAAACACTTTCTCGCTAACGAAAAATGTGTTATGGAAATAGCTGTCATGACAAATAACTTTGACAATTCTTGCATTGAAACGAAAAAGCTATATATATTCATTAATCCCTATAGTTATTAATCATGTTGAAAACTTTTTAATTCTGTAAGAGGGTGACCAGATTGTTTTATTCATTTTAAAAACTAATAAATTGACGGCCATCAACATTAGGACAGCAAGGGAGGAGTGTAGGTCTACTTCAATGAGTTGCAAAATATTATATTGAATTAATTGTAAAGAACTCTCTTATAACACTCAAACAGAATGTAAAGAGTATTTGCTTAATTAAATTTACAAAAGCTCTGAAACTTATTGAGGAAATTAACAAAATCTTTATTTTTCTGTTAAAAAAAAACAGTTAAACAAAAGGTTAAAATCGTATGGTTTTTTTAAAAACGATTAGTAACATTTTTATTAAATAACGTAGAGACCTTTTACACTTACATTCGCTTTTATCCTATTTCAAACGAAAACTTTTTTTACATTTGAAAATTATTTTTTAAATTAAATGTGAATTTATATATTTTTGTAAAACCTTCTTGTGTTTTTTGAAAAGTATAATGTAAAAAAAGTTAAAAACTTCGTATCGCTCCGTTCAGAAAAAATTGTAGATACCTTAAAAGTTACAATTTGAACTCTAGGATAAAAAATAGATTCCTAAGGGACTCAATTTATTCTTTCTTAGAAATTTATCTTAGTTTTTGAATATATTTTTATATTTAATTTAATTTTTATTTGTGATGTTGTATAATTGGCCCTTTTGGCTTTCCTGCATCACGATGTATGAATCAATGAAATGAAAATAAAAATCGATATTTTCTCCAATCAACTTAAAGTGCATTGTGAAAATAATTTGAAGCCTTTACAAAAATTATCACTTTCAAATGTCTTGTTTAGTACAGGCACGCCTCTATCGACCTACTACAGGGCGCATCAGATTTTTTAGTGTTACCTCAGCAATCAAAGTGCTGCCAAATCCCTCATCTGGAAGCAGCTGTAGTGACGATATAAATAGTTAACAATTACCGGATTGTTCTTTCAATACGTTCTTGGGTCCCTTCTGAACCGTCTGGGTTTGTAGACCGCGTGCGTAATTCTCAGATATTTCGTTTGTTATTTTGACAAAAATAGTGAAATAAAAAACTGTCTTCTTTAATTTGTATTTGTCTGTTTTTTAGGGCTCTTATTTTTTGTTTCATATTTACTTCGTTGGTTAATATCTGCAAAAATTACCAAAAAACGCAAAATGTCGAAACCAACCTACAAAGTCGGTAAGTAGAACCAATCGCGAGTGCTTCAAACTATGATTACTTATAGTGGTGCAGTGTCTGAAGCCTTATCTCTAGAGTATTTATTAAGCCAAACATTTTGCAAAAACACGTTTTTTCCCCCGTCTCTAATACCGTAAATGTTTTTTGTTTTTCGTCTTCTCCTTGATCTGCTGTTCATCATGCAACAGCTGATATCAAATTAGCCGAATGGGGTCGTAAGGCCATTATTATCGCCGAAAATGAAATGCCCGGCCTGATGGCTTGCCGCAAGAAGTATGGTCCAACCAAGGTCCTTAAGGGTGCCCGTATTGCTGGTTGCTTGCACATGACGGTTCAGACGGCTGTACTCATTGAAACTTTGGTCGAATTGGGCGCTGAGGTAAGTGTTTGAAGTGCATGTTAAGTGTGCAGTGATTAAGAGAAGTTGGTTTGTGGACAAGAAAAACTTAGTGATTTCGTGCAATGCTCTTTAGTAGCAAGTGAGAATATTAGCGTGTATTATAGCGGAGATAGTTGACTGTATGTTGATTAGAAAATCTACCTTTTGATTGATTGTAATAATTACAGAGGCTTCGTTGTTAGGGCCAGCCCATCATATTTTCCTAAAATTTGTACTTCAATTGCCTACTTTGATTTTTGTGAATGATGAGTCGTTAACATCAAAAACAAAGGATATTAGTTGGGTAAACGCCCATAGAGCCAATCAAAGGTTGTTAAGTCATTGGTACTTGCATCCACCACTACGTTCTTCAGAAACTGCGTTTACTTTTCCGAATCCTAATGTATATTTATATAAAAAATAAATATATGTACATTTTAAAAATCATAATGTTAAAAAATCATCCGTTTTTTTTCTAAACATTTTCTTTTTTGCTTTTTCAATTTTTTTGACGACAACTTTAAAAAATAATTTCTATATCAATAGCACAAATGTGGTGTTTAGTTGATTTTAAAAATAAAATTTTGGATTTTTTTTTTTTTTTTTTTTTTTTTTTTTTTTTTTTGGAGACAATTTATACGCCTAAATTGAAATGTACGTTAATTTAATTTTTTTAAAAGCTCTTTTTTTTAAATCAAATACATATTTTTTTTAACAAAAGCTTGTTATTCTAAATATATACCGGCTAAAAATTGTAAAAACATGAAAATTGAAAATAAATTAATCAACATTTTTTAAAACAATTTTTTTTTAATTCGTCGCGAAAATACTTTTAATTTAATTTTTTTTATTATTGTTTGTTCATTTGTACACACTTTTATAGTCTTCAAGAAGACTATAAACTTTCAGTCACCAAAAAATTATGTGCATCAAGATCAGGAGACCATGGGGGTCAATTAAAATTACATTTTTCTACTTCAGTTCACCTTAAAAAAAATATAATATCACGTTATTTTTTAACCATCTGTACTTGGAATAGTACTATGTGAATGTATTCCCAATCGACAAAGAGCAATAAAACCCGAAAGTGCGTTTCGTAACCTTTGAAAATAGTGGGTATTTGTATGTATTACCTTGAACCATTTTAGTTGAGATCAATTATAATGAAATTTGTGGCTTTACGGCATTACGCAATTCACTTTATTGAGGTGGTTGACTAGAATATTCTCAGCTAACATTAATTTGTTTATCTCGCCATGTCTAATTTTCTGCGAAATCAGTTGGCACTATTTACGCTTTGCCTAAAGTATATGAGACGGGTCCAATATTTTCTTCTTTCTATTGTGATAATGTTCAATACCGCATCTGTTTCCACGTGGGGCCATCTCTGCAAGACCTCCGTCTTTTTTATTTTGTTTTGCATCATCACGATTAGAAAACTTTGTCGTCACGAGAGAAAACCAGATCAATCGCGCGATTTTATTCTCAACTCATTGCTAATTACACACCCCTGCGTAGTTTCATTCTCATGTTAATCTCCCTTAAATGCGAAAGTTTAAAGGGGTCAACAAGATTCACTTTTGTTTACTTCTGTATCACTTTCTTTTTTTGTTACGAAATTGAATGCTGTTTTTCAATTATTTTAAAGGTTCAATGGTCGAGCTGTAACATCTTTAGTACCCAAGATCACGCAGCTGCTGCTATTGCTGCCACTGGCGTTCCTGTCTATGCTTGGAAGGGTGAAACCGAGGAGGAGTACCAATGGTGTATCGAACAGACATTGGTCTTCCCTGATGGCAAGCCTTTGAACATGATTCTGGACGATGGTGGTGATTTGACTAATTTGGTCCATGAAAAGTATCCTCAATACTTGAAGGACATCAAGGGATTGTCCGAGGAAACCACCACAGGTGTGCACAATCTGTACAAAATGTTCAGGGAGGGACGTTTGGGTGTGCCAGCTATCAACGTCAATGATTCCGTCACAAAGGTTAGTTAGCATCAACAACAATCACCATTTTAATTTATACTTAAATTAACTATCCTTTTAGAGCAAATTCGACAATCTGTACGGTTGCCGCGAATCCCTTATCGATGGCATCAAGCGTGCCACCGATGTTATGATTGCTGGTAAAGTTTGCGTTGTTGCTGGTTACGGTGATGTTGGCAAAGGCTGTGCTCAAGCCTTGAAAGGATTTGGCGGCCGTGTTATTATCACTGAAATTGATCCCATTAATGCCTTGCAGGCTGCCATGGAGGGTTTTGAAGTTACCACCATGGAGGAGGCCAGCAAAGAGGCCACCATTTTCGTCACTACCACTGGCTGTATTGACATTATCACCGGCGAACACTTCCTCAACATGAATGACGATGCCATCGTCTGCAACATTGGGCATTTCGATTGCGAAATTGATGTTGCGTGGTTGAATACAAACGCCGTTGAAAAGGTTAATGTTAAACCCCAAGTGGACCGTTACACCCTGCCCAATGGTCGTCACGTTATCGTTTTGGCTGAAGGCCGATTGGTCAACTTGGGTTGCGCTCACGGTCATCCCAGCTTTGTCATGTCGAACTCGTTCACCAATCAGGTCTTGGCCCAAATTGAATTGTGGACTAAATCTGGACAATATGCTGTTGGTGTCCATATGTTGCCTAAGATATTAGACGAAGAAGTGGCCGGTTTGCATTTGGAGAAATTGGGCGTTAAATTGACAAAATTGTCAGAGAAACAGGCAAAATACTTGGGTATACCACAAAGTGGTCCCTTCAAACCTGACCATTACAGATACTAAATTTAGTTGGCTGCTTGTTACTACTTATTTTTAGTTTTTATAAATTCATTCAAAAACTTAATTTTTTCTATAGATATTTTGCAATATCCACCCTTTTCCTTTTCGTTTTAACGAGAGGAATTAAATCTCATCTAAAAAAAAGAAAAATAGCATAAATGCGTATTTCATTCAAATGATGCTGCTTATCAACAGTGAATCACTGGAAGACAAACAAAGTATGGGGCTCTAGGTTCACATTTGGTGATAATGCGTTTCTTAAGTTTAAGGGGACATGTGCTCGAAGATTTATATTTATGGCATAAAGTGGTGGTACAGGTGGCATAAATCCGAATTTTTATATACGAGATATTTAAACCTCATAAATAAAAAAAACACTGTCATTCAAATAAAGAAAAGGACATCCACAAACTAACGAAAAATAAAAGAATGTCTCCTGATATATTAAATTCTAATGATAGTGCTGTATCTCTATCGACATTTTCTCGTTAATGCGATTTCATGCATTATGCCAGAGCATAACTGGGGGAATGGAGTCATCCTAGTTTGGGACCTGTGACTTTTATTCAATTGAGAATAACCAGATACAGGTCATTCCTAAGAATTTTTAAGCGGCTCACTTCTTCCGACCTTGGATCAAGTATTGTCTTTATCCATCTGGTGGCAGCTGGAATAAGGATGTATGTGGATGAGCAATCTGTGCGTCTTAGGTAAGTAACATCTGCTCCCGAAATTCAACTTTAATGCCAGTCTTGTGGTTTTCGCTCCAGGACTAGAGTAATAAACCAATTATTTTAACAATGTTATGGTAATAAAAGAGAAAAGCAGGATCCTAAAAAATGAAGATTGCGGCTAACGTTATAAGGATTATGGCTTAATGCTACGCAACTGCAACGTCGTTTACGGGAAACGATCTTCTTTTCAATAGGCGACACATATAAGGATGACATCACCCCTAAACAGGAAATGCGATGGGCATTACTGTGGGTCCTCGAAAAGATGTAAAAACTGTAACGTATATCGCAGTCGTCAAGCATGAAAGGAATGAATGCCAACATCGATTTTTTAGTTTTATCTGTTTATATTTGTAAACGACCAATAGCCAAACGAAATAGCCAATAAAATATCGAGATCGAGTGCCTAGAGTATCGCTGCATCATGATATAGAAATTGCTGCGGCAGATTTCAAAACCAAAATAAAAAGATAAGATGCTCCCCATAGTCGAAAAATTCAGTGTGCCTAGTAACAGTTTTAAACTGGTTTCATTCGCAGCAGCCCGGAATATAATGGTACGTAAAAAAAATTCCAACACAAAGACTTCCAAGGTAACTTACCCGGGAAGACATGACGCTAGTGTAATAGACATCGATGTGGCCCGCACACATCGATGTGACCATAACGAAAAATGCTCAAAGACTAAAACAACAAGGTCTCTCAATTTCTATGATATATGTAACATCTCAGATCTTGATCTTGACAGAATGCATCCTGAAATTGCTGATGTATTGGATTTGAGCAAAGCATTTGATACCATAGACTATTCTATACTCTTATATAAACTTTCTACTTATTTCAATCTACTTTTCTTGCAAACTTGTTTCTTCTTTCTTATATGATCGCCGTCAATTTATTGCCTGCAACGGCCGTAGTTTCGATTCACGTCATGTTGTATCAGGTATACCGCAAGGATCTATTTTAGGCCCACTTTTGTTTATGATGTGTGTCAATGAAATTCGTTCCTGCGTAATGAACTTTTCGCTTAGTATTTATGCCTATGATATTAAATTGTTTCTCTTTAGTTCTTCACCTGTCATTAATAACTGATGACCATATTGGTCGTATTTGTCGCTGGGCTGTTAGAAACCGCATACAAATCAATATTGATGAAACGAAGTTTATAGCATTCCAACATGGTCGTAAACATGTTTTTGAGCAAATCATTGTAGTGCAAATATTGTTGTAAAATCTTCTTTATCAATTCCTTGTCCTTGTAAAATCATCTGTTGTAAAATCATCTTTATCATTTCGTTGTCTTGGATTTGAAATTGACTCTTATCTAAAATTCAATGGACACATTGCTCGTATCTGCTCAAAAATAAATGTAATTTTAAACTACATATTTAAAACGTATTTTTACCAATTCATGTAAAATATAAATTGGATCATATGTTACTTATGTCTTATATAATTTACTGGCTAGAACTATGTACTGGAACAAGTCGGACCAACATTTCTAGACTCCATATGTGTTTCTAAAAAATTTTGAGGTATGTTTATGGTGATAGGTGTAGGCCTAATTATTTACAGTATGAAAAACATATTTCGTAGGCTGCACTTTTGAAAGTTATTTGCAACTAAGATGATTGTTGACATTCTTCTGTTTTATTAAATTTGATGAAGATTCGTAAGATTATTTCATTTTTTGCATTCTAGCAGAAATTCACAATTTTGTATTGAATCTTTCCACAGCTCTCTTATGGAATTATCATTTGTTGTTCGCGTAGCGCGATTATGGAACACTTTACCTGCTGAATTGAAGATTTGTTTGCTTCTTGTTTTTTTCACTGACAATCTAATAGTTAGCTAAATGATTTTGGTAGGGTTTTGTTGGAAAGGTGTGCAGTATAATTAGGATTTTTTGCTAGGAAATAGATGTAAGCAATATAACTCATGTTAAACTTCTATTAATGTATAGTCCAATATGGGCATTAATTTATTAATAAATGAATTGAATTGAAATTAATAACTGACAACATACCGCTTACATGACAACGCTACAAGGAGAAGAAAAGGGAGACCGAAAGTTCCAAAATAGAGGCATTCCTTACACCGACTGAAATCTATTCACACGTTCGGAATGTGCCGGAAACATAGAGAGAACACTTACAAGTTGCTGAAGTAAACAAAACACGTTAATTATCAACGATAGCGATAACTGGACCGTGCTAAAAAACGAGGTTATAATGGTAATAACACGTTTCGTTATCCGTTTTCGTTTAAGACCACTGGCGAAAAGCATCGGCAGTTTGGTTCAATAAATATATGTTGTATGTCCGATTACTGTAGTCTAAGCTATGTACTATGTTTAAAAGCGCGATGCAAGTGTTAACTATACGCATTTTGTGATCTTCCCGTACAAAATTCGGACAACTGTATCCTGTAAAAGGCTGGAGGCCTATTTGATTTGGTCTTATCACAATTCAACAAATCATTGAGAAGATTAAAAAAAAAAAGCAGATCGACACATCATATTTTTTTCGACTTGAAGGTTACATTCGACAGACCGATTCGGCAAAATTTATTTGCACTTATGATTAAGCCCTTTTTTATTAAACGGGTTTTAATTGGGCGACTACTTATAATGCGATGCATTTGTTTGTTTATTTAAAAATCCTGTAATATAAAGCCTCGTGAGCAATGTTAAGTAAATTACAAAATATATAAAATAAATACTACTCCAATAAAAATTTAAACTTTAGGAAACAAAATACAGGGTGTCCGTCAGGAAGGTATACTACTTTGTTTTGCCGCCATTTTGGTAAACATTAGTCTTGACAGTTCATATTTGGCAGTCGTAAAGTAGAGACGTGGCTAATTTATTATGGAAGAATATTCGATAAACCAACGTGTTTTCGATCGTCAATTGACATCGCCAAAACGTGAAATTACGCTTTCTAGAAACTTTTCATGAAAGAAAGCGACAATCGGTCGTGTGGTGTGGCTCGTGGCACCGTCATGTTGAAACCACATATATCGTCCAGTTCATAATCTTCAATTGCAGGCCAAAAAAGTTCGGTTATCATAGCTCTGAATTAACGGTAACCGTTCATCCCACGTCATTTTGGGAAAAATACGGCCCAATGACACTTCCAGACCACAATGCGCACCAAACAGTCATTTTTTTCCGGATGCAATTGCTTTTCCACAATCGCTTCTGTGTTCTCAGAGCCCCATATGCGGTAATTTAGCTCATGTAACCGCCGAGTGAGAAACAAGCTTCATTTTATCCGAAAAATCAGCATCGAGCACCCATTCAGCATATCTACGGGGTTGTGAATGGTCAGCCGTCTTTAGTTGTTGCGTGAGTTAACTCTATTTGGATGGAGGTACGAATCCAAATGCAAAATACGCCATAATGAGCCGTAAGATAGACCTAATTGCTGAAAACCCATTGGAATCGACAAATTCGGATATATCACACTTTTCCTAACAGAAGCGGTATTTTCGGCACTGCGTACATTGCGTTGATGCACAGGCCTTACCACATCTGTAACGCTTTCAAATTTCATTATAATCTTGCCAATTCCACGTACAGTAGATCGATTATGACGAACATAATCTCCCCGTAATGTACGAAAAGTGTCAACGTTGGAATCACCACTTGTGTAGTAAGTTTTAACTACATATTTTAACGCGTTTGTCGGTCATTTCCCTTTAGATGGTAGGTATTCAACGGATGACAGCCTTGCCACAACGACGGTTTTGAAACTACTAAATGGATAACCCTTTATATTCTGAACGTCTCTGGCACTCTTTAGCATTTAGCTAAAGCATTTTCAAAGAACAGGCAAAGCTTTACAGTTTAAGAATACATTATTTGTAAATATCTTAAGCACTCAATGTGGTTAACCGATAAACTTCTTAAATATTCAAAATAACTTTTTAAATTTCCAATATCGAACATAATAATTTCATAAAATTAAAACCTTGTCTGTTGTTTTTTTAATATATATTACTTTAACTTTGTTTTATCATTTCTACAAAATTTAATGCACGAACCCATATTTCTGTTCAAAGATCACATACTGTAATTACGATATATGTAAAAAGTTGCCTTAACTGGCAACTGAATTGTGGTGTCATTTATTTTGCTAATTCCAATCAAAAACAACGTTGATTATATGTGTATTGAAACAAAACTGGTTTTAGAACAATCCGACGTTAGTTGACTGCATTCTGTATGAGTGGAGGTAAACAAATCAACTCACATGAGCCGCCGAGAAGTTAAACAGTTAAACATTTATGGGAAATATATTAAATGTCTTAACAAAAATTTAAAAAGTAAATGACAACATTGGGAAAAAGGGGTTTTAACGCGGCGGATCTCTCTGCGATCTTTGGATATTTACTAACCTCTGCTCCTAAATCTACTGTGGCGTTTGAGGTATCAAAACCCATATACACTGTAGCACTTAAACTCGCTTTGTCCTAGCACTAAAGGTATTGTATTGTTTCATCTGATTTGAAACAGAGGTTTCTACAGTATAATTCCCATGCTTATCTGACTCCTTACGACAACTTCTTTATTAGAAAGACTGCAATTGCTATGGAACCAATAATTTTATCATGTTTGAATTAACTACCACAAGAAATAAATGAAACAATGAATGCGATTTTTGTTGCATTGAATGAAATTGAATAAAGCACAAGTTGAGAACTCATTTAGTGTAACTATAAAAATACACAGTCATCTCTCTGGCACGATAAAAGAGACAAAATAATCCATTTCCATGTTCTCCCCCATTTTTCTCTGATGTAGGCAAAAATGTTTCTCTTAAGCTTAACCAATTTAGTCAGTGTAGTCAGTAACGCACTATCTCTCTGTTAGAGCTGACTACGTTAGTTTCAGCTTATTCGTTTGTTCGCTTTTAGTTTGATTTTTTGTTTTCTTTTTTTTCGGTTTACTGCATGAACGTTTAATTGCAAAATTAGTTGAAAAATGTCGACATACCGGACAGATAAGAACATCTCAACCATTTTTTATCTTTAAAATATTGTAACAACTTTGTCAACTCTTAGTGTGATAACAAATTCTGAGTCTATTATCTAAAATTGAAGGGAAATGTCTTCAATTAACACAGTGCCAACAACACAATACGCTGCTGTAATGCACTTTCTAAAATCGACCTTAATAGGTTTTCTCTACATCGCACTGTGTTGGATGTTCGCGCCGGCAACAGCAAATATCGCCACACAACAAATACCCGGAGCAACATTAAGCTCCAGGGTTATAAAGGATGGAGCGGAAAGGATGCCTCAATGGCATATACAATTTGAACCAGCGAATTTGACAGCTCATATGGGTACAACCGCCCAAATTCAAGTGGAAATAACAAGTGAGCTTCTGCGGGGAATGTAAAATGTACAAATGCAAAAGCATATAACTTGTCTGTGTGCATATGCGTGACGATCGTGCCTTTGTTGGTGATTCAAATGCAATTTTGTACAGACTAGTGAAAAAAATATTATAGAACGTAATATGGAGAACACATTACTGTTCAATATGTAATAATTTTCGCTATTCTCATTTTTCATTGATTATATGCATGTGTGTAGGTTATAAATTCAACTCAACTGTAATTCAGTTATGAATTAGAAATATTTCGTTAAATTTTACGGCTCAAAAGCAATTTAATAAATCAAATTAAACAAACAAGTTGGATTAATATTTTACACAAAAATTTCTGAGGCGCCGTGATCTCATAAATATTTTTCTCTAAAGAATTCCCTCAAAACAAAACAAAGCACAAATGTTACTAAGCGAGAATCTTAAAACTGCCCAATTTGTAGCCGTGTTGTGAAACAATTAAAGGAGTTATCTCACCAATAATAAAGCCCTTTTTACATGGGATCAAAACTAGCTCCTTCAAAATGTTTTTTAAAATATCTTCAAATAACTACAAATTAAATTTTGTGATTAGTTAGGTTGTGACGGAAGAATGTGCTACAATTATAATTGTGGCCTCCTCATCCTTAGAAATATACTGACTGGCCCCACGAGTGCTACAACACCACCATAAAAGTGTAATATAAAACATTTTCTATGAACGTAGCACCGTATTAACAAACATTTTATCATTCCTTTTTTCGGTTTCGAGAGTAAAGTTAAATAAAAAGCACATAAAACTATGATTTCGATCAAACTTTGCCATTATGTACGAAATACGATGTCATTTAAATGACCGCATCTCGATTGGTTGCAGCAGTGGATCCTTTTAAGGTAGTTTTCGAACACTTTTTCGCACATTTCGGGCGGTATCTCGACGATAACTAGATGAATGTCTGTTTTAAAATGCTCCAACGTTTGGGAACAACAAAAAAAAAGTTCAACGTCGTCAAATCGCTTGGACTTGGTGGCCAATTGACGTCGCTAAAACGTGAAATTACGCTTTCTGGAAACTTCCCATACAATAAAGAAACCGAAATCGGTCGTGTTATGCGGCTCGTGGCACCGTCATGTTGAAACCACATATCATCCAGTTGATAATCTTCATTGCAGGCCAAATAAAGTCGGTTATCATACGGTCATAACGCTCTGAATTGAAATTCTGATTATCTGTCACAAAAGCAATATTATTTCCGCAGTGAGTACATTGCGATGATGCACAGGCCTAACCACACCTGTAACGCTTCCAGTCTCTTCAAATTTCTTTATAATCTTACAAATTTCTTGCACAATAGGTCGATTATGACGACCATATTCACCCCGTAATTCGCGAAAAGTGCCCACGTTTGAATCACCATTTTGGGTGTTAAACAACCTTGGGTTGTTAAACGAACTATAATCGTAAATGGCAAACCTTTTACTAAATAAGTAACACTTCAAATTCCAGATATTTAACAACGGACAACCTTGACAGACGGGCGGTTTTTGAATCAATAAATGACCCTGTACTTAAACAAAATATGTACTGAAGGGACAATGTCACAACTATTTGATCAGCTGCCAAATGTAATCGTTAACAATTGAAAAATTTTACAAAATTCAGTCCATCATGATGGTCTTTGAACCGTTTTTTTAAAAGAGCCCACGTAGCGTCCAGTAAGTATCGGCAGCGCATGTAATTTCCAATGGTTTATTAATATTTCCAGTAGTTTACAAGATTACCGACCGTGGCGCGATGGTTAGTACGCGTGACTATCGTTAGCATTATCGCACGCTCAATCCCCGACACAGTCACTTACCATTATTTGAGTGGCAGTCACCTCAATGTGTCTAACAAATACTTCGATTAGTCAAGTGGTAGATAAATCTAATAAATGTTTCTCAAACTGTGACGTTTTGAATCGTCGTTAAACTATAGGTCCCGTCGAATAAGTCTAAAAATAGAATGTGTGAGATGATCTCCCATATCATAACTCCTGAGATGCAAGAGAATTCATTTTTTTTGTTTTTTTTTTTGTTTTAGTTTATGAGATATGATCGTGTCAACCTATGTGCTATATGAGCGACGTTACACCCTCTCTTTTGAAGCATAATCTAATGTAATATAGGACAATTTCATAATTAGTTGATTGGTCCGTTACTTTGGACGCTATGATGACATGGCACCGTCCATTTTTCTTTCTTCATTAGCAGATGTGCAATATCTCTGATAATTCATAAAATATGGTCACTTAAAATGTCACGCTGTGCGGGCGGACCGTTAGTTACTGTAGTCGCTAAAACAGACCTTTAAAAAGGATCGTGACACTGCCCCATTCTTCCTAGAACGTGTTCCTTTCCATGCCAGCAGCATACTCGTATATTTGAAATATCGTCTTTAGATCTTTAATAGTTAATGAGATAGTTCATAGATAACGGTATGCTAGCTACAATACTTTTAAAATTCTTCATCTAACATAGCGTATGTTAATCTCATGATTGATATTAACATACTTATAAACGATTTTTATGAAGTTATAAGACTACATCCACTTTTAACCCGAATACAGCATTTGCATAAAATTTCTTCGTTATACCTCTAATAATTCATTTCATATATCCGTTCAAAATTATGTATTGTGTGGGTGATGCAACGCTCCTTTGCCTAATTAAGACCTAATGCAGCCCATAATTCCTTCCTGGGTGATATAAATATATAATGAAAATTTCATGGCAATCGCTCCATTGGGTTAGACGCCTATTTGAATAAAATACAAATATAGAAACATAAAAATATTCGATTATATATATAGATTAGACATACATATCAAATTCATAACGAAATTGTATGATATGACGGAATACTTGTTTCTAGATATTTTAAAATACTTCAAACATTTTTTTGAACTGTTTAAACACTTTTTTTTGTCTTCTCTTATCAACTGGTACAACCAACCCTTAAGGTCTTTCATGGCTACAATTGCCTACAATACTTGTCTTGACTTATCTAACTGTTGACAGAGTGGAACATACTAGGGTTCTTTACAAGCTAATGTCTAATTTTGTTTTCCAGCATAGCATGCTCATTGGTTCATTCGTATTTGTCGGGTCGATCACAATTCGTTTCCATGAATGGTAATTTTTTTCAGATATGCTTAGTGTGCACTGAGGATCGGTTCTGGGCCCACTACTGTTTATATTGCATATATAAATGGTTTAGCTAAGGCTATTTGCGATAGCTGTTGTTATCCATATTTATAAGCTGATGATATTCATCTTTTTTTCAGGAGTAGTTAGTAAATAACTTACAATGTAGTATCAATAACACATTGAGTGCTATAAATAATTGGTGAAATGATAAACTTTTATGTTAATTGTAGCAAAACTAAAGCCATATTTTTGTCTCCTCGTTTCAATCTTTTCAGAATTTTGACTTCAAAATTAATGAAAACAGTATTGAGATGAAATGCAGTGCCTCGGTTTAATACTTGATAAACGATTTGATTTTTATGACCATATTGATTCTCTATTTCCAAAAATACTTTTTACTCTAAGGAAGTTGTACAATATAAATATATTCCTTTCAATTCATATTATAGGGAGGTTAGATCATGCCTTGCTGATGTCTCAAATTAGTTATGACGTTTAAGTTTTTTTCGGGAACAAATCTTGGTTGTTGTAGGAAGGTAGTAAGATATGTGTATAGTTTGAGGCGCTATGATCATACATCACAATATAATATTTACAATTTTTTACCTGTTCCCTTTAAGCATTATGTTGAACGTCGAATCATTAAATCATTTTATAATTGGTAATATCTGGTTCACCATCTTTACTGCGAGGTAGATTCAGGTTCACTAGGTCAACTAGAAATCCATAACTTGTAATTCCTCTTACATCAGATTCTTTTATAATATATTCTTAAAATCATTTACGGTGCACAATTTTGCTTCTCTGTCTTGCTTGTCTGTTTTACATTATGAGCTTATTATCGACACTTAGATTTTCTTTTTTTATTTTATTTTATTTGAGTTACAACTGCATTTTGTTAGGGAACCATAATATTTAAAAACTTTGCTGTTAATATTTGAATTCATATAGTTTTTAACTTTATTTCATTACTATTATTATTATTATTATTTTTTGTTTTTTGATATTTAATATTGTACTAAAGAATTTTATATTTTATTTGTGATGTTGTATAAAGAGCTATACATTATTTCAATATAAAAATTAAGCACTTGAAACAGATATTCTGCTCTATCAAATAACAATATTCGATTCCCCAAAATACCAAAATTATATTAATTAAACTCCACTAAGAAAAAATGAATTCCCGAAGTGCGTTTCGGAATTTTCCCAAATTCAAAAACTTTTCAAGTATGCAAGAGAGAATTGAGAAATTGTTACTTCCCCAATGTTAATTTTTTTATATAATTTTTCAACATATGACAAATTTTGGCTTCCAATATGAGATATATTTACATTCACTTCAATGAGTTCATTACCTATACATTACGGGAGTCTGAAAAGAACCTATTGTTGTGCTTTCACAAGATATTAAAAAAGAAATACGAGATGAAAAGTATTTTTGGGGCTTCGTAGAATATATTGAAAATCCAAACATTTCTGAATTACTTATATTCGAATGGTTCGAAGCTAGCTAACCTATACACCGCAGTAAAACTACTATTCAACTACTATTTGTTGCACCTTGTAGTAGTTTGAAGGAGCGATGACTTGATACTCTCTTATCGGATATCATCGGATCAGGTAATCTCCTTATTGTTAGAACATTCTGTTTTGGATGTTCGTTTGTTTTCAATAAAGCCCTTAGCGTCAAAAAGGATAATGTGTATGCATATTATTTCCTCTGGTACTATTCATTATCCTGATTTAATGTTACTTATTTTGTAATGTAATTTATTTATTCAGGATTGTAATTTTAAGCCTTAAGGCCGATTTGGTTAAATTACAATATTACAACATATTTTCTCCACAATTAAATAACAAATACATTATAGAACTGTACAATACTAATGTTATAAAAATTTTGTGTATCTTAATTGCAGAAAAATATGATTTACAATATGTCTGTAGTCGACTTCACTTATTAGAATTTTTCACTTTGTATGTTTTCAGTCCTAAAATACGGAATTATAACTTCAAATGGAATTTAGAGCTACTCCATAATATAACGAATAATTTAATAACAGATTAAATGGTAAAAGTTAATAACTACCAGTACTTTTTTTAATATAGGTCAAAAAAAAAAGGAAAGAAAAATAATAATTTTATAATATAATAATCATTTCCCCTTTCACAGTGGAAAAAAAGACGGAAAAACTGACGGCAACATCAAAAAAAAAGGGGTCAAAGGGATAATTATAGATGAGGAATATCATTGAAATACGCAAGAAGTCTCTTCTTGTAAGTGTTTTGGGTTGAAGAAAAAATTTTTAATGTGTTTGAAAATTTGTTAAACTGCCTGGCTACTGTTACTTGAAAAGATCTGCTCATATAACATAATTTGTGTTATGAATAATCAATTGATTAGTGGTTGATCGAGTAAATTTAAATAATTCTGCAAGAAGCACAAAAGCAACGAAAGAATAACTACAAAATAAGGAAAGGAACAAACGGAAACACGTGCACAATTCGACGAAGACAGAACAGATAACATATAGCACGATTGAAGGACAACTGGATTTTCGTTATATTGCTTTTAACTGTACCGGCATATATTTAGATACAATAATGTATATGTAACATTATTAAATCATGTACTAGTTTTCGTTTAACATAAGGCGGAATTATTAAATCGAAATTATATAATCGCCGAAGGGCAATATTCACCTGCGAAACTACTCTACCATTATGCAAATCGATTGAGAGCTTATCATCAATTATAACACCCAAACATTCAATATTGCGTACAAATTCTATAGCTACTCAGTTGTAAGAAAAATTCAATTCAAATGGATAGGAAGCAAACAACATTGCGTTTGTCTTAGATGGATTCACTTTAAGTTTATTAATTGAAGACATTCACACAGAGAGGCATTGGAATACATCCTCAATTTTTGCTTGAATAATACGCAAAGCATAAACAATTATCCAACCTACTAAACAGATTATTGAGGTACAAATTGAAAATCATAGGTCCAATTACTAAACCTTGCGGGATACCACTTCTGACTGGCACTATGTTTGATGTTACACTATTAAGATACACGCATTGCATTCTATCATATAAATATGAATTTATAGGTATAAGTTTGCAAGCATTTCCCCCAAAGCCATACAATTACGAAAGCTTGTTTATTAGACTGACGTGATCGACCCGGCCAAAGTTTTTTTCTAAATTCAGAGAGATTAGATTACTAAAATTGTGGTCGTTAACATTGACTCTGATAGATTCCGTTAGACCCGTCAGAAACATGGAAGTATCTCGTCCTCGCCTACTACTACTTTGGATTTTTATTTTGCATTTTAATTTTTTATCATATCTTACGCTATACTTTAAATATCTACATTACTGGCCATCATCATTTCCATATATCAAAGAAATTGATCTGATAAATGTTTTTGTTACGTAGTAAGAAATGAGCTTCAATTGACAGAGTAAAAAACATCTCGTGAAGGAGATATAATAACAGAGCTTCTTACGTTCAGTGAACTTTTTTATAAGTATTCCATTTTTAGTCTAACTGAACCGAACCCATTGTTTAACAACGATTTCGCACATCAATTTTTTGAAGAGCTTTTATTAGACTTGCCGATTGTATCGCTACCTCTACTCGAAAGAAATATAGATTGCATTGTATCGCGAACCTAACTGACGATAACAAGGAACAGCAATTTTATTTTGTCCGAAAAATAATCTGCTTCATATTCATCCAGTGTTTTAAATATACAAACGTTATTTTGTTAATTCTTACTCTTTCTGTATTATTTCTACATTGAGATTTGTTGTAATCTACACTCGTCTACTTTTTTTTATCGTTGTGTATGGAAGTGTATATACCAAATTTGCTGTATTGTCAGACGGCATTTTCAAATTGAAAATATTTTTCGTTGTTTTTGTTGTTGTTTTTATTGAAATGATATGGGTTGAGCATGATTCGGACTCCGTGATAAGTACATCGTTAAATTACTTTGTGGCTAAATCGATGCTACTGGTATATCTTCAGTTGAATGAAATAAATAAATCCAGAAAACATTTATCAATCGCAATAAAAATATAGTGATATGGAAATGAAAACGGTATGATATATAGAATGCCATATAGAATGACAAGATTTTCAAAAACCTGTATAACATCCTTAATTGTTAGTATTTACGTTGCATCAACTTTACATTTTGCTATTGTTTCGTAGTGGTTTAACACAACACGTGATATTGCAGCAATTTGCTCCACACTCTCAGGTGTCCGCTAAACAAACGACCTTAAATATTAAAATACCGTTTTATCGTAGCTTTTTTAGATATCATTATTAAGGACCAAATTTGCAATCATTTATTGAAAACCAATAAATCGTTTTTTTTTCTATAAACTTTAATAAATTATTTTGAACAATTCCCTAAATATTTCACATTGCTCCCTGTTATGTTATGTAAGCATACACAAATAGCAACACGTCGTGTGAATCCATGGTGCATTAACTTCCTTCTTTGCCGAATGACGACGTTTTTAATTTTAAGGACGGCGGAATCGATATGAATTATAAAAAAAGCAGGCCAGAAAAACTGTTGACTTCACCTGTACGGCAGCTCTTCATTGTCTTCACAATTTTCTCAGCTATTTACGACTTGCAGACTATTATTTAGCTATTCCCTTGGCTGACTACACACTAATGGAACCATACATCATCTTTAATAAATAATCATCGCAGATCCTCTACCTACTTATGTTAGAACATTTCGCTTCGTTATGGTCCACAATGGGGAATTTGCAACCATCTTGGCGTTACTTTTTTCCCAATCGATTGCTCAAAGTTGACATCACTGTGTTATGCGATCATGATTTGTCAAAACGATGCCTTTGCATCCTGAACGGGTTGCGTCATATGTAGATATACGACCGCGTTCCAATTCATGCATCGAATTGTATACTGCTGCAAATATTGGCGTAGATGTACTATGAATACCAACCAATTCGACTTTGAGTTGCTTCATGGAAGGATGTTTTGTCAATGCATGACAATTGTTATTTAATTATTTGAAAAGATTACATATTACATAAAATTTGACAGCAAAAAAGTTGAGAAGCTGCTATTTGCCAAAAAGTAGTGCGGCTTCAATCCTTAATCAGGCTCTAGAGGGTTTTCTATCGGACCCGTATTTAAAGACACAAATGTTCTTTAGTTATATGCAGCTAATTTTAGATTTTCAATAAACTGTGTGTGTTCATTTGATGCTTGTAAATTCGAATTCTATAGTTTTTTTTTTTATAAGTTCTCTTTTCTAGCGCTATGCGCTATGGGATTTAGTAGTTGTTTTATTATTCTTCGGATATGATCTATCAAAAGTGCATTAGACGCATTTGAGATTGCCTCACATTTCCTTCAACAAATTATTTATAAATATTCAATTTATACGAAGGTTACTTTTTTATAAATTATCATTTCAAGTTAACTTGTAAAAGTTATGACAAAATGAAGTTAATTATTCCTCTATTGTTGGATCTTCAAAATAATACCAGTATCTTAAATATTTCAGATATCGATGTGTCCAATTTGGACAACATCAGCTTTCGCTTTCAAAGCGACAACGATCGCCTGGCTCAAGTTGATGACATCGTAAAGGGCTCCCAAGTTAATCCAATAACTCGCATGTGGCACGGCAACATTACGATAGATGTTAAGTTTCTAGGTGCAACACATATTCACGCACAACTGATAAATAGTGCGGATAATACGAAAGAAGACAGTAAAGAATTTCTAAAACTGATCATAATACGCAAACAACGGGTGATAGACCATGTGTTTACGGGTTCTGTAGCACTGTTGGTTTCCTTGTTGTACATCAATTTTGGAGCAGCTGTAGACTTAACAGTACTTAGAGGATTAATAGTAAAGCCAGTGGTAAGTAAAGACACTTTTGATGTTTTATTTCAGTTTGCTTTAATGAAAAGAATTATATCTTATTTCAAGGGTCCTGTTATTGGCTTCGTATCGCAATTCGTATTGATGCCCTTGATAAGTTTTGCTGTTGGCTACTTTGTATTTCCCGATAGTGTTGAAATGCAATTGGGATTATTCTTTACCGGCGTTTCCCCCAGTGGTGGCGCTTCCAACATCTGGTCTGTTATATTGGGCGGCAACATTAATCTATCCGTATTGATGACAACCATTAGTAATATAGCAGCCTTTGCAATGATGCCCTTATGGATTTTTACTTTGGGACATGTTATATTTGCTCGAGGCGATATGAAGGTTCCTTACGGTAATATAGCAACCTTTGCCGTAGCCTTAGTGGTACCATTGGCCATAGGCATAGCGATACAAAAGTGCTCACAAAGATTAACAAGAATCCTAGTGCGTTTGCTGAAACCTATCTCGACATGCTTGATATTATTTATAATTGTATTTGCTATAGTAACAAATCTATATTTATTTGAATTATTTTCATGGCAGGTAAGACAAGACTTTTTCAGAAAAAAATTTTTAATCTTATCTTCATTTACTTATCGTCTACAGATCGTCTTGGGTGGATTATTGTTGCCCTGGTTGGGTTACCTATTTGCCTGGTGCTTGGCCAAGATTTTAAAACAAACACCCCCTGATGCTTTAACAATAGCCATAGAGACGGGTATACAAAATACGGGTATAGCCATATTTCTGCTGCGCAGTTTGCCACAACCTCAAGCAGACTTAACTACTGTTATACCGGTGTCCGTTGCTATCATGACACCGTTTCCCTTATTAGGCCTATATCTGTATAATAAATTAACGGGTCGTAACATTAAAGATGGCATTTTGACCGAGGAGCAGCAACATATAAGAAGCTCATAAGATATTTCAAACGTTACATTTACGGCATATTTACGTGCATACTTATATTTTAAATGTTGTCCTCCAAATCATATATATAATGCAAAAAAGTTGGAATACATACCGTTTTATAGTTATTGTTGTTTTAAATAGATTTCGATTTTTATTTTAATTAATTTGCTTATATAAGTAAGTAGCCGTTGAGCGACTGGTGGTAGATGCCTCTCAGGCACTGGTACTTTGTAGAATTTTCAGCAAGCATTGCGTAGTGTTTGTCTCTAAGTTAAGTTTCCGAAACTCCTTAATATAGCCTAAGTAATTAGTCGGCGTTTGTCCAGTAATATTCAATAAATTCGGAGTCAGCTCATAGAAGATAACCACAGCGACTAAGCGCAATAAATCTGGTTGTGGGAGATTCGCTATAAGATGACCTTCAAAATTCGGCGAGCTTACAAACTGTCTTAAAGGTATGGACAACTGTTGTCGACACTTTTCTATAAGCGCTTTAAACTGTTCGATGAAAGCACTAATTAGCTCTTTGGGAAAAAGAATATGAGGGTGAGAATAATACTTCAGATAACAGTTTAGTAATTTCATTTGCCACACATCGTTGAAATTTGGCTCTTGGGTTGTAAGGCGCAAAACATGCTAGAATTAGAAATTTGTTGCAATATTACTTTATGATTTAATATATATAGATGTGTACTTACATTATATGTGGCCAAATAGATGGGTAAGATGTGCATTTTATCTTTAACGACCGCGTTATAAAATAACATGGTTAAATGTTGTTTCAACGCCAACTCGACGTCTGCAGTTTGTGGTTCGTCCAAGTGCAAAAAGCGATCGGTGAAAGCAATGACATAAGGTTCATTGGAGAATCTTTCTAATGTCTTTGGATCGATTTCCCAGCATATGTACTGTTCTGTAGTTAAAGTTTGTGAAAACAGACTTTTCAAACGATCAGGATCTTCGAGATGAGACAGGCAGCCCGAGCGTTTTTTGATTTCAATACAAGCAGAGTTTTCCAAAGCTTTACTAGACAGATAAAATAAAAATATGAACATTTATCGGCGTGGTTTATTGTAAAAAAAAAAATAAAGTTTTCTATAGTGAAAAATATCTTGTATGCACAAAAATATGGTCAAATTTATTTAATTAAAAATAGAATTCAATGTCACAATTCAGTAACAGTTTACTCAAAACATGGGTTTTTTCGGGAAGCATTATTTGTATGAATTCGTAGAGAATATAAATCAATAGCACTGGGGCACAATATTTTCAATTTTTGTGCAATTTAGATAAGAGGAATTGAAAAAAGTTATCCCAATCTTATTTTATGATAATATTCACCTACATTGCATCACCACAAATATAAAATGCCAGTTTTTTATCTACATTTTAATGATAAATAGCATCCAACGGCTTCAACATCGTTTTTGAGACAACTGATATTTATTAATCCAACTGTTCTACATAACCCGTGTACCTAGCTTTCGATAGATAAAATAAATGTAAAGAAAAATCGAAAATGATATATCAACACTGCAAAAACCACACGAAAGTTGACGCTATTTTGTGAAATATAATTGGCGGAAGAACTCACCTCAACGATAATTCTGGACGCAAAACCCTGATGTCAAACTGTGACATATAAATACTAATCAGAAAATAATTTCAAATATTTGAAGTGTTCCCAATGGTAAAGGCTACGATCCTAATTAGTCATTGGCCATTACTCTTTCCAAAATAAATTTTTAAAAACTAATTCCAAAAACTTGTGCCTGGTATCACAAATACTACAGCAATGGGCCTTTAAAATGTTAATATTCGCCAAAAGTGGTACTGCTGGTTTGAATGTACTAATGGATATCAGAAACTACCATTTTACATCATATCTAGACAAGTCGCAATGTCTCAGCTACTAGATCTAGATCTGATCACATTGTTCGAATTCTCACATTTTAATATTCTCACATCCATCGGTAATTCCACCACAACACACACAAAAAATTCCTGTTTATATCCCAGTGTAGCATTAAAAAATAAACAAATTAAAACTTACACCAATTGATCCCAATTGCGATCCTTTTCAAATGATACTGGCCAATAATTCGGATCATCCACAACAACTTTTTGCAGTAAGTTCAACTCTGGCAGCATGCAAGGAGCCATAGGCAAACGTCTCATTTCTTTGGCACCCACTTCCAACACTGATATATTGCACAAACACAGCTTTTGCGTATCAATATCACGGGGCAAAAACAAACGTGGCTCCACCGCTAACACATAAAGATGACGAAATGCTTGAAGATGGTATCTATCCTTACAAATATTAAATTAATATATATAATCTCACAGTGAACATAACGCCTTTACCTGTTATCATTGCTGTGGGTGGGAAATTTAGGAAATAAAGCACACACCAAAGCCGCCACGGCTTCTGGTGTCTTAGCCAAAGTAAAACGGCCAGCTCCCAAAAATAGGAAACCTAATGACATATGTATTGCCATATGAGACCCATAAGTAACATGTGGATTTTGTGGTCCTATGCGAGATCTCAGATACCGAATAATACGTAATATTTCCAGATCTCCCGAACCAGCGAATACCAGAGATATTGACAAGAGAATGACCATAAGACTGTTTTCAATAGTTGTGTGTCCAGCAAATGCACCAACATATTTTCCTGGAAATCCTAGGAATAATTTAATTGCACGTCTCAAGGTTTTAAAGGCTGTAGGGTTTTCAGATCCAGCATATTTAAGACCAATGCAAAATGCAGCCCCAGCGATGATATTGCAATAGGCTTGCCTGAAAAAATATGCAATTAAAAACAGAACATGTAAGAAGTTCTTTATATAATAGTTTTATCTTTAAAAACTAGATTATTTAGATATATGCATACATGCTAAGATAGGCCTTATATTTGTGGGTACTTCTAAAAGTCCGTCGAACAATTCTAAGCACAACCTACGGCAACTTCAAGAGCGAGCTAACTACACACATAATTAACTTACGTTATTGCTTCATGATCAATGTCCTCATTATCATTAACCAGAGCTCCCTTATCGACGTCAAATCGTAAATTCTCCGGAAATTGACTTTGTAACCATGCTTCGTCCGCTTGTATTTCAGACCACATTATCAAGCCGTGAGCAATTGTTCGCAACAGCAACAAATCAGGACGAACAAGATCCAATAGATATCGTGTATTAGGAGGATTCATCCATCCAGCTACAGCTTTATTGTCCGTGGAAAAAAACATTAAACCCAATGCCAATGTAGCTCCCGGTGCCGTAACATCGATATTAACTTGATCGCCCTCTCTTACTTGAAAAGATGGCAATTTATATTTCTCCTTTTGCGACCCAGTCAAAATGCGCTTATTGCCCCCCACCATGTAATAGTGTAAAGTATCTGGAAGTTGCAGATCTCTGAGCCCAGCCGGAGATTCTCCTTGCCCCAGAGTAACCAAACCCAAAGCCAGACCAGCTGTTAGAGCATAGGATTCTCTTTCTACACTGTTCTCCATCTCAGGCCCGGGTGGACGACCAATTTCTTGCAATAAAACTTCGGCTATGTGGCGTTTGGCGGTTCCTTGGTATAACAGACCAACGCCCATCAATGAAGCCACTTGTATACTCTGTGGTATATCCAATTCTAAAGCAGTGGCGGGCAGTAAAGCCTCAATATGTACACTTAGTAGTTTGGTAGTGGTGTTGTTCATGGTCCCCCGGTGTGTGGCAGAGATACCCAGAAGTAAGCCCACGCTAGTCATTTCGTCACATTTGACCAAATATTCGTAAATACTCATGAACGACAATGTTTTCAAATGGCCATTAAGTCCCAAAGCCATGAGAAAACCGGCATGTTCAGTGGAAATGTCTGTTTGACCTTTAGGTTTATTATACACAATCCAGGTGGAGTCTACATCTCTGGCATTGGGTGATATTTTGAGGCCCGAGGCTACACCATTATGGAATGTAGGCCACAGGCTCATATTAGTAGGAAATTCAATCTGCTGCATTTCCACTGTAGCTCCCTTGATCGGTTCCCTGCCCGTCAAACATAGCTTCGGTATTGGCATTGACTCTGTAGGAGTAGGTATTGAGGTTCTTAATGTGAACATTCCCCTACCTAAGGGCAGTGTCATAGTTCTTGTACACAACGTAAATAATTGTTTTTCTTGCTCTTCAATAAACTCATGATCTGAAGTGCCAGGAGATTGTGTAATATCGATTATAACAGGTTCCGAAGAGCTTAATAATCTTCGCACTTCCGTAATGCGCATATCATCGGGATAACGTAAACTCAGCAGCTTAGTGTCGATGTTATCCATGCCGTCATCTAAAGCAGAGTCCATTTGAGATATTCCATTCTTGGAAGGTGGACACCGAGCCGATAACGAGTCTTCTGTGTCAATATTCACTTTTTGCAAGTAACCGGAATCTGATGAATTTCGAGAAAAGTCGTGATTTTGTAATTTCGCATGGGCAACTAAATCTGAGCGCAATATTAATTCATATGTAGTGGGCGAGCATCCAATGGGAGGCTCCAAACGAGAATATTCCAAACATTCAGCAATGATAAGGTGTATTGCCACGGGTAACCGTTCAATATCTTTACGGGTTAATTCTAGAATTAAATGAAAGAAATCATAATGGAGAATAAGAATACAAACGGACTGCTCTTACCCATATTAATCAACATTTGTATAACTTGTTCAGAACGAGAAATGTTGGTAGATATAAAGCGTTTGGGTCTTTTTGCAAAGTGTGATTGCACAGATTCAGAAAATTCCAGCGGTTTTATCCACTTTTTGATATATTCGTGACCATGCATTATAAGTGAGACAACCTACGGGAAATTTGATAATTATTTATCGTATTTTAAAGAAATTTGAATTTTATTGTCAGTAACTAGACTCAGAGAGGAATTTATCAATGCATTTGACAGTTCCAGGAAACAAACAAACCTATAGTCAAGTACCAAAGACATCTAAATTATTTCGTTAAAGCCTTATAAAAGTGTCCTCTTTAGATTTTTATGTTTGAAATTCGCTTTGCAGTCTGTCAAAATTAGCAATCTCAAGTAATACCTTGGGTTCAGGGTTGTTGGTTTTTACAGGTTAACAAAAACACATGAAATACAACTATTTGATGAAAAATGTGTGGATAACCAACATTAGAAGATTGCACTGCCAAGCTTGCGGACATAACAACTTCCAATAGTGAGAATTTTAATTCAAACCAGTATGGATTTTACAGTGCAAAAACTTTATAAAACATTGGCCTACATTTTGTAGTTTGTTTGCTTCAGGATTACGATTTTAGATGTCGTGGACGATGCAACCAATCTAATGACTTCACAAACTTCTTTACAAATTTTTTTTATAATACTGTACTTACTTGTAAAACATTGCGACTTAAATCGTTTATACCCTCTACATAATTAAAAGGTAAATTGTCCTTATTTTTGACAATAAATTCCACCTGTTGAAAGACACTGGGTGCAACAGCCACCTGTAATAGTTCTTTATACATCATTTGTGCACCATGTTGTTCTGTTAAAATGCAAGTCTTTGATTCATTTTTAGTCAACAGGGGGAAATCAAGTGAGTAATGAAATGTATAAGATTGTAATTGCATATCATAAGCCAACTGATGCAAAAACTGAAATAGAAAGTTATAATTTAACACAACATGTTTAAATGCCTTATAGACCAACCTTAGCCAGTGGTTTTAAATGTTGATGCATGGAATCATCCAGTTTAAAATCCTCATAAAGCAGATGAAAACTGTAGAATATTGCTGGGATAGTATTAAACAATACTGCCGATGACTCAATATTACTACAATTCTGCGGACATTGAGCATTTTGGTTTGTCCCAGTATCCTCCAGTATGCCCAGCATGAATTGCCAATCTTCGTCGGTGCCAGAGTAAATTTCATCATTTTTCTTTCGCTTTTTTGGTTCTTCCGCATTGAAAGACGACGAGGTACTACCGCTATCATGCATTGTTGTCGAATAACCCATGAGATCGAGCAGAACATTGCGAAATATATCCCACTCTTGCTCTATGCAATAGTCTTGGGAACCGGGTGGATTACGTGCTCCATACCATTTCGTAATGAGCTGTATATACTGATCTCTTCTTAAGACTTGTTTCAATGCAGATATACAACGTGAAACGAATTTAGTTTCGTTGATTAACGGTAGAGTAATGCGCAACATTTTACCAGAAATATAGACCAATGTCAGGCGATTACCGGCAGGATCTCTAAGACCTAAGCAGGCATTAGATCTGAAAAAAAGAATGAGAAAAAGGATTTAATGCTCACATCTATCGCTAATTAGAAATATAACAATATTTAAACGAAAAATGAAATAAAATAGGAATAAAAAGCTATGCTAGTTTGTAGCGTTGAATAGCGCAAGATAATACGAATACATGTCCGAACGAATTCCAATAATATATAGGTATATATCGGCGTATGGAATTACAAACTCAGTCACGAAAGGTCAATAGCAACATTGATATAATTTAACATATTTTAACATAAAAATTGGCAAGTAGGATGTATATAAATTAACTTTATTGTAAAAGAAAAGAAAAATATAAAATTTATTTTACATTTTACCCACCTATTTAAGAATTGCGGCTGCAATGGATGGACTGGTGAGAGCAAATGTAATTCGTCTTCAAAAGTTGTATCACCTGGCTTCTGGACAGAAGGTAACAAACTGCTGCGTCTAGGAAATGGGGTATTTGGTGATTTAGTATGCGAAGCTGTCGTCGTAACAGATGCAGTTATTTTCGTCACAGGAGTGTTTCCGGATAGAGTATTCGGTATATAGACTTTGGATATCAAAGCATTGCCCGTATAAAGAATTAAATTACCCGATGGTTCTAAAACTGCTATCATATTCATGCGCTAAAAATAATTACAGAAACAATTTCGTAATTTTGTCTATTTTCTAAATTTAAAATAATTTAGAAACTCACTTGCAAAGCCACTGCATCCTTAGCCACTATTGATGTACATTTTGCAGATATTTGCAAATTCTTGCTATCATAGTTGTTTAAAGCTACCAATTGCAGTTTCCCCGAACGAGGCAAAAGATAACAAAGGTATGTTTGACCCACCAAATCGGTATGAATAAAGGCTTTCGTTGATATTTCACAAAAATCGCGACTACCATTAAAAAATGGAAATCGTTTGCAATTCGAAACTTTACAACGCTATTTTTCAAATACTCACTTGCCATATATGTTTTCAGTCCACATATGCTCTAAACATAACTCTGGCACTACAGGTTTCGACGGTTGCGACTGACCACACTTACGTATATCTTGCACAGATATAGAATGTTGCCCTATTGTTGACTGTAAGTGACTTAAGGGCGAGGCGGTATTTGAACGGCTACATAGATGAAATTGTTACTTCTTGGGTTTTATTGGAAGTTGCAATTAAACTTACTTCACGGTGCCAAAAGCTCCACTTAGGGAATGAGCACTATGTAGGAACTTACTAATATGAGTAGTGTAATTAGAAGTTCCCAAACTGGGTCGTCCTAAATGGACTGGGCTGTTCTTAGGAGTTACTGTATAAATCAAAGAAGTTTAAAAAGAAAAACAAATTAACAACGTTAAACTTCCAAAATTAGTTTATACCAATACACAACAACAGTTCATTCGAAACTGCTTAACCGAAGCCAAAAAAAAAAAAAACAATTACACCGGTTATTTAAAATAGCTCTTATGAATAAATCAATACACTAAACTGGCCAAGAAAAGCCGGTCGGTCGGTTACGCTTTTGAATGCTTTAGTGGTGACCCATCTTTTCCATTCGTATAAAATCGTGCTCACCTCCGTGCTTGATATTACTCTGTGAGAAGCTACACTGGCCGGCAGTTGCTCCCATACTTGGCTTATGCATACTAAATTGATGCACACTGCTACCTAAAACTGTTTCGTTTTGAGCACCAATATATTGTATCTCTTCCTGAGTGGCCTTTCGTAGTCTTGATATAAAATGTTTGCTAACTTTCGTATCGCACAATAGCAAAAGGTCGGAATTTTCATCGGAAAATATTATGGTATAGTCCGATTCAATGAGATAAGATATAACACCGGTGCTCGATTTATTCAGTACGGGGCAAATTTCGTCCAAAGGATGACCCAGAGAAAAGAGGCGTGGCATGGAAATAGTATGATTTTGTATGACGGTATTCGAGGCGACTTTCTCCAACAATATACCAAAGCGTGTTGGCCACACATGAGACACGGGAAATTCTAAATTGGACAAAAAGTCCTCGCCATTGCTGCAGTAAACGCGTAAAGAGTTTTGATCTACAAAAATGACAAACAACTACAGTATAGGTGTTTAGTGCAACATTTGGCAGCATTACCAATTAAACCTATTGATGTTATACTCTGCTCGCCATCCTCTTCCTTGGCAGTGGAAACAAAAGATTTGTTGCAGAAAAATGCAAATTTTATTGGTGTTTCGCACGTAAAACACAAACGTGGCAGAACGCTACGCTCATCGGATATGCCTGCAATGAATGAAAGTATGGTTCTTTTTTATTTTGGGAATGCATGTGTGTTGTACTAGTTACCTCTGGTCCATACTGCTGTATGTTTTTTAATATACAGTTCCTCTTCTGAGTTAACCAAATATTCGCACATGTACTCCTGGGTAGTGTGTTCGCCATCCGGTTGTTTTCCACCGGATTTTTTTGACGTTGAACTCAATTTGCTTCCTACCTCTGCTCTCAGTTTTGTCTTTCCATTCACTAGCCTTGTGTTACCAGCCTTTGGCTGTCTCTGGCAATCTTCATAAATTTCTCGAATGCACCAAAACTCATTATATTCCTCTTTGGCCGATATGTTAACATTCTGCAAACGTTGCAGCAATATGTTCTCCAAGGGCAAGTGCGGCTGCTGTTTTGCCACTATCGGTCCTGGATGCTCATCGACCGCCGGTCGACCTCGTGGAATGTATTCCAATGGAGGTTCTGATACGGCGATCATCACTTCATCAATCTCATCCAGATTTGCAAGAATTTTTTCCAAAACATTCAATGATTTCTTCGAAGAATATTGTGAACCTTTCCTGCCCTTTTCACAAAAAATAGAGTGATAGGTCGACCCACACCGTACGCTTTCAAAATAACATAAGAAACTAAATTATAAACAAAATTAACCGGCAAACTGCACAAAATTCGCATCGAATTCGGAATTTGAAGCCGATAAAAATTTCGGCGGCAGCTAATTTCGGAGGACGTAATAAACGGCGACGGCGCGAACTTTAGCTCATGAAATTTTTTTAATAGGAAAATATAATTCCTTAATTCTTGCTCTAAGCAATTATCAAACATTTAATTTACTGTTTACTGTTAAGTATTGTTTTATACTGAAATGTTAAACGTTCCATTTGCTAATACCGTTTGAAAACTAGTATGCAGTGCAAATGTATGTTTCGTTTCCCATGAAAAACACATATCTATGGTGCTACCAAAATCTTCGTGGTTAAAAATTTCAGCAACGGAAATTTTGTGCACATGAAATTCCATTTGCAGAATGTACATGTAGGAAAACTAATCATCTCTAAGTACTTAAGACAAAAACAAAGTCAAGAAAAGAAAAAATTCCAATGTTCAATAAAATCTTTACAAATATTCGTTAGGCGTTTGAAGGTGTTTGCATATTTGGAAAACTCAGTCGTTCCTATTTTTAACTCTGTTTTTAATACTTTGTGTAAAAAGCGGTTTAGTTACATATTTTTAAGTGTATGAGATCATAAAGAATAGGCATTCATCCGAAAGTCCATAACTAAACACTGTTTTGTGATCGTTTCAGTCAGGTTTAAAACTTATTTGAAAGCATGTAAAACTAGTTTGAAAACGGCTCAACCTAAATCGCAAACCGAGTCGACGGCAAAATCGCGCATATCGGTTTAGCTTAATCAGCTTCGAACTCAGGCTGGTTTGTTTTGCAAATTATATTCTTCCTCTTCCGACATTGCAATGGGGTGGGATGATAACACTTAATGGTGTAGCCAGATTGGAAATATATACGCAGATGCGGGAAAATCCAAATTTTAATCACAGAAAATATCGACTACCAAAAATTTGGATTAAATTGAATGATATTTTATAATATAGATTCTTGTTTCATCGCCTCATTAGGGCGATGTCCAAAAAGATATTAAAAAGAGAGTGCTGATTTCGAACAAGTCCGAAAATTTTTCATTTTATACTTACCGCCATTGGAAGGGTTAATCCAATATTAATGCTTTGTTCATACTAACTACAAATATTCATTTAAGGCACTACACTTCATAAAACGATGCACAATTCCATGTCATTTTACACACGTTAGTTAATGGGTTTGTTTGAAGCATAATAGAATCCGAACGACTTGATATGAGTCTAAAATTTTTCACGAAAATGTCCCATTTTCCGAGGTAGGTTATACTCGACATTGACCAAAATCATAGTAGAAAAAAAATTGCATATATTATATATATTTATATTAATATTGTATATATATACATATACATTAAAATTAAATTTATGTATATTCGGGATGTTGTGGAATAAGTTATAGTACGTATTGGCTTCTGTATCCGATAATGAATTACAAATAAATAACTATTTGATTTGAAAAAAATGAACTATGTCGATTTATTCTAAGTGAGTGAAGAATGTTTCTGAACTGAATGTTTGTCTATGGTACTATTGACCACATACCACAAAAACTATATAAGCCTGTCCAATTTTGAGTCTGTCCAATTTTTAGGTTTTTTCTGTCCAATAAAATAAATGGTATTATCAATATTACACGTACGTTCCGTATTTATGAGTTTTAGGAATCTAAAAGTTCATCCCATTCGTATAAAAAAAATAATCAGCAGTTTAATTTGGTGAAATATCAAAATTTACGATTCGTTCTCATTTTTATGGGATTCCCTAAATCAAGTAACTCAACGACAGCATTTTTATTGATTATTCGATTACCCTGTATTGTCGCAGAACAAATTTTCAAAACAAAGCAGATGAAAGAAAATTGATGAAAAACAAAACATTGACTGGCAAAACGAAAACAGTCGCAAACAAAACGTCAAAGTGTATGGGACAATATATCGGGTTGTTCAGAAACGGGAGTCGAGAAACGAAAGTTGAATATTACGCATTTGATAAGATAAACAACAATTCGATAAGTGGAAGGGGGAATAATTACAAAAATATTTATTCAAATCACACAAGTGTAAATGTTTCCATCTACAAATCGAAAAGTTACACTCCCGCTTGGCGGATGCAATGTGAAAGAATAATAATTAAATGGTGGCCGTGCGTGTGTATCGTCATTAACGAAAGTGTTCAGGGTTCAGTTTTCCACAAGTGTGTGTTTGTTGTGCCTACACCAGTTTTTCTTTCCAAATTTGTATACGATAAAAATTGGTGAGGAGGAAAATACACAAACCCTTGACGAAAAAGGTCCAACGAGGACCTTCTTTTTCATAAATTTACGTACTTTTAATTCGATTATTTAGTTTATATCTTTATGTAACAACTTGTTGCCCCCTTGGAGGTCCGCGAAGAAGGGTCAAATGTAAAAATAATATAATAATACCCATATGACGCTTTAAAGCGGCGTTAATTTAAGGGCAAATATTGATTTGTACAACAGAATATCAATACCTTCTATACCTCGCCGCAGTGCTCGTTGCTACTCATCTTCGCCACACCCACACAAACATACAACCCTTAGGAAAAGTAAAATTTCGTTTATAATGTGGGTTTGGAATTATAAAAATAAAATGTGATTAATACCAGCAAGCACAACAGCAGCAGAAGGAAGAAAGTTGCTCCTTAAGTGTGAAAGGTTACGCGTGTGGTGTGCGTGTTTTTTTATTTGGTACCGCCAAAGATGTCATCGATTGACATTCTAGATTTCCCTAAACGTCCACTCTTTCCGTTGGATCCGCCCCTGACCAATGGCAACACCGGTTTTATGCAAACCAACAGTACATCCACCGGCAAACGTCTTCTATTGTGGTCTTCACGGGGCATTCGTGTTATACAACTTAATTGGAGACTGTTTGTATCCGCCTTGGCAGTGACTTTGCTGGCCATCGTTTGGTATTATCCGGTCTTCTTTCTATTCATTCTATTTGTGCTGTATTCTCTGCTTCTGGTAGTGGCCGGTAAGTTCATATTAACAACAGAATATCATATTCCCATTTGTTTGTAGTATCATTTGTGTGCATTTATGTAAAAGGCTTTGTTATTGTGTCTGATTATGCAGTCACTGTAAATGAACGCCCTATTTTACTAGCTTCTATTTCTAATGTTAAAAACAAATTTGAGATATGATATAATAGATGTGATTTGGCTGAATTATTTGCCATATTGATGTTATTGAATATTTTTGCCGATTTTCCGTTAATTTTAAACTAATTCCGCTGTATCATTACTGCAACCTATTAAGAATGACCCCTCTTATCGGCTGTGTTATTGTTTATATTTAAATAACATATTTTAATTTTACATTTCTCATTGATTATTTCAGCTGTGGCCGGCACCGTCTACATTCATTACTTGTTCACCACTAAAGAACCGCCAAAGCTGAGTCGCGAACCATTGAATGTTTTATACAGCGCTACAAAGTAAGTATGCCATGTATATGTATGTATGTATGGAATAGAATTCATACATACCTAGATTTTAACACACAAAAAAAAACGCTATTGGGGCCAGAGGCCAGACATAAAAATTAATATCCGCAAATGCAAATACGCTTGATAAAAATCCGTATGGAGGACGTAATAATAAATAAATACATTTAGATGCTATGACTTTTTTTCAAAATGACTCATTCGAAGGATAATATCCTATTATTTTTACATTGAGATACATATATGAGTAAAATTTATTTTTTTGTTTCAATTTAAAGCCTGTTGGCCAATGTTAAATAAATTACAAAATAAATAAAATAAATGTTACTCCAATTAAAAATTGAAATTGTAAAAAACAAAAAAAAAAAAAAAAAAAACAAGATATGACTTAGAATACAACGAATACAACGTTTTTCATTGATAAAGGCGAAAACAGTAGCCAGGTGGCTGAAAATGTGAATATTGTTTATGGTTTTTATGGTCTAACTATAAATCACGCGCTTGTCGATTCCGTGACGGTAATATTGATCTCGCAATGTCCGTATTGTTAAGCCAACTGTCATGTAAGCACGGTTTCGAACGCCAAGTAACTAAACATTGCACAAAAAATCGTTTGGAACCACTTGAAAAAAATTGATGCAAAAAAAACCTCACGGATCTAATTTCCATCTGCGAATCAAAACTGAGTCGCAACAAAATCGGCTCAAGTCTGAAGCGGATGGCGGCACTAACGACTTTCTGCTCGCATTTCGGTGAGCCGGCTCAAACGGTGACCGAATTAGGGCTGACGACTATAAAGGTTTTGCTGTGTTGGGTAGGTAGATCATATACTATGAGCTACTCCCCTACGTAAAACTATTAACTCGTACCTGTTCAGTCAATAATTGGAAGAAAGCAACCCCCCAGAAACGGGTAGATATTACCCCTTTTAACATAATGGCTTGCCGGAAGCTACTTGAGTTCGGCCTTATAGCCCGGACCTGGGTATAAGTGATTACCACCTGTTCCCGTCTAAGGAGTAGGATTATGCAGGTGGAAAATTCGGCTGAAGATAAACTTGTGAAAAACCAACTATCCTAGTTTTTTGCCAATAGGAATGAAATTTTCAGTAAGAGAGACATAATTAAATTACAAACTATCCTAAATGAAGTTTTAAATGTCACTCAAAAATAATGGATATATTAAATAACGGGTATATATTTACTACACCTTATATCTCACTATATTTCTCACAAATAGTTCTACTCAGGTACGATAATGAGTACATTTTATAGGTGTGTTTGATTTTTATTATGAAAAATAAAAACGATAGCTAAACATAAATTTTATAATAAGAATCAATTATGATATTTAGTTTTAAAAGTACAAAAACAAAAATCTATCATCGACTTTTATTTTCTGAAGTATTAACCTTTAACTTTTGATTTAATTTAGTTTAATTTTAATACAATTTTTTTCTTTTTGAAGAAGAAAGTTGGTGTTTGGTTCGTATTAGTAGCTTCAGTAGTTTTTATGCTCACCAGTATAGAATCTACACTATACTCATTTTGCCATTCCGTTGGTAACAACTAGAAATATTCATTTGAGTCCTATTATAAGGGGCGTGTATTTTAAAATATATTTTGTGAAAAAAGTATAGGAAATTGTCGATCTAAACTGCCCACGATAGTCGAAGGTATATATTTTTTTCCCGGAATAATCCGACCGTTCTTAATTATAGTGCCAAATTTGAGTAGGATTTGCCAACCAATGCTTATACAACAGTTGATGTCAGCAGCGCGTTTCAAATTTCGTTTGCTGGTTTCACACGGATTCACCCGTGTGACTTTGTCGATAATTCGTGTCGCCTTAAAAACTCGGTTCAAAAGATTTGAATTTGCTTCAGAAACACCATCGTGAAAAGGTTTCTGGGGGCATGCTGGATCGCTGTAATTCCAGTTGCAAGTTCATGGGGTGCATCCCAAGTGGTAATAACGACACAATGTGACTTCTTCCTCTTCTCAAAATTAAATTGCCACTCTGAAATACCAAAATTTAAGGCCCTCTGGGTGAGCCTGTCGCTGTCGACTAAATAAACTTCGATAAATAGAGGGAAGATTCCTGATACTTAACAATTCCTTATACTTAAAAATTCCTGATACTTAACAATTCCTGATACTTTTTTTTGGCAGAATGTATTCTCGCTTTCGCTTGAAAGCGTCATTATGGCCAGAAATATCGAGGTATGATGCTGAAATTTTGCACGGCGATATCTTATATTTCTAGAAATTATAGGTTCGAAATCGGATGTTGAACTAAGCCCAATTCTATATAAATGTAAATTTTTATACAATTTTTCTACAATTGTACCATTTATTCGTTAAAATAAACCAACGTACGGAGGCTTGTGTTTATACTGAAAAGAATTGTCCCAAATCATACAATTTTTTTTAAGGGATCGGTTATTGAAAATACTAAAAAAAACAAATTTCATTGGAAAAATGTTCTATGTTGGTATATGATATAGGATAAAAAGCTATTTCTGACACGTTAGCGTATATAGCAGTGAATCGCCGTCTACACTACAGGCTGCGGGTGATGCAAGTAGGCAAGTTGAATCCATGACTGTTTTCAAGCATTTGCAGTACTTGTTCATTAATTAAAAGCTATTAATGCCATCGGTGAAAAAATAATGGAAAGCTCAACAACTTTTTAAATCACTACCAATACAGAAATACAGAATTAAGATTTTCACTGGAAAAAAACGGACAAGGCCAATGTATTGCGTGTAATAATAGGGTGATTTTTGATGCGCGTATTTATCAATTTAGATAAAACGGTTCCGTATTCATGCAAGCACTAAATCCATACTTATCTTATTCAGAATTTTAATTTTACTTCGTTATTACTTTTGCATAGTGATGCAAAAAAACCAAAAGGGTCAATTATATGACCTAGCGAGTAAAATATAAAATATCCTTTAGCGCAATTTTGATTATCAAAGAAAATTAAAAAAATATAAACTGTATAAACGGTACATCTGTGAAATTAATTGTTAACTGCTCAATTCCGATCAAATGTAATTATGTAACAAATTTGAATAAAAGCAAGTGTCAATTTTTTCCAATATTTTCAGCTATTATTTAATAGAGCAACTAATGTGATGATGGGATTAAGTTATTAAGGGAGATTTACAATTTCCTCTCATATATTTGCGGTTTTTCCATATAATAATGTGTTGTTGATATTTGATTAGCTTCAAACAATACTAAATGAAATGAACTGCATAAACTGGAATTTTTGTACAAAAAATCTCGACGGAGAAATCAATACCAAAAGAAGCCGCACTGATTGCAAAATCTACATTGTCTGCTACTAACTGCAGCATAACCGTCAGTCAACCAAGTAGAAAAATTATATGGCACTTTATAAAGTAGAACAAAGAATTAAGATATAACGTTTCACTTAAAATCTTAGAAATTAATCAATATTGTAATTAATTCTCTTTAGAATCTTTAATCTTAAATGCGGCGTTTTTAGTTCTCGACTTAATGTACTCGTATATGCCCATTGATAATGATGGGGGTACGCTAATCCTCCATTTGTAAAAGCTGGAAATAATAATCTGAAACTCCGCAGTAAAAATCTATATTGATGTAAACATGTCCATCTGTTCGTCCACTCGATTGCTTGTTGAAGGCGGATAGAGTTAGCACCACCGCGTGTGATAGAAGATTGATGTCTGGTATGAGGATATCTTAAAATAATAGACTGGTTGGATTGGAAATTGGGAAAAGTTGCCCAGAATTAATTTTTTCAAAATGTTTTCAACAAATCCACCATTTATTCGTTAATTAAGCCCCAATAGAAGTCATATAATTTTTTAAGACATCGCCTTAATGCTGACGTGGTTGATATTGAAAAATGCTAAAAATAACCATTTTCAATGAAACATGTACTTTTGAAACGTGAATTTATTTGACGATGGGTCGGTATAAACTTTATATTACGGACTGCAGATAAGCGAAATTGGTCAATTAAAACCTACCTGTAAGGAGACTGAACGCAATTTTAGAATAAGGGTAATTTACAGAGGTTTATTTTAATAATTCTACCATTTGATCATTAATTAAAAGCCATATATATTGGCGGAAGCTGCCATTCCAGCTCAAAAAAATGATTAAGGGACCGCTGTGGGTATTGACATACCCTAGATGCTTGTGACATACAAGGACTTAATGCAAACATTAACAAATTATCCCTTTTCCCAATTTTTCTAATATGTTTACCATTTATTTGCCAATTAGTATTTGTCTGCATTTTATGCATGGGAAGAAGCCGTTCTCTACTGTGGACTGCAATTCACGGTGCAATAATAAAGTAGTAGTAACACCATTTTTGGGTTTTGCGCATATTTTAAAGATCACAAGGTGATTTGGATTTTCACCTCGAAAATCGAAAACCGCAACACAGCTAACCATAATAATGGAACCGGCATTTAACACCATTGCTAAATTTTTTTTTGTCAAATACATCGTATATAATTATTACGATTTGTAGTAACATTTTTTTCGATTGAAAGCCCACTACTTTTGTAGTATGCTTTAAATATTTTTACACATTCTTCGATTGCTTAACGATTCATGTTCGTAAATGGTAAACCTTTTACTAAATAAATATCACTTCAGATGTCAGATATTTAACAGCTGACAGCCTTGACAGCCAGTCCGGCGGTTTTGCAACCATCAACTGCAAACCCTACCTATATATACTCAATGTATGCACGCCATAATTGTGGGCGTGATTATGGACAAATTAAAAAAATAAGGTTTTGAATGAACAATAGCCTGGGTCGGTACATCAATACAGAAACCGAATCGAAACCAATCGAAACCGGTCCAGCAGAAAAAAGCCAAAGCCTACAAAATTGTAAATTGCAAATAAAAATTATAATTTTTCAGTTCTTTAGCAAAACCAATATTCAGTTCATTTATAAGTCCATATACATATACATATACACTGCCGCTCACTTGAATAGCGCCTCCTAATCATTTAACAATAGTGACTACTATTTAAAGTACACTTGACATAACGGTTCAGTTTCTACTTATTTGTTTCTCCTACTTCCACACATCACCTACAAAAAATTTTAAGCCATGGAAGTGTCCCGTTATTTCAATTCGCTCTTTTCTTTTGAATGAGTGAACACTTTGTCCTTCTTTTTCGGCCAGTTTGAATATCACCCCTCACGTAGTAATTAGTTTAAGTGTGAAAGTCTTTTGCAAATCATTATAAATCAGATTGGATTACAGTAATTGGAAAGGAAAGATCCAAAATAAAACCTACAAGAACTATGGACTTTCTATTCATCAAATAGCCAGAAAAACTAATAGAAGTCACAAAGTTATATCGACATATTTACGTGACACCGAAGGCTATGGAAATAATATGAAAGGTCGAACAGCAAGTGCTATTACAACCGCTAGTAAGAGAGCTATTCTGAGATATGCTTCAAATTCACACGACTCTGCTGCCAAAATCAAGGAAAAAACTGGCGTAAGTGCAAGTGTATCAACGGTAAAAAGAGTTATTTTCAAAACAGCACAATTGCAACGTTTGAGACTTAAAAAGAAACCAACTCTGGACAATCTCCGTAAGGAACGTTGCCTTAATTTTTGTCGTACGACTATGACGTGGAGTAGAAAGTGGAATAGAATTATATTTTCGGACGGAAAAAAAAATTTAATTTAGTTTGCCCTGATGGATATAATTACTACTTCCACGATGTTCGAAAAGAAGAACACCTACTCAATCGATTACACAGCCGGGAAGGTGAAGTTATGTTATAGGGTGTCTTATTATGGCATAATAGAGCTCTATTTTTCTCTTCAAAATTAATGCGACTTCATGCAAAGCCGTGTTAGAAAAAACTTTTCCTGAAGTTAAGTGTTGTCGGAGACTTGGAATGGAAATTCCAGCATGACAACGCGCCAATCCACTCAGAGTCGTCAAATCATGGATTGGAAGCCAAATGTTGAGGTTATGAACTGGTCGCCTTACTCTCCACACTTGAACATTATTGAAAACGTCTGGGGACGCCTAGTACGCAAGGTGTACGAATCAGGCAAGCAATATTCAAGCAAAAGTGAACTCATTGATGGAAATAAATAGGCCTGGTCATGTATTTCGCCGCACCTAATCAATAACCTGTATGATTATTTACCGAACAGAATATATGAATGTATACTCAACCAGGGCGGAAGCATCCACTACTAAATTTTACTTAAAATACTTATTTTTAAATAAGATGTAAGCAAACAATAATACCTTTAATTTAGAATTAATGTTTTCGTGTATAATATAATTTTTGTAGGGGAGTTTATTCAAATGAACCAAAAACTGAAATTGAATTTCCGACTTTTTTAATTCATTAAAATGAAAGAAAATTTATGTTATAGGATTACAGCAAATACGTGAAATATGATTTATAAAAGCACAATCAACTCGAGCTTAGAAAAATATTTAAAGGGGTGCTGTTCAAGCGAGCGGTACTATATTTATATGTGGGAGCAGCTGGTACTTATACGTTGTAGGAAAAAATTGCTTATATAAGCATTGAGTCCACCTCTGGAATAATAGATAGCCCTATTCAACATTTTTACCATTCATTCATTAAAGTAAAGCTGTATGGGTGCAGCCGTATATATATTTATTAATTTTTAGCGGAAAAACTGATGACGTTGATCTATTAAGAATAAAAGAAGAAGGTCATTTTGGCGCGCCCACTTATCTGGCGATGAGTCTTAACATTGCCTATAACACTATAAACTGTTAATGTCACAAATAGGGCAAATAGGCAAAGTAGGAGCAAACTTGCTTGCACAAAGTCTATATTTATATTTAAAAAAATTGGATTTTTATTCTAGAATATGTAAAATAATTTTATCATTCATTCTTCAAATCAAAGCAGCGTACGCTGACAGTTAGTAGATAAGGAAAGAGGAGCCTATTCAATGTACATATATGTATACTTCTCTCAGAGACTGCGATAGTTGTTGACGTGAATATTGAAATATGGACAAAAAATTTATGATGGAAAAATAAAAAAAAGTGAATATATTACATATGAGAAGATATGGGTTTTCACTAGGTCATCTATCTGACGATGAATCATCTCATCGATCTTACGCTATGGACAGACAGCAAGCATCACATGTGGCAGAATTGTGGAGAGCTTCTCACGTTCATTGAGCATACACGCATTTTATTTTTAGATTTACTCAACGGGATCAATAGTTTAGCGACGATTCGGAACATCATAGTTTGAAAAGCATTCACAAGACTTGTCGATTATATTGCGTATACGATAGATAAGATAGTCGCGTGTACTAACTATCGCGCCACGGTAGGTCATTAAGTACTAAACATATAATTCGATGGGCGTTTCATGTAGAAACACCTGCTACGTCAATGTGTCATACATGAGACTAGGTCTGCCACGTCCACTTACCTTGGAATGAATGATGCAATCCATGACCGGCATTATTTGGGCAAGTACCCAACTTTGCGTTTGTCCACTGCTAATGCTCTTTTATTTAGTAAAACCGTTAAATCACAAGTTGGAAAAAGTCTCTTTAGTCAAATTTTAAAATTCCCCCTCACTTTGGATAGATGAGGAAAGATATTAAAAAAATATAAGAATATATATGTATATATATATTAAGAATCTGAAAGTTTTAAGATATTTTCCGAGAAAATTAATTTCATAAATTCAGAATCTATTTTAATTTTAATGAATTTACTTGAATTTGCAGTTTTTGTAATTTTGTATAACCGGTATACACCACACAGAATTGAAATGTAAGTTAAAATTTTGGGATTAGCGCTCTCTAATTCCCACTCACCATATTTCATATAAAGCCTTGTATATTTTCAAAAATGTAGTTCAACTTTTCCATAACAGGTTTTTTTTTCTTATATTTTATAGAAAGTTTTGTTTCAATCAAGGCTACCTAATTGAGAACTAGGTGATGCTTTACTTAAAATTCAATTTTGAAATCAAGGGAGTGGCATTGAAGATTTTAGCCTTTTGTTTCGAATTCTATAATTTAATTTTATCTGCACATATATTTTTATTGAATATATTTCATATACTTAAACCTTTTATTAATATTCTAGACCAGTATTGCAATGTATGCATTGCGAAAAGCGTAATGCCGTTTAAAAGCGTACTGCTTTGTGATTATTGATGATTGCTCAATTAAAATATTCCTGACCCCCCAACACCTCTGTACATCTCTGAGTTTTCCTTATCTTGTGTGCTATTATTTAGTTCAAGCTAAATTATTATGTCAAATATTATGATTAAATACTTCAAATTATGAAAATTATATAAGAATTTTCTCTAAAAGCAAGAATTTTCTTTAAAACGCTATCCAAATATTGCCGTTTCTTCCTATACCTTTGAGATAATCATGTATGGCTTTATACAAAAAAAAAAAAAAAAAAAAAAATTAAAAAAAAGTCAACATTTTATTAAAAATTTGAGAAAGAGAAGCTTTTGCTTATTCAAGCTTCTTTTATATAGACGTTTCCATTGAGAAAATAGAGGGATTTTCTTTAATTTGTTAGTCTTTTACCTCACATAGAAAGATTAACAAATGATAACCAATTTGAAGCAATCGATGATTTTGATATGAGTTTGGAAAACATGGAAGTAAAGTACATTTCAATACCAGAATGATGGTTTTCATAAGGGGATCCTGCATACAAAAAATTAAAGTAATGCAAAAATTACAAATAATTTTATAACAAAAATGATATTAAAATGATTGCAAAATAAACATAAGTTATAATTATTAACTTTTTTCAGTGCGTGGTTTATGTCTAAAAGAACAGCTTGAAATTTGCAAGTTTTTGACTGCAAGCGATTAAATAGAAAACGAGAAAAACTGTACATTGACTAAAATTAGACTAAAATTCGTATTAATAAAAAAATTCTTTGTTAATGACTTATACTTGTTATACTCGTACAGGTGTGGCATAGAAGTTGAATACATTTTCAGATTTTTTTTTTGTTTTTTTCTTTAAACCAATGTTTTTTTATTTGTTGTTCAGTGTAATTCATTTCATATATTCTTAATAAAGGAAATTGGATGGATGTTGAATGTTATCGTTTTCGTCGCTACAATATTCAAAATCTATAAACATCTTGACCAGTGCATTGTACTTTTTGCGGAACTCGTTTCACATAATTCTTTTTATATGACATTTTAATGCTTGTTTTAACTGGGACAATTGCTTATTGATTAATCTCTTTGAACAAATATTTTTGCATATATATATCGTCTTCATATATAAATATGTCTTGTGAAGCTGTGATGTAAAGAGCGATAGAGTGACTGATCTGAAAATATTATTCTGTACTTTTGCGTTATCACCAACAATTGGCGTTGCCGAAATTACAGTACTGTGCCAGTACATGATTTTTGTACAACTGATAAAGTTTGGTGTTTGCAAAGAGTCAGTACTGCATCAGTACTTCTTCGTTAGAACCACTGACAATTTTTGACCAAATTATTACTAGTAGTTTCGTTTTTTTAAACGTATGTTTGTGAACAATATTTTTTATATAGAAAAATAACTTACTGACTTATCTAATCTGCAATAAAATGTCATATGTAAACGGTTTTCATAGACCATAATGTCAAAGCAATCGTCTATTATAGTTCTAGGAAATGAATCAGTGGACATGTCAGTGTGTCTGAACTTTTTGTACTATGAATAGCGTACGTGAGAGTCAGCATGAGCCTGTCTTTGTATACTTGATATTTAATCATAAATATTCGATTTATTTTTAAATTTTCACTTATAAATGAAGTGGTGATTGTATTGTAGATTACAGGTCGTTTTCATATCTTTTACCATAAGATGGGTTATTCATTTCATTTGTAAAAACTAGAAGTGCTCTCACGCCCAAAAAACATGTCCACTCACGTGTCTCATAAAAACACAGTAAAGGGCAAATGGTTTGACTTAAAAATTTGAACTTTTGCATGATAGTCATAAGCAGATCAAGTTCGAAATTATGCAAAATCGGTCCAATTGGAAACAATTTGCTCATCTTTGGGTCTATTTCAGTATTTTTCTAAAAATATGGGTACATTAGCAGTTGACAGAAATAGGAGGGGCTATTCCTAATTTATATACAGGCGAATTTATATAAAGAGGAAGCTTTAGCTAAGCTCCCTTATACTCGGGTACAGCGATACAAAGTCCACGGTGTTGTGGATCCAGAACCAGCCGACATGGTGCCAGTGGTTTGAAAAAATATTGTGTTGGTGAAAAGTGGCAATCTTATAAAACATATGTTTTGTGTTTCAAGGCGTCACCTTGTTTACTATTTTTATTTGAGCCATTAAAATGAAACGATGCCAGTACATTTGTAAACATGGAAAAAAAATTGGTCGCAGTTATTGTAATTCAATATTTCTATTTGAAAGGTCTCAGTCCAACCAACATTAAAGCCTAGTTAGATTCTACTCTGGGAGAGTTTGCTCCTTCGTTTATGACTGTAAAATATTGGGTAGCAGAGTTCAATCGAGGTCATACGAGCTGCCAAGATGAACACCGTAGTGGTCGACCAATTGAGGTGTCCACGCCAGATACGGTTAAGAAAATCCACGAAATTGTATTGGGTGATCATCGAATGAAGGTGCGTAAGCTAGCTGAAATCGTAGACATTTCAAAAAGTGTTATACATCGTATATTGACTGAAGATTTGAAGATGAGAAAGCTGTGCGCAAGATGGGTGTCGAGCTTGCTTTTAATAGAGCAAAAACAGCGTCGTGAAAATGTCTCAGTAGACTGTTTAAGTTTTTTAACCATGAATGAGATTATTTTTTATTTTTTTTTTTAATGATTATCTTCAGAAAGAAAAAAAACCGTCAACGGGGAATATTATGCCAATATATTTCAGCATTTAAGTGATGAAATTATGGTAAAAGGCCGACATTGGCGAGAAAGAAAGTGTGGTTTCATCAAGGCAATGCACCAGCTTACATGTCCACTATTGCGGTGGCCATAATTAATGAATTAAAGTTTGAATTGCTTCACTTTGCACCTTATTCGCCAGATTTATCTCCCCCGGACTATTTCCTATTTTCAAACTTGAAAAAATGACTCGATGGTAAAAAATTTATAGAAGCTGTTGAATATCGCTGGAAAAAGTGTATCGAGCTAAACGGAGATTATGTTGAAAAATAAAGAAAAATTTTCCCAACTTTTTTGTGTCTTCTTTGTTAGGTCGGCTACTTTTGGAACCGTCCCCGTATACTTTTGTTGCCTATCCACTATAATCATACTTCAAAAACAAAAGGCTAACCTGTCGAGCATTTTAGAGTTTATCACGACCTAATAATCCAAAAATTTTGTAGCAAATATGCCATGGAAAATTGACTCACAGATATATTAATAGATACCTGTCCATGGGTTTCGTTAAATTGTAGTGTTAGTATTTTAGTAGTAGTATTTGAGTATTATGCCAAAAATCAGTAAAGCAAAACACTTTAACACGATATTGATATATACTTCATATTTTTGGTTACATTTCTCTTTACTGTATAATTCTCTATTCAGAATTTATCAAATATTAGGAATGTATTTTGTTTCATGACCATTGCTCAATCCATATTCATTAACACTGAGAATAAACTATAAATATGTATTTTTGAAATTTGTTTCTATCTGTTGCAAAAAGATTTATTTTTATTTTACGTTTCGGCTGTGTTGATAAAAGAGATATTTTATATATGTATATAATATGTATGATACAAATATTATATATATATACTAGCCGATCCGGCAAACGTTGATTTGCTTCAAATTTTATTTTTATTGGAAATGTTTCATGCCAATCGGTCTATTATAATAAGAAACGCCTGTATTTGCAGAAGAACTTAAAATATGTTCACTCAACCGAAATACAAAATTCTGTTTAAATACCGTTAGCAGGAGCAGAAATAATTGCTTTTTAATTTGTGGTTTGTATAGGAGGTACCACTCCCCATTGTCCAATCCCGCCCATATTTGCAGTAGCACTTAAGATATGTTCACCAAACCGATGTACCAAATTTTGTTCAAATACCGTAAACAGGAGCAGAAATAATTGATTTTTAATTTTTTGTTTGTATGGGAGGTACCACGCCCCTTTGTCCAATTGGACCGAATAGTAAATCTAAACCATTACGGGCACCACCCAGACGCATATACAAAAATGTATGCAAAGCGGTCCAGCCGTTTAGGAGGAGTTCACTGACAACGAACGTACAGTAGAATTATATATATAAAGATATATATATATATATATGTATATAATTGTTATATATTTTACTGCCAACATTATACAAATGGAAATAGTTTTATCTCAAAGGCTTAAGATTATATTTAACTCTTATATAGTGCATTTTAATAAGATATAATAATATATAATAAAAGTTCACGAAACACAAAATTACGATGTTCAAAACGTTGGCGGAACACTTCAGGAGCTTCACATGTGAACGTGCAGAACGTAAGATATCTAAGAATAAAGTTACATGCCAGTCATAAAATGATAACACCGAGTCGGACTTTGCAGACAGTCCTCGCTATTATTGCATCGACAACGCTAATAATAAAGGAATTTTCGGTGGTAGGAATTTTCGAGTAATTTGCCAATATCATAATGACGTCCCCGATCTAGACTTGGTCGACTGTATTTTATAACGTTGGTAAAGCATAGGCAAAACAGAAAATAAAATACTTTTCCAATGGTTACAAGAGAACTTTGACAACTCCAAAATAATAACACTGTTGCGTGTTTGACGAACTGTACTTTTTGATGAAGTATTGTGAAAAGAAAATAAAAGATGTAAGGATATCTAGACCAGGAGTTGACATAGGTTCAAATAAGTTTATTTTGCAATCACAAGACAATTCAATGGCTTCGAAATATTGACACCTAAAGTTGAAAATCTAAAAATTTTATTGCCCAAAATTTTAAGCAAAACTTGATTTTCAAAGCTTGTTTACATATCTTTTGTTATACATATTTTTAAATATGGTTCTTGTCATGAAGCAAGTGTAAGAACGAAGTCATTAACAAATGAAAAGTTCTGACGATACAAGAGGGATGAAATGGGCTTATTAAATAAGTAAAAAAACGACTATGATCTGTAATAGAAAAAGTATCTTCCTATAAAATTGGAAAAATATTTTTCTTTTTATTTTATTTATGATTTGCTGGCATTATAAAGACATTATAGATGTATTATTCAAAAAAAATAGGAAAATATTTTACTTTTTGCTATGCCTATGATTGATTTGCTGGCATTATAAACACAGTCGTACAAGCCCAGATAGGCGCTGTCATTTTGAAGTTGGCAAGCACTTTATCTTATCCAATCTAACTTTTTGCCAATACTTGTCTCCGTCTCTAAAACTTTTTGCTAACACTTAAAATATTTCAACTATTTTTAAATATTTAATTCGTAAATCGCAACTTTCAATGAAATTTTTTTCGTACGTAACGACATTGTATTAAATGTTAATCAATCATGTTTTATACATTTCTTTCAGAAACAGTCTATTTGACTTACCTAAACCCATTAAAAATGCCTCGAATTTACCGCTGATATTTGGCAAAACTGTTGATTTGCAAATACAACAAATTATCGAATATGTACTGAGAGATTTTATGACGCCTTGGCTGGGGTAAGTAATCAGTAATAGCCATTGCTTTTTTTTATTTATTTTGTTAAAAATAATATTATTTCATGTGTACAGACATGTGGTCACAAAACCTAAATTAATTAATGATATTGTACGTGAAGATTTTTGGAATGCCATACAAAAGATGCACGAACGAGCCAAAAAAATGGATGCGCCCAAACTGATAGCCGTTGATATGGTTAACAGGGTTACTGTGCATTTGGAGAAAATACGAATAGCGGAAGCAAGAGCGTAAGTTTTAGAAAATATTAGAGCAATAAAAACTAATTATCAAAAATATAATTATTTACTAAAATACGACCTGGTACTTTTTTTAGTTTTGTTAAATTTTCGGAACGATCTATCATTTTAAATATTAAATGGTGGCACTCTCTTTTCATTTCTTAAGCCCCCTACTAAGTACGTTCGAAAGAAAAGTTGTTTTTGCTTTACTTTATTACTGACATGCACAAAAGTTTCTGCATATAGTTAGTCAGATTCTTTAATAACTTGCTTAGATGCTACTAAAATAGACATTCTTTTCTATTATATGCCGCAAGTGCAAAATAATTCCATGCACTTCGGACTTCTGGGGGATTTTTCCAATTCCTCATTACAAATTTGGTTAGTATTTCAAAGGCCTGGTCATTCCAAAGGAGTTTTGGTGAGTTCATTGCCGGAGACTTCGTAACCCATTCAGTGACCCGTTTTATCATATCGAAGTCGGTGTATAGCTCATACAGCTCCATGGTTCATTCGACGCTACTGTCCGTTACGGTACTAAACTACAGCCCAAGAAACGCTTAACATAGGGTGTTATATGAACACGACGCCTCAGTGAATACAAACATCTCATAACTGTATTAAACGCCATCTGAATTTTCCTTATATTTTGTTTATTAGTACCACCATACAGCTCTAAACAATATAGAATACTAGGCATGATATAAGCATGAAACAATTTCTGCTTAATCGATCTAGGCAACACTAAATCAGTGTTATATATTCATTATATATTTGTTATATATTTTCGGGATTATTTTTCTCTCGGAGACTCTCACATCTCTCATCCATTCGTGTTATAAATCGGAATTCTGAACCATGCAACAAATCATATAAAACCAATATCTGGTACAGTTGGATTTTCGTTTGTCGAGAGATGATTTTACCATTAAATATCATGCTTAGTCCATAACAATTTCTGTTTGCTTCTCTTAATCTCCAGTCTGGCTTCATTAGTTTTATTCACGGCGGACCTGATGAAGATGGCTTTATCCGCCATTCCAAAGCTATAGTTGTCAATATTCACATAGCGTCCCAAACGAGTAAACTTTGTGTTCATCTAAACAAATAACTTTATTTAGTCCTCATTTACCACCAGATTAATTTTTGCTGATTCTGTATCAAAGGTCGAGAAAGCTACAGTAACATCTGGTAGTTTTTTGCCTAATAATGTCTGTACCGTCAGCATATGCAAGTAGCGTATGCCTTTTTGCTAAAGTTGGTATTAGTCGCGTAAACTGCATCTTTCTTCACAATCATATCTAATAGTATGTCTAAATCGTCGATAAGATGTTTTACTTGAACAGAACTTAGTACTAGGCTTTATGCAGGAAACGATAAGAATTCATCTCTGAATAAAAATACATGCTTTGAAAGATGTAAAAGTTTTAGCATTTTTTTACCATTCTAGGGCTGAAACCAATGCAGCACCTGTTTTCTCTACGAATTCCTATTTAGTGGATGACGAGACGGAAATGGAATTCTTGCGAAAATTGTGCGAGATCATGATAATTCTACTATTGCCACGCGGCTATTCATTGCCACCTTTAAAAGTGTTATTAAGCGAAATATTGTCATTTAAAAGTTCGTATATATTTCTATTACAACAAATTTTCGAATAATGAACATCAATCTACTACATCTGTTTGCTTTTAGTATTTTTCCCTATGATCAAAATGTTAACCTCACCTGATTATATTAATCAAAAGGTAGTCCAGAATATTGAGGGACGTTTGGCTGCGGCTGCTATCAGTAAGCGTAGCTATGAATATGCTGCCAGTTTTGAAGATTTCCTTAAAATCATTAACAATTGTGGCAATCTAGAGGAATTGTCTTTAATACGTAAAAGCATTGTCAACGATTTGATGCATGCCACTACAGTACAAAATCTACAACGTGCCAAAGGTATTGACCCAGACAATGATCCAGATCACAATCTGTCCAAATCGGAGATTGCAGCTGCGATACGTTTAAAACGTTATGTACAACAGTTAACATATGCCAAAGCCCAGTGCGAAAAGAATCTTGAAAAATTTGGCTGGAATGGCAATTATTCAAACGATTTGGATTTGTCGCTAATTGAAATACTCAATACAGCCATCGGTAGACGTTACTTTACCATATTCCTCGAGCCTCTGAAAGCAAGTGCTTTGGTAGGCTTCTACATGGCTGTCGAAGAGATGAAACATGCACCAAAGTCGTCAGCCCATCAATTGGGTACAGAAATATTTTACACCTATATACGAGTGCCCAAATCAGAACTACATTTCGATAAACATGAGCGTAAATTAATAGAGACATTCCTACTGGGCGATTCTGGGCCGGAAATCTTTTTCGACTTGCAAAGGCAAATCCTAAAAACGCTCGAGGAAAAGTATTATCCTCCATTTGTTTTAAGCGAACAATATCGTTTGCTGAAAGAGGCGTTAGATGCCGATGATTACAAAGATCCCACCTTAATATTAGGCTCACTAAGTGATAATCATGAGGATACTTCTGTAGCGCTAGATGGTGCAGAGGTTAGCTCAAACGCAACCATCGATGTAGCGGCGCATACTTCGTATGCCCGTAAAAAACTAGAACAAATACAAGAAAGAATAGATAAGAAAAATCAAGCTTTAGATGCGTTAAAGTACTCCGTTAAACCAGATTCAAAGGTATTGCTAATCTTGGAGAAAGAAATGGAATGGTTGAAGAATATTAAACGGCAAACAGAGGCGCACTTGAGGCGAACGGATGCTTGGACCGAACATTTGGGCAAATGGAAGGCTACAATACAGAGTGTGGAGGTAATTAATTCTTATTTATCATATGTTAAAATTGGCATCATTTGTATATTTGTATCAATAGATTTCAGATGAGAAGGAGTCATTGCAATTTATGATACTAGTTCACGTAGATGAGGATGTCAACACTCCGCCATCATTGAAATCCGCATCGGGGAAACCTGAAGCCAGACCGGGTAGTATATCTAGCGGCTGGGTTGTGATGAGGTCGTTAAACCAAGTTCATGTAAGTGAAGTTAATATGAAAGTTGTTCACATTTTTGGCAATGCGGCATATCGGGGAATTATAGTCAATAAAATAAACATTTCAATACGGTATCTGGCATCTTATCGAAAAAAATAGTTGTAGACACTCAGTAGTTTTATTTGGTTATCTACCTTTTTTACAAAGGTAACAAAGTTTGCTCATATATTTTTTTTATTGATTTTACGAGTATATCTACTATTTTTTCAGGAGCGAAAAATTACTTTTATTTCTATTTTATTAAGCTAAATGAGCTGTTCACCTTTTCAAAAGTATAGGTATAAACTAACGATATTTCAGTGCAAAAGGAGTCGTTTCCCATAAAAACGCGTTATGTTATTTGTTCTTTTTATTATTATTATTAATATTATTATGTTTCTTTAGAATTTATATAACGTTGTTCAATAAAAATTAAAGATTGCAAAGGCGAAACAAATAGTTGTCCATTTGCTTAACGAACGATTTGAGTGATCCCACAATTGTCTGTCGACGTTAAAGCATGGTTACGTGGTCTCCGTAATTTTCTCTTCTTTAGGTTTTCCTTTTTTCATCATCAGTGTCTATGCGATACGAAAAACCATTCCGTTTATGCCTAGCAAGCAGCCTTTAACATATGCCAAATCAAGCTCAATTTCTTTCCAATTCCATGGCTGGTGAATCCCTCGATATACTGTGTTTGATTTATATGTAAAATATTTAGTAATAAAAAATCATAAACTTCAAGTTTTGGAAGGAACTATAAACGTTACCTTTGTAATGTTCAGATAGTTTTTATAATATAAAATTCGCTGTCCAAACATTAAGATATTATAATTCCAAAGTGACGAATTTTTTTTCCATTTGCCTGTTTAAGGTAATAGATGGAAAGCTACTTATCAATAGGGTGACAACGCTAGTTAAATGTTTGAATTCTGTCTGCTATAAATGCTACAAAATAGGTAAAGAATATTTGAATCGAGAAATAAATTATTTAGTTTCATATTACAGTAAATATTTCTATGAAATAGATTAAAAATATTGAAAAAAATATTAAAAAAAGTAACATTTAAAGAGATAATATAAGATTAAAGTGAAAAATAAATAGAAATATAATTTAAAAAAATTAATTAAAAATAATATAAAAAATAATATAAAAAATAATTTAAAAAATATATTAAAAATAATTTAAAAATAATTTAAAAAATAATTTAAAAAATATATTAAAAATAATTTAAAAAATAATTAAAAAAATTATATAAAAATAATAAATACAAAAATAATCAAAAAAAAAATGTTTTTTAAATAATTATTTATGCATATGTGTAGGTGTGTATGCAAGTAAAAGAAAGCGATAGACAAGACGTAAATTATGTTTGAAAAAGGTTATTGATCTTAAAATATGTAAGCAGGGACGGCTCTGCGGTTAACAAAAAGATGAAACAGATAATATAAATAATAATAAGTAAATTAAAAATATAAATAGAAAATGTTAAATAAAACAATTTTTTTATATTACAAATTAAATTAAAATAACTGAGTTAAACAACCAAAAAAAAAAAAAAAATAATGCCCCGGGTGAGGCTCGAACTCACGACCTTAAGATTATGAGACTTACGCGCTGCCTACTGCGCCACCGAGGCACCTGGTGGCACGCTGCTTAACATCACTCCAGTTACCAATACCGCAATTCTAATATCGTCCAAATACATGTGCTAAATGAACGTTCTATTTTATCTTAAATTTCTAATTTTAGGAACTGCAAAGAAAACTACGACACGTTAGTGCCAACTTAAAATCATATGATCTGCCAACAAATTTCAAGTTTTTCTTTTTGAAAAACGATAAACACGCTTTGGAAAAGGCTAAGCAACAAATACAAAGATTTATTAATGTGAGCATACCAAAATAAAACAAACAATATCTAGTTTATTTTACTTAAAATTATGTGTTTTTTATTTTAGATAATTTTAGAAGATGACCACCTCAATGGTAGCGAAGCCATTTACACTTTCCTCAGTCCTAGTTCGGACCATTTAAAGCAATCATTACCCTCCCCTAAGAAGTCAAAGTTCTCTCTTTCCACTTTATTCAAAACTGAAGCAGTTAAAACATCAGAGTCCGCCTCAAAATCGGCTTCTGATCCATTTTGGGGCTTGCAGCGCGACGACGAAGACATATCTACCTACTTGGAAGGTGTTCCCACGGGTGACAACAAATTATTGGCGGATTTGGATAGTAAAGATTCCATTGCGGAACCTTTGTACGCTTTAATGGGTGAAATTTTCGATATGGGCGGTGTATTCAAGTGGTTGCGTAAAAGTCTAATATCATTTGTACAGATAACATATGGCAGGACAATAAATAGGTAAGTTTTGTGCTATTGTGTTTCTTTTAATTGTGTTAACATTTATGTTAGAAAATAAACCAAATAGTTTTTTTATATGTACGTTGCATTACAGCTTTTATTGCTTTATCGTTGTATACATACGTTGAAATTAAATAAGAACTGTATACCTGAATTTAAGACAGGACAATAATAATCAGCTATACTGATGCATTTCTTATGAATAGGCCAAGTATACGTTGTAGATCTAGACGTTTTAGCTATAAACAATGCTGGTATTGTCTGAATTTGTTGAAATCCCCAAGACTTTCATCAACAAAAATTTCACAGGGGGATGGAATTAATTTTTTTAAGTAGTGGAATTTTGTACAAAACATTCGACAAACAATAATTACATTTAAATACTACTAAAACGTCCTTACTGATTGAGTGTATTATGTAAATTAAATTTGTGGTTTGGAGCGTCCGTGTTTGTTAATTGAGTGTCGATATATTTGAGCACATTTCTCTGTATCATTGTAGTTCAGTCTCTTGTTAATAGGCATGTTGATGATATGGAGCATTTCCAAAGTGTATCTACGGTTACATTTTCTCTGTTCTCTTAAGATTTCCACTTGGTTTAACCGCTAGATCAAAATTCTCTCAGTTATAAAGATTTGAGTGTTTAAGTCTCAGAAAAACCAGATACATATATCAAGTATTTGTAGAAACTTCATTTTGTTTTTCTGATTTTTTATGCTTTCTTAAGATGTATCTAATTTTCTGTAAATTTTCGGTCGCTGATTTTTAAGACTTCTTGTATAAAGTTTGTGACAGTATTTATAATTTATCTTCCCTTAGCGTTTTGAACTTAAATTAATTAATCTTCCCCACGATAATGTTTTCTAATACCACTCAACTTTGATGTTTTTTCCTTGTCTTATAATCAATGCATCCAAATAAGATACGCGGTTGTGCTTTTCTTCTTCCATTGGGAATTGAGTTTGTCTGCTGAATGAGTTCAATATTTTTACATCGGGTTTCTTTACTATTACGAACAAATCATCAACATATTTCGTGATAATATTGGGTTTTGTCGTCATAGTGTCAATATAATTGTCCAAGAGTTCTTTTTTTAAAATGTCATTATATTACAGGAGACACCGCAGATCTCAAGGGCATACCTCGTCGCTCATACATTTTGTTGTCGTAGCTGAAATATCTTGTCTCTTTGATTAATCAATAATTGACTTTTGTTTGAATTCGCAAGGCCCAAACGATTGTTTGCTGATTGGCAATGTTTTTTTTTTTGGAATAAGTCTGTTTTTTTTTAAGAATTAAACATTTTCTTTTCGAAACAAAAAACCAATTTAAATATAACAACAAGAGGAAATATTTTCTTTTATTTATGTATCAAATAATTTTTTATTCCATGACAACATAAATGTGAACTTTTTATAAGACGACGTTACGAGTGCCGAAAACGACAAAAATATTAAAATATTAACAATTTTTTTAACGACTTTCGATGAAGACTTTCGATGAAGATCTAAATATTGAAACAAAATACATTTTTATAACAAAACCCTATAACTCTGGCAGTTAACTATACAAAGAGGTATAAAACCGACAAATATATTGTTATAAATTATATTTTATTTATATACAAATATATTGTTATAAGTTATTTATATAACAATATATTTGTCGGTCTTATACCTCTTTGTATAGATAATTGCCCGAGTTCTAGGGTTTTGTTATATAAATTTTTTTTGTTTCAATATTTAGATCTTCATCGAAAGTCGTTAGGAGGATTGAAAAGTAAAAATAGCACACCCTTGGAAGCCTTTCGCCTTAGTCTACTGAAATGATAGTATTTCGTCAAATGTCTTCTGTTTCATATTTTTTATTTGGAATGCTTAAATATGTGAATGTTCGTGTATTTATTATTCTTCAAAAATTTAGTAGTTGCTGTTACTTTTTGTGTATATTTAAATAAGTTTAGTTATGATTTCTTTCATTATTTCATTTTATTATTTAATATTAACAAGCTGTTAATGACCTATAACAACGATTGTTGGCTTAATATTGTTTTGCGTCAAAAAAAAAACGTTATAATAACAATTATACACGACATCTGCATTAATATAATTATAACTATATTATTTACCGCACAAACATTAGTAAATTATTCGAGAATCATTTCACCACAACCGCAATCGCGTTCATAGCTCAGTGGGAAGTGGAATAATTGGCAATTAAAATTTGCGAGAATTGATTGTGGTTAGTTGAAATTCTTACATCATTTCCAATTCTTTAGTCAAGAAACGTTTCAACTTTGCTTCTTTTTCTTCTTGATCCTGTCATCTACGTTGAGATGACAGATTTTTATACAAAGGACAGAGATAGGCATGAAGTTTTTGTCACTGCCTTTGTTTCGTTTCTTTGATAAATTATTGTTTCAGTTGTGGTCTTTTTTAATTGAATTTATTTGTCCTGTTTTGTTGTTCCATTGTACTTAATTTATGGTGTCCTCAAGTTTGTAGTTTTGCTCTAATCCTTGTTTGTCTTTGTTGTGTTCCTTTGATATATTACATATTGAGTTAATTTGTTTTCATATTCATTTTAATTTTGCTGGTTTAGTTAAGGTAGTTAATTTATAGTGTGCTTAGGTTCGTAGTTTTGTTTTAATCCTTACTTTATCCCGTTTGGAGAAACAGTTATAGACGCCAAGTTGCCCTTGCCTAGCCTACAAACACGTGTTGTCCGCCTGACTTCTACAACGAAACTCCCGTTTCAACTTTGCAATTTAAATTAATTGGAAATATGGTGTAGCAATGGCACCTTAAAAATTCAATCACATATTTCTTCAAATTTCTTGATGTCGTAAAGAGAAGATTGAAGTTGAAAGATAAAACTGACGCTAACTGGAAAATATTTTGCAGGGCAAGGTATAAGACTAAATTTGCGATCAGAAAGGAAAAGACTTATGCACATTTCGCTGCACCTGGGAAAGAACTGTGGAATTTGTTAACTCCTAATATATGTAGATTTTCTGAAATGTAAAAGAACTCAGTGAGACTTCAGTAAGCTATCAATTGGAGTAGTCATGTAGTGATGAATTTGCCATATAATGGTTTTTCGTTTATGTGTATTGAGCTCTGGCATTTGTAGAAATCATTTTTAATAATTAAGTCTGATGCATTTTAGAAAATGGTATTGCCATTTTAACTATAATTGATTATCCATCAGCGTGAAAATTAATGAAAATATATGGAAAATACGAAAATATACGGGAAAGTTTTAATGCACCACCACTAAATGAAAATGAAATAAAATTTAAAAAAATCGTGTAATCGTATAATAATCTTTATATCATCTTTTCTTTCAAAGGCAAATTCGTGAATCTGTTTCATATTTATTTGAGGAGTCCATGCTGCACTATTACTTTTCGGCCATTCTAAAATCATTCTGGCCTGGCGGAGTTTTAGCCTCTGCCTATCCCGCAAGGTCTGAGGATATGAAGGAAATGACAACAAATGCGGCTAAAGCTTTACTTATGGACAATATACCAGAGGTATTGTGTAATTTAGTAGGAGCACAGGCGGCCAAACGTGGTATACTTAAAGTATTCGATGCATTACAAAATCCCTCGTATAATAAACAACTATTTTATGTAAGTTTAATTTACACAACATTTCAAAACAATTCAGAAAATATCTCTCTTTATCTTTCTCTCTCTCTCTTTCTTTTGCATTTTAGGAACTATTGGAAATTTTAATGATCGAATTTTTTCCCGAAATCAAGCAACTGAAAATCCAAATACATTCGACGACTACAATAACGACGACGGCTGGGAATACGACGGTCGCCGCAACAACGTCAACTAAATTACAAAATAATAATCACAGTGATAAAGTTCATAATACACAACATCCCCATCATCATAGTGATAAATATAATCCCCCCCACCAATATCACCACAGTGAGAAACATTCGAATAACCATCATTATTTGCATAGTACAGGAAAGTAATTAAAGACAAGGAGATAAAATTTTGACAACGTTTTAGGTGCTTATTATACAAATGTAAAACATAGACAATTTTTGAACCTGAATCGACTTTTAAAACTTCGCAAGAATCTCATTAAGTTATTATATATTTTAGATATTTCCAATTTTGTATTGGTTCCAGGTATATTCAGTTATATATGTATGTAACTTTGTAATGTGATTATTTTTAATTTAATGGAAGAAACTTTTAGAAAATATAATTTGGACTGTAGACGATTTGGCAAAATATATTTAAATACATATATATTATCATACATATACACAGTATTAAAAGAAAATATTTAATTTATAATGCTAAGAAACCGAAAAAAAAAACATTCCAAAGATTTATAAACACAGATAATGTTATGTAGTGCAAAATTGTTAATTTAAATTATTCATTTCAAATCGACACCCCTGTGCAATGATGATTTGCAAACAAATAAATATGTTGATCATATATCGGGCTTTTATTACTTAAACACAGCCACTTTTCAACTAGAGACTAGTTGATTGGGGTGCATGGGACAGTCACTAGAGTTACATACAAAACGTACGTTTCAATTCACAATTCAAATATAAGTGAAGGTAATGCTCCTGCCCGTGAACATTTTCTTTATAGACTTCGATTGTAGAGTCTATTAGCAATTCTAGCACATATCATTGGCAGCTGCTGAAAATCATTAAATTGTTGCCAACAGCATTCGGTATCCGTCATTTTCACATTTAAACCTCCAGAATTATGTTATCATGGAGCCGCTAGAGCGTTTATGCGAATGATTCCATCCAATACGCAAGGGACTAAACTACATCAAGAAAATACCAACCAACGAAAAATACATGATTGGAAAGTAATCAGAAAAGTACTTCAATTGCTAATGATGTGAGATGTTGGAATGAGAATTTAGTTTGAAGAAATACTTTCTATCTTCTGTTTTGATGTATAAAAATAGTAGCTGATAATAATGTCTAGCCCTTCTTTTGGTTTCTAAACAATTATCAATATTTTATATGCAATAAGGGAGTCTAATCCACAATATTACCCTACGCTCAAAATCATTTTTATTGTTGTTATTTTCTGTGTATTTTATACTTTCTCAATTGAATGTGACGTGAGTACATAAAATTGAATAATATTTTACAAGTTATATTTATAAGTACTTCTGACACAACAAATAACTTTGAGTTATATAAGCTGTTCCATTAAATGATTGATTTATGAACGATGGTAATTTGAAAGCATTTCCATTTATAATCTGCAACTGATTCTAAATTGGTGGAAAGAGGTCAATTTTGTCTAAATCTATACCATTGCATTCTAGTTCTGATTTGTTGCGAGATAGTATTTTATCATATCTTTTTTGAATACTATTGAAGGATTAGGGATAATAATAAACATTGTCGAGCTGTCTCATAAAAAGAGTAGAGGTTCGTAGTGCTTCAGATTTTTTTTTCGCTCCTCCAAATCGTTCATTATGTTTTCATATAAACTCAACAAACTATTTTTTCCATCGCAGTTTTTATCGTCCTTTTGCATTTCGATTTGAGTTCACACGAATTTTCGTACTTGTGTATTTTTATACATTTGCACAATTCGAGCATTTTGGTGATGCACTTGGTTACGTCGATGTAGGTATAGAATAAATGCATAAAGGCGTGGCAAGAACATTGGTATTCCTTAGCAATTGAAATTCAAACACATCAAATTCAAATTCGAAATGCAAAAAATGTGAAAGACATCAGTTCATAAATTGAAAATCCATATACATTATTTAAAATTCAAAATATTGTACATCACACTGAAATTCGAAATATTTTAATTTAAATGATAATTACTTCAATCCGATATTCATTTAAGATTGCTTATGTTGACCATATATGCTTTACTGAATTAGTAGTCAAATTACGCAGGTTGTCCTGGTATACAGTTTTGATACAAAATGTAAAACTAAACATACGATATTGAGTCCTGTGCTAAAATTGCTACAAAATATATTTAGTTATTATACATAAGAACTTTGTTCATACAAACATGTAGCGTTTAAAAGCCTGGTCTTTATAATGGCATTACCGTTGCCGTTTTCGACCATCAATTCGTTCTGGAGAAAATATGTAGCGTTCAAGATCCGGATCTTTCCGTTGATCTTTTCTGCGTCACTCATCAAGTTCATTGCCGAAGACTTCGTTCTGACACATCCATAGGCACATGACCTAGCGAACGTAATCGCTGTATTTTCTTGAACTTGAACATACACTCCGCTAGCGACGAAGGAATCCCTTTTTCCAATCGCCTATATCATAACCCAGGGTTCTGCGCAGTACAGCAGTACTAGATAAGACTAGTGTCCTGTAGTTGGATATTTGTTTGTCGAGAGAAAGCTTTGTCATTAAGTCCATAGTAGCATCTGTTTGGAGGCAATATTCTGCTTCTAATTTCCAGGATGACATCATTGGATTTATCGGCGGTGGAGCTGAGGTAGACGAAATTATCCATCACTCCAATGTTATAGCTGTCAACGTTGTCATTCGAAACGGGTAGATTCTTTATTTGCTAGACCGATGATGATTCCTCCACAAACCTTGGGAAGACTGCAGTAACGTCAAACAATTTTGGCTCAGTGATACAATTTTTTTTTGCGAATTTCGCATTTACTCATCAATATAATCTTCTTCAACAGTGGCTCTAGGAGCTCAACGCATTTCAAATATTTCAGAATTTTAATATTTCATTTCATTTCATTTCATTTCATTTCATTTCATTTCATTTCATTTCATTTCATTCATTTCACATAAATCTGTCTTTGTAATCATCGGCTTGTGACGCGTTTCACTAAAAATCACTTTTTTCACCGTTCTTCTTTAGGTAATTTATGGACAGAATATTGCTCTCATCCCGAAATACGAGAATCGGCAGACCGTTGGGTTTTTGGTCGCTTTTTGGAGTCATGTTTTTTCCATTTTCACATATTGCGTTACTACGTTGCTGTTCTTACAGTTCGCAAACTGGGCACCCGTTTTGAAAAAATTTTCCTCAGTTTTGAGATTTTGAGCGTTATTAAAAAAATTGCTATTATTTACATTTGTCTAACATTCTAAATATACAGGATTTTAAAGAGGCGTTTAGACGACAACATGTGCTTTAAGGACACAAATGATAATAGTAATGGCAAATGCTAATATAATTTTTTTAGCGATTTTTGTACAATTATGTATTGCAAAAATCGCTCTTTGGGAAATTGATTATAATTTGTGAATTACATCGAATTTTGCGCTGGGGATTAAACGAGAGTACGTGTCGAAATAAGGACATCAACAGTCGTTTTTTCTTGTAAGCACATATTTTAAACTAATTTTAAATGTCGTAACGTATAAACTTAATCACTAATTTGTGTGTGTCGCTAAAAATGTGGTCATTTAAAATTTTTTTTTTTATGTATCAACTTGCAAAAGTTCTAGTGTAACTGATACGACAGAAATATTCCACGCTAGATACAAGGTATTATTTAGTTAGAAACGTAAAATTTGTGATTCACACCGATTTTCGGGCTGGGGATTACACAAGAGTACGTGTCCAAACGAGGACATCGATAGTAAGGAATAAACTCTTATTTTGTCCTTCCTAACTCCACTTAAGTTGTCTTTCCTTGTAAAGACATATATGTATGTTTCTCTGTCCAAGGTTCTTTCTTATTAGTAACTAACTTTTGTATCTGGCACTAATTTTAAATATTGTAACGCATGAATTTAATCACAAATTAGTGCCTGTTGCTGAGATTATTTTCTAACCTCATTTTTTTATTTTTAAAATTTGTTAACATTTTTAAAATGTTCAACTTTTCTGATGCATTAACTCGCAAAATTTCTAGTAAAACTGAAATAACTAAAATATTCCGCACAGGGTACAAGTTATTATTTAGTTAGCAATGTAATATTTTCTGAATTATATTACATTCCGCTTATCAATCGGTTTGAAATGAATACTATCAATATGAAATAGAAAATAAAAATTTGAAAATTGTTTTACACAACTATCAATATAGCTATAAAATATCATTAAACACAATAACTAAGGGGAATAAATATAAGTGTTGTGTTACACATCTATCTCTGTGTGTTGAGTTCAAATGGATACAATTATTAAAGGAGACATTGTTTATTAGATGTTTTTATGTGAAATGTATGTGTGTGTGTTTATGATTATTTTGTAAGCAAAACAAAAAAAAAACTAAAGAATATATATACGGGCAATAGTCTTTATTATTTATTACAAATTTATAAAGCATTTTTGCTTTTGAAAATTTGATTCGTAAACCTTTAATATACTCGTACCATTCTAAATAAGCCCCATTTTAAATAAGAAAATTGTACTAAACTCACAACTAAAATATCCCTAAAAACAAAATGTAAATCTTGTATGTACAATATAAAATACACATTCTATTTGTATATAGAAATTAAATAAAAAGAAACTATTTATGTACACCTTCCTACAAAAAAAGCAAAGATAAACAGAAATTGAAACGAAAACTATGGCAGTTCTTTTATCATTTTATAAAAATGTACAAAAAACAATAATTATGTTTTATTTAAGTCACTTTTTGGTTTGGTTTGTGGAGAATTGTTTAAAATTAATATCGTTTTAAGTTAACATTATTTTTTTCTATATGTCTGTCTTAACACTAACAACAGCTTGTAACTTCTTTGGAAAAGCCTCTAATAGGTTTTAGGAGCCGCATATCTATTTTTTATCGGATTCTACGTAACAATCAATGAAATCATTGGCCGCGTTTAAAGATTTCCGAGGTAAAAGGCGACCAATTTTTTCAATTGCGGTATAGTAACGTGGAATACTTGCTTCCTCTAGTTCGGTACGTTGTGCCAAGATAATGGAAGCGGCCGCTTTTTTGGGATTTACTAATTTCATCCAAGGGAAACGGAAGCGAGGATTCTTACACAATCCAGTGTCGACCATGTAGGGATAGATGGTGGTGAATTTAATCTGTAAGTAATGGAGGGAAATAATTATGTGACTTATGAAGATAATGAAATTGCAAATTGAAATCTAATTAAAGCTTTTAAATGTTTGAAAGTCTATGAGAGTGTGTTGATTTCTAAAAACTCCGAATAGTGAAAAAAGTTACGAATAAGTTTAGTTACGCATATTTTTATTTCAGTATTTAGGAAGCCAAAAATGCCTTACTTAATTATTTGAATTTCACACAGAATCATTAAATTTGTTTCATTTTTGTCAAATTATTTCGATTCCAATGAGATTAATTATATTCATTACTAAGTTATCATGAAATATTTTATATTGGTTGGGGGAGCTCACACCTAAATTCGCCTTAATCTCCCAGCATGTCACAGTGATCCTACATTATTATTCTTTTCACAGCATCAACGTTTCCTGCTACAACAATTGATTTTGGACGATTCTCACGAAATTCGTTCTTGGATGGAGGACGACCACGATTAAATTCGTTTTACCAAAATTTCACAATGGCAAACGATGCAACTTCATCATCAAATGAATCGAAATGAGTTTATCGATACCTACTTGTTTTATAATCCAAATCGAAAATCGTTATCGTAATCATCGTACGAGAATGTTCACGACTTAATACCATTTTTCAGATACAACTTTCAAGTGTAAACAACGCTAATTGCTCTAAGCTGACAAAACTTGTGTATAACCTAATGATCATATTTGTCAAACTTTCTTGTGAAAATGTCAGCTGATACCTAATAACAGGGTTGAAACAGTTCATAATATATAGGTAGTTACACTTGTAAGAATAAATGTTAAAAATATTAAGAAATATAAAAATATATGTTTTACATTATCCAGAGGTAGGTTTAGTCATTGTATGGGCAAACTTTTTCTATCAGTCAAATCATAATTTTTAGTGCTTTTTAACAATCACACCTACCTATACAATGCCAATAGAAATTCAATTCTTTGTGTGTTATATCAGTTACCAATTTTGAAAATATTGTCTTATATCGATTTTATTTTTTCCTACTAAACCAATTTTGTCTATCGAACTTAACTCGCTTAGACTTTTTAAGATATTTTAATTCAAAATGTTAGCCTTCCTGCGAATGGCCAGAAATGTTTAAATAGAATAGATTTTTTTCAACGACCAAGAATGTACGTGCTTTACGATATATTTCTAGCTGTTATGAACGAAATAATAAACTTTGTATGTGACCAATCCTATTTTGGAGTCCATGGAAAGCAAGCGTTGCCTGAATTGCACCAAATTTTAACATCCGTTTTTTTCTGAAGGAGAACTGCAAAATATGCCCCACATGATACATTTAAAATACTGTAACCTTGAAGAAATACTGTGTCCCTTTTTCATCATCCGTTTTTTTCGAAAATTCGTAAAAATCGAACTTACTTGTGATTGTGGGTTCTGGCGACGCAACTCTTCTGCTGTGGCTTGCATAATGCCGCGTACAGCAAATTTAGTGCTACAATAGGGCACCAAGTTGGGCAAACCAAATAAGCCAGCGCAAGAGGACAAAGCAACAATATGACCTTTATTGCGTTCAATCATTTCTGGCAAGAATGCTTGCAGAACCTGCAACAAGCAAAATAGTTATTTTACAAGATGAGAATTAATTCCGCTCTGCCACAAAAAAGACTACTTTGAGCTTACCCAGAAATGAGCCAAGACATTGATATCAAACATCAATCGTATTTCCTTTTCTGTGTGTTCCAACAAGGGATGGCAGGGCATAATACCAGCGTTATTAACAATAATGCTAATGAAGCCATGTTCTTGCTTCAGTTGGGCGGCCAAGGCAAAAATTGCATCGCGACTGGTTACATCGCAACTGTAAAATAAAAAAAAAAAAATGTAGCCCATTGAAGTTGTCAGTTTTAGTTTCTCAAAATACATTCCTACGGAACTTACGTGTAACCGTAGGCCGTACCACCGGCTTGTTTGACCTCCTTGACAGTTTCGGCATTGGTCTTCTCATTTACGTCAACACAGATGATTTTAGCACCCAAAGCACCATATTGCAAGGCCATTTCTTTGCCCATTCCATGGCCGGTACCGGTAATGAAGACGAACTCTCCACTGACATTCATCTCGGTCTTTGGCAAGAAGGCCTTGATAATGCCCTCAATGGTGATGAACCAGAATTTAATATAAAAAATTAAATATTCGATAACAGATTTGGCAATTGCCGCATAATCGGGAGAGCTAAAAGTAAAATGAGAGGCGAACAGAGATAAGTATTGAATTTTTAATTATTATACTACAAATATATAAATTTATAAGCTACATATTTTTGAAAATGAATGTAATTTACAAATGATAATCAAGTAGACACATCAACTTTTTAGGCGGAAGAAGCGGCTGTGAAAAGAGCGTTAGAGCGAAGAAATAGAAACATACAGGGATAGAGGTGAAGCCCAAAAATTCTACCAAAAGGTAAGAAGTACAAGGTGTGGAACAGGACTCCCCTCCTTTAAAGAGAGTGAGGGAAATCTGGTCACAAATACGCAGAATGTGCTACAAGTATGGAGAGAACATTTTTATAAACTCTTAGCTCCGAATAGCAACACAAGTGAGGAAATCACCCCAATTATCGACGATGGCATCAATTGCCCAGCTCTGAGCCAAACAGAGGTCAGAACAGCAGTATTGCGGCTTAAGAACAACAAAGCTGCGGGTGCTGATGGTCTGCCAGCAGAACTGTCAGATGAGCTGATAAACAGAATGCATCAGCTCCTAAATACGATTTGGCTCGAGGAAAACATGCCCGATGAATGGAATTTGAGTGTACTGTGTCCAGTGTTTAAAAAAGATGATCCACGTGTTTGTAAAACCTATCGCGGTATCAATCTTTTACTTATTGCTTATAAGGTCCTCTCGAGTGAGATATGTAAAAAGCTAAAGCCGATTCTAACTGACCTGATTGGACCTTATCAGTGTGGCTTTAGACCTGGTAAATCAATAACTGACCAGATATTCACACTACGACAAATTCTGGAGAAGATCCAAGAAAAACAAATCGTCACGTACCATTTTTTCGTCGATTATAAAGCTGCCTTCGATAGCCCGATGCGGCAAAAACTGTATGGGGCCATGTCTGAGTTTGGAATTTCTACGAAGCTTATACGTATTTTTAGGATGACGCTGACTGACACGAAGTCTTCAATGAAGATAGGCAAAGATCTAAGTGAACCTTTTTACACCAAACGAGGATATAGGCAGGGCGACAGTCTATCGTGCGACCTCTTCAACATACTGTTGGAGATGATTATGAGGAAAGCTGCAGTTAACACGACTGGTACCATCCTTAATAAAAGATATACATATATGTTACTCGCATATACAGATGACATAGACATCATTAGTAGAAAACTGCGATATGTTACTGCAGCCTTCTCAAGCATTGAGAAGGAAGCAGCGAAAATGGGTCTGGTGGTGAACAAAAGTTATTGGTTTCAACGAACAAATAGTCTACTCGTTTGGAAGTCCGAAAAAAAATCCGAATGTACTAGACGTTGGTTCTACGTTGGTTGTTATATGGCGCAGAATCGTGGGTTATGACGTAAGCGGATGAATCAGTACTGGCATTTTTCGAGAGGAAAATACTCCGGAAAATATATGGATCTATCATCGTTAACGGAAAGTATCGGCGTCGCATGAACAATGAGCTGTATGAGTTATATGCCGACATCGACGCGGTCAAACGCATTAATATGCTCGTACAGCGATTGCGTTGGCTGAGTCATGTTGTGCGGGTGAACCCAAATGCTCCAGCACGGAAAGTTTTCGACAACGAACTCGATGGACGGCACAGAAGAGGGCGACCAAAACTCCGTTAGAAGATCCAGACTTTTGAAGTTTGGTGTGACGAATTGAAGAAGATCGAAGTGCTTGGAATTATTTTCTACGGGCGGCATATAATAGATAAGTATGCCTACTCCAGGTGCCACCTAAGAAGAATCAATTAATTATTAACTAAGAAAATTTGAGCACAATGGATCAATCATTTCCAAACATCAGGTTTATCGCTGTCGTGGCATATCGCGGGTTTTCACAATACAAAATTGTCCAATATTTCAAACTCCTCATATCTATAAAAAATCAACATCAAGAACGGTTAAGATGAGTTATGTTATTGTCAAAGAAAATATTTTTTAAGAAGGAGCATATTGATCTTCGAAATTTCTAAACAGATCGTTAAGAGATTGAATTTAACGCCGTTACGAGCAGGAAATGTTGGACGCGTCGCGTTTGAACAACATAATTTGTAAACCAATCACTTCTCAAGGCTACCGTCATCGCCATCCAGAAGGTGTGATACATTTCTGAAACTCAACACCTCTAAAATCGGTGATGATGACACATATCGGCAAGTTTTGTGCATTCGACATTAATTGTCACAAAAACTGTGTTTGGATATGTAAAATGCTCCCAAACATAGACTGGTATTGTAAAAGAATATTATGATCAATTTTGATCCTCCTCGCGTTACAACTACCCGAGACAAATTGTGAGAGAAGATTGTAGAAGATTACAGGATTACCGAAAGATATAAGGTAAAAGTGGTGTGTCCTCCTCCCCTGTAAAGGAAATGATAAAAAATTGGTTAATATTGGAAGACAATAAGTTACTACTTCCGTATGACAGTGCAACTGAGGATGTGGCTTCAATTATCACAGAGCCAAAATGGGGGTCCGCCAGCGGTGCGTTTTAAGACCGGGAACGAAGAACTTATAATAAATACGTAACGACTCCTAAAAAGGACTTGGCCAAATGAAAAATATGTCTCAAGATTTTAATTTGATCTATTGGACATTTAAAATTCTGAAGCAAACACAAGAAAAATAGATCGACCTTCTTTGGATAAGTTCTTATTCAGCGACCACTAAAAACCCATAGTTCTCAAAATTTATGCATCGTTCCGAACAAGTGGACCCGTTTTTTTTTCGAAATTTTATTTTGCTTCGTTTACCACCAGACCCACTTTGTCTGATTCCCTCTCAACGCTTGAAAAAACTGCAATAACATTTCACAGCTTTCTGCCAATAATGTCATCATCATCGGCATATGAAAGTCGTATATGGCGAATCTCTGAAGAAAATCAATGAGGTTTGCCTGGATATTAGGAGATTTAATGACAAATGAGCAAATGAGCAATCATTTGATCAGTCTTTGCTGAATTCTAGGTTAAGACATAAGCGAATAAATCAATTCTGGGAGCCTTCGAAAGAAAAATACTCCGAAAACTATATCAATCCATCACCCTTTACGAGGAATATCGGTGTCGTGTTAATCATGAGCTGCATGAGCTATGTACCGATATCGACATTATCAAGCACACCAAAATACAATGATTACGTTGGCTGGGTCATGTTGTGCGGATGGACCAAAATGCTTCGGTACAAAAAACCTTCCAAAACCAAAGATACTGCCGAAACTTGGCTTGTGGAATTGGAGAAGAAGAATAGAATAGGAATTGGAAGCTAGAATACTGAAGCGATTGGGATTGTTTATAATAGATAAGTGTAATACAAGTAAGTACTCGTATATAGATCTATAATAGATAAGTAAGTCAGTATATTTGGTTCATAGTTTAAATCAATTAATTGATTTCATTACAATTATTTGAAACCAATTGTAATGAACTCTTTTTTCAACTCCCATTACTCTAATCATTGGTAATGGTTTTAGACCAATTACAGATGTTATATTACAGGGTTATCCATTTAGTGGTTTTAAAACCAACGGTCTGACAAGGCTGAAAGCTGTTAAATACCTGTCATCTGAAGTGTTATTTATTTATTAAAAGGTTTGGCATTTACGAATATGGATCGTTTAACAACCAAAGAATGCGTTAAAATAGTTAAAACTTACTACAACAACGTGTTGATTCAAACGTGGGCACTTTTAGTGTGTTATGAGGTGATTGTGGTCGTCATAATGTCCCTACTGTGCAAGGAATTACCAAGATTATAAAGAAATTTGAAGAGACTGGAAGCGTTACAGGCCTAATCACAGGCTTGTGAATCATTGCAAAGAAAGCACTGCCAAAAATATCGCTCTGTTAGTGAAAGTGTGGTGGATAATCCGAATTTTAAAGCAGAATGTTATGACCGTATGATACGCGACTTTTTTCGGCTCACAATTGAAGATTATGAACTCGACGATACGTGGTTTCCACAAGATGGTGCCACGCATTACATGATTGCATGAGAAGTTTCTAGAAAGCGTCACGTTTTCGCGGAGTCAATTGGCCACCAAGATCATGCGATTTGACGCCGTTAGACTTCTTTTGCGTCAAAGACCGTATTTACGCGGACAGTTCCTAAATGTTGGAGCATTTGAAAACCAACATTCGTCATGTTATCGCCGAGACACCGGCCGAAATGTGGGAAAAAGTAGCCGAAAACTACTTCAATAAGTTCCACTGCTGCAACCAATTCAGAGTCGGTCATTTAAATAAAATAAAAGTTTCATCGAAATCATAAATTTATATGTGTTTTATTTAACTTTGCTTTTGGAATCGAAAAATGGATAACCCGGTATAATTATTAAAGGTGTTCAATGAGAAAAAATTATTATATTACTACGTCAATTCGGTCGTAATCGTATTTTATTAAAATTTTTGCTTTCACATTGCAACCGAGATCTGTAGCTGATAGTATAGAGCGAAACGTGTCAAATAGTGAAACGTTTCAAAAATTATATTTAGTGTAAACAAATGTTTTTTTTATCAACTAGGATTTTGAACAATGGGTATGATTTAATTACAATTACGTTAAATAATAGGTGACAATTTTTCAATATCATTGAATGGTACCGTTTTCACATTTATTACTTGAGAATAAATTTAACTTAACTATCCAGATCTAATAGTAGACATTTTTTGAGTTAATTTTTTGTCATTACATGCAGACAATAATAAAAAGTTTTCATCTTATCACAATTAAACCTATTTATGTGTAAATGTATGTACAGGGGGAGCCAATTAAAAGAAGGCGTTTTTTTTTTATCAGCAATCTTAAATAATGCATTCGCGCCTAAATAAATAAACAGTGATTAACAAAGTGAGCCATATATGAAGTGTACCTGTACACAACATCTCCCTATGGATCACAAACAAAGTTCACAAACAGTATTTTGTACAATTTGTTGTCATTTCCCTTCTAAAGTTCAATATATGTATTATAATTAAACTAAAATATTGCTTATGTTTAACATTTGTTCTCTTTTTTTCATTGAATATTTTGGAAACTTTAACAAATAGTGTTATTGTTTTCATATTCCACATTCACTTCAGTCTCATTATATTCTAAATACATACTCGTATTCGTTTGCTATTTATCTCGAACATGAACGGAATCTGATGTTAAAGTTCACATTGTATCCCTTCACTATCTGTGTGAATGAGTGAGCTGACGAATGGTGGCTGATATTTAAAATCAGCTTAAATGTTAAAGATCAATTTGTTGTGGTTGTTAATATGGTGCGTGTAAGTATAGCCGCTGATCGCCAATTTGTTTGCCAGTCAGTCAGTCATGCTATGAAATTATAACGCGAACTAGCATTTGTGTGACATCTTGTCGTAATGGAATCGAGATGTTGTATTGTTATCGCCATTTGAAATTCAATGTAGTTATTTGAGAATTACTAGTGTTTGTTGTTGTTCTTTTTTTGTTTAGAATTTAATGATAGCACAATCGTCATCAAAAGTGTTGCATATAATTATTATGATTATAAATCTGTTAAAATTGCATAGCAAACAAAGTCTTTTGATCATATACTTCCTTCCTTATGGTATCAGTAAAACCAATAAGTATTCCAGTGGTACTCCTATAATTTCGAAATCCACATTGGCAGTCATTTAGCAACGACTCACTTTCAATGAAACGCAATAACTGGCACTTTAAAATGTACTCCAAAATCTTTGACAATATGGGAACTAATTTTTGGAGCAAAGTTGTGGAAATTTGCGTAATCACCAATGAATTTAACATAGACATGTCGTAGGAAGGAGACGGTTTTTTTATGATGTGTATTCATCACATTTTCATGAGAGTCATTATAACAATAACAAAGTATTCATTTTGGAGCAATTTTTCACTTGACCAAAGAAATTCTGTTTTTGAATTAGAGTTTTCAGACCGAAATTACACCGTAATGCAGTATTTCTATCAAATGTGATTATATGGCGGTCGAATCCAAACAAATTAATAATATTTAAATGTAATAAAGTTTAATAAGACTTATAGAGTTTGTTTAGATTTGGAAGAGGTATAAATATGCTTCTTTGGAAATAATATTATAAATATGCGTATACTCGTTTTGCGCTATTAAAAGTGATGTAAATGTTATTCCTTTTGAATGACTTCCAGCTTTTTTACTGAGTATGAGATATATTTATGTGTATAAACCTCCAAGTTTATACTTACTTTAAGTAAATGAATTAATT
>JAHXMU010000051.1:101020-146642 GCA_019455685.1 Philornis downsi | reverse complement strand
TGTATAAACCTCCAAGTTTATACTTACTTTAAGTAAATGAATTAATTTTGAATTTAAATTAAAATATGAAATTAAAATATTATAAAAGATAACGCTCATGTTTAAGTTATCTAAAACCAATCAAGTAATTATCGATAAATATCCCAATGATTATTGTGAATAATTAACTGTAAGCTAAAGAAAATATGAAAAAAGGAAAATGGAAAATCCAATCTTACCAGCAAAGTTGCTGATTGAAAATCAGCCAGTTTTGCAGCACAATTCGCACGGTGAGCATCTTAATCTCAGAAAATAAACATATTGGATTAACTCTAATTCATTTGCGTTTTTTTCTATCTCTCCCTCTTTTATATATTTTATATATATTAAATCTTAACTTTACTTGTATAATTTCTCAACTCTGAGAAATTGTACAATTATTCTAAGCCCGCCAATTCTTTAGCCCAGAACTTACTGCCCGGCACGGAAGAATTGGCCCTCAATCAATCAACTCCAAACCAATCCCATATACAGTCCACTATCTCTCTACTAAGTTGTATCACAACAACACCGCCAGAGATTAAACCTGGATTAATCTCTTATCAAAACCAGTACATTATGTAAAATTTCAACTTCGCGGCTGAAGCAGTTCGGCCACTATAGCGCTTTCAACGCACCCGCAGACGGACAAATGAATGTGCATTTGTTATTGATTCTACTTACACTTAAGTGTTATCCATTTAGTGGTTTTAAAATCGTTGGTCTGTCAAGGATGTCAGCTGTTAAATGTCTGTCATCTGAATTGTTATGTATGGATCGTTTAAAAGAAGTTAAAACTTACTCTAAAAGTGGTGATTCATACGTAGGCACTTTTCGTGCATTACGGGGTGATTATAATCGCCATAAACGGACTACTGTGGAAGGAATTGACTAGATTATAAAGAAATTTGAAGAGACTGGAAGGGCTACAGATGTGGTCGGGTCTGTGCGTCATCATCGCAATGTACGCACTGACGAAAATGTCGCTTCTGTTAGTGAAAGTGTGACGGATAATCCGAATTTGTCGATTTCATGGCGTTCTCAGCAATTGGGCCTATCTTACGGCTCATTATGGTGCATTTTGCCTTTGGATTTGCACCTCCATATAGAATCCAACTCACGCAACAATTAAAGCCGGCTGAACATTCACAATGCCGAATGGGTGTTACAGCAAACAGACTTTTAATGCTGATTTTTCGAACAAAAATTTCTTCAGCGATGAAGCTTATTTCTCATTCGGCCATTACGTGAACGAGGAAAATGATTGAATATGGGATTCGCAGAACAGAGAAGCGATTGTGGAAAAGCCATTGCATTGTGGTTTGGACGTGTCACTGGTCCATATTTTTTCGAAAATAACGCTGGAGGAACCGTTACCTACAATTCAGAACACCATGGACGTAGGATAACCTATTTTGTTTAGCCTGCAACTGAAAATTATCAAATGGATGACATGTGGTTTCAACAAGACGGTACCAAGAGCCACACAACAAGACCGATTATTGCATGAAAAGTTTCCAGGAAGCGTAATTTCACGTTTTGGCGACGTCAATTGGTCACCAAGACCATGCGAATTTGACGCGTTTTGTGGCTCTACGTCAAAGATCGTGTTTACGCTAATAATCCCCAAACTTTGGAGCATTTGAAAACCAACATTCGTCAAGTTATCGCCGATATACCGCCCGAAATAAGCAAAAAAGTGGTCGGAAACTAACTCAAAAGGATCGACTGCAGCCACCAATCCAGAGGTCAATTAAATGACAAGGTCCAAGCATTATAATGAAACAAAAATTTCTATCATAGCTTTATATGCGTTTTATTTAACTTTACTTTTCAAACCGAAAAATGGATAACCCGATTGTACTCGTATATAAAAACGACTGTATATAACAACAGATTGAACTACAAATTAAAGCAAATTGTAACAAGTGAAATGTTAGACAATGCGTTTACTACAGTGGTTGACCTTATACCAATGATTAATTTATGAAACTTGTATTAATTCTAATTATAATTGACGCAACAAATGTAATTACTTAAGATGGCGCTATTACACATTTCATATTGTGTAGTGTCACCTGTGGAAGTGGAAATGTTATGTAGAAAATAACAACTATTAAAGAAAGTGATTATATATTTATAGATTGTATAGCATTTGAATGCAAAATCAATAGGTAATTGCTGAACAATTTCTTTATAATAATCTTTATAAGTAACCTTTGGATGGATTTAATAGCAACACCAACAACAAAGGTCATTTCAATATTCTTTTCACAAGCTATTTGAAAAAGAAGGATTAAAAGGACAGAGAATGCTTGCGTGTAGTACATTCACTATCACTTTTAGTTTATTTTGTCGATAGTTTTTGAACTAAGGACAAACAAAGACTCTTTATAATTTGAAATGGATCATTTCAATATTTTATGAAAATTGACTTTGTTAATCGTTCAGTGCAATATTCGTACTCTTACTTAACTTTTAAATTATTTGGGACAATATCAAGTAAGAAAATGAAATCTTTGTATGTCCGTAGAAAAACGCCTCTATCTGTATTTTGGAGGTTGAATAATTATCAGGTGAATGATTTATCCAATCTCATAACAAAACTAATAGTCGGGCTCAAAGTTGGACAGGCGGATATACATATATAAAATACATATAGCGCATCATTGGATCTGAAACAGTCTTGATCGTGACTACAGTGGACAATGCGAATGCAACTTATATAGGGTGGCGCATAAGTAACACTAAGATTTGATCAGTGAATACATTTGTTTTTAATTCTTTTTTTCGTCTCTTTACAAAATTTATTAAATAATTACTTGGGAAATTTATGATGGAAAAGCTCAGTACAGAACAAAGAACCAAAGTTGTTCAATTTTACTTTAAAAGTCAGCATTCAATTATTCAGATCATATCGAAATGCTCCTAGCGCTCCACCAATTTACCGATTGGTTCAGCGTTTTGGGCAGTAAGGGGCTGCCTGTGATATTCCTCATGCTGGAAGACCTCGTGCAGTTCAAAATGAAGTGGCCATTGCTCGAGGTCAAGCAAGTATTGAGGAAAACCCCCAAAACTTTCACCAGGCGACATTCTCAGCAGTTAGAAATGTCTAGGTGGTCTTTGCAAAGAATTTTACATACGTTACATCTTTTCACGTATGAGATGCAATTGGTTTACGAGTTAAAACCAAATGATGCACAAGAACGCATTCAATATAATCGCCGTTAACGTTACTTATGAGCCACCCTTTATGTCACTTGTCTTTTTAAGTGTTCCACTCACTCAGCTGTAAAGCAATTTATCCTTTTCTGCATGTGTTGCATGCATAACCGACTGTGGCTCGATGATTAGTACAGGCATGATACCGGGTTCAACCTCGCACTCAGCCACCTATCCTCATTTCAGCGGCGGTCACATCGGTTTATGTCTTACGAACACTTCTAATAGTAAAGCAATCAACAAGTCCAGTAAATGCTACTCAAACGGTGACTTTTCGGAGTCATCAATAAACTTGTAAGTCCAGTTAAGTGAGTCTAAAAATGGAGCGTACAAATTCACAGAATGTGAGAGGCTCCCAAATATCTCATTAAGAAGATGCAAAGGAATTTGTTTTGTTTATATGTGTGCCTCAAACACCAAATTCGTTGCGTAGTAAATTTAGTACCACTATTTATTGGATTCAAAACCGCCTGTTTGGCAAGGCTGTCAGCTATTAATTACCTGTCATCTGAAGTGTTATGTATTTAGTGAAAGATTTACGAATGTGGATCGTTTAACAACCGAAGAACGCGTAAAAATAGTTAAAACTTACGCGTTCTTTGCAATTGAAGCCGAGCGATCACCATGTCGAATTTTTGGCAAAACTTAAGAAAAATTGTGTTTAGTGACCGAGTTAATTTCTTGTTGAATTGATATCTTAGTAAGCAAAATTGTCGCACTTAGTTGCTATGTTGTAATAAAGGGTTCAAAATGTGGCATTTTATGTAGCAGTGGCTACTGCAGGGTGGCGCACGAATCGTGCACTAACTATCAACTGTCAATGGGAACCGTTATTTTAAGATGTCGAAGGAAGGATGTTGTCACCCAAAACTGCGCCGAAAACGTATTCGTTTTAACAGCATTTGGTTCCAGCAAGATAAAGCAAGTGCACTCATAACCAGACTGATTATGGTGGCGCTTCAACCAAAATTTCCAAACAAATTAACTTCCAGAAACTCAATTTTCCGCTGGTCCCCAAGGTTAACTGATCTGATTGCACCAGACTTTTTTTTAAGGGGGGTATGTCAAACAACCAAGATGTGTACAAAACTAAACCAAGGAATTTGACTGAATTGAAACAGTTAATTAAAACAATAATTGAGGCGATCCGGCAAAGAATACTTTTCTGATCAAGTGTCGCATATGCGTGAATGACCATGGATGTCATTTACGGTCTATCATCTTCGAAACCAATTAGTTATATAAAATAAAATAAAATTTTCTATACAATGAAAAAAATAAATTAAATATCGTACATTGATTAAAAAAAAAGTTATTTGAATTTCTTATTGTAGTGCAATTGGTGCGGCACCCTGTAGTTACACGAAGTAATTTTTAGAAAGTGAATTACAAGCACTGATTTATTAGCTCAAATAGATGTTTCAAATTTTTTTCAAATTTGTCCATATTTTTTTTTCTTTTTTTTTTGAAAACAAATAATTTACTTCTTACCAAATCACTAGACACAAGCAATGTAACGAAATTAGTTTATAACATAATATCTTTTAAATTAGATCTAATTTCATAACATTGTTTTTAGTTTAAAGGCCGCCCATATTGTTATATGAAATTCTATTATTGGAGATTAATTATCGTATTTGAGTATAGCGCTCGATTAAATTGCTATGTTGCATATTCGGTAAATCGATTAGATACGAATTAATCTACAATACCGGATCCCAGTCTGAATCAATCATAAGTTAACGGTCATAAAATCAATGTTTAGATTGTACATTTATTCGCCTTCAAACACAGGCAATATAAACAGCAATGATTGCATAAGCAACTGATATCGAAATAGTCGGCTAACCGGCATTTAGCGTAACCCACAAAAGTTATTCATAGTCATGACTTGCAAAGGCATAAAAACCTTATCGTATCAAAACGATGTTTAGATTACATTTTTTTTTCGTCAGAAACTTACTGGACAAACAATGGGCTCTATTAAAGAGTCAACATGTATAATGTCCTACTATCGACTCGGTCACTAACAAGAACAGTTCGAATGCGTACAGGTAATTATTGATTACATTGATTCAACTCCTATGGCGCAATCTGAGATGAAGGGAGAGGTAAATCACCTTTTCAAATCAGTGAGGTCATTCCGCTACTTGTAGTATTGTGACACGATATTATTGTTCATATGATCGTGAATTCGAGCACTTATACAATCACCTTCGACTTGTCAGGCAAGCGATATATCTAGCAAAATCTTCTCAAACTGACATTCGGAGTATAGGATCCCGACGTCCAGTTGATCACTTTAAGTATTAACCGACAAAACAAAACAAATTCTCTTGGACGTCATGAACAATACATGAGAGAGCTTCTCACATTCAGCGAGCTTACACGCATTCTATTTTTAGATTCACTCAACAACGGGACCTACAGTTTGACAACGATTTCGAACGTTGCAGTTTGAGAAGCATTAACTACATTTGTCTACTACTACTTGTGTCAGAAACGTCGAGGTGACCACTCCTCAAATAATGATGGATGGCTGTATGTGGGATTGTACTTACGATCATACAAACGATAGTCGCGCGTACTAACCATAGCGCCACGGCCGGCCACGAAACCGATACGTCTAGTAAAAACATCTTTAACTTATGTTCGGAATATGGGGACCCATCCAGTAACTCTGAAAATATAAATGTGTGTCCGCTCCATTCATGTGATGCAAGGGAATTTGTTTTTACAGCGACTTCTACTTCACAATAACCACGGTTTTTTAAGAACAATTTCAGCAATGGCGACTTTAGGCGTGATTTTCATTCATAAAACTGTTTAGTTCTATTGAAATAACTTTTGCTGTGTTAACATCAGACCCACTACACCTTAGTTACAGTTTTGGTAATCCAATTACCAATACACAGAGGCTTTTGCTAATAAGAAGAAAACATACAAGTTTATAGGTCCAGGAGAACATTTAAGCGAAGAAATGGTTTCAACCTTATGCATATATGCATGCAATACTGAATTCTGAGTTAAAATGATACTACATAGAATAGCAATTTCCAGGCTATCCCAGTGAAGCTGGTGCTGCTAGAGGTTAACTAGTATGCCCTTGTTCCCAAAACAAGTATGCTTTGGATTGGATCTCATCAGACAGGATTTCAACGTAATTAATCAATAAATTATCATATATTCATATTTAGTCATATTCTAAAGATACTATTGCAATATTTTCAAACATTAAATTTGAGAATATCACAGCAGTGTCTTTAGAATTTGATAAGAAGAAATTCATATTACTAATTTCAATGACCAAAGATTCTTTATAGTCCGGAAAAACTTATTCCTCACGTATTCAGAATTACGAGAATGGTCCCAAAACTAGCCGGCCTTACGTATAGATGGTGCCAGTTATTTTGTTCAAAAGTGGCAACCTTATAAAACATATGTTTTAAGTTTTAAGGCCCCACGTTGTGTAGTATTTTTATTTGAGCCATCAAAAGTAAACGATCTCAGAGAATTAGTAAACATAGAACAAATTGTTCAATGTTATGTAATCTAATATTTCCATTTGAAAGGTCTCAGTCCAACCAATAGTATGCTCCTTCGTTTACGACTGTAAAATATTGGATAACATAGTTTAAACGAGGCCGTACGAGCTGCCAAACGGACACCGTAGTGGTTCATATTACTAATTTCAATGGCCAACGATTCTTTATAGTCCGGAAAATGCCAGAACTTTCACAACTATAATATTGGTTAGGCAGACAAACTTATTCCTCATGAATTCAGGATTACGAGTGTGATCCCAAAACTAGCCGACCTGATATATAGATGGTGCCAGTCATTTTGTTCAAAAGTGGCAACCTTATAAAACATATGTTTTAAGTTTTAAAGCGCCACGCTGTTTTTATTTGAGCCATCAAAAGTAAACGATGTCAGTGAATTTGTAAACATGAAAAAAATTATTCAACGTTATGTGATTCAATATTTCCATTTGAAAGGTCTCAATCCAATCAATATTAAAGCTAGATTGTACCCTGGGAAAACCTGCTCCTTCGTTTACGACTGTAAAATATTGGATAACAGAGTTTAAACGAGGCCGTACGAGCTGCCAAAACGAACAGCGCAGTGGTTCATACTGTTAGTTTCAATGACCAACAATCCTTAATAGTCCAGACAGTGACAGAACTTTCACAACTATAATATTGGTTCGGCATACAAACTTATTCCTTATGGATTAAGAATTACTTGTAAGTTGACCTCTTACTTCTTTAACATCCTGGCAGATATGATATTAAAAAAAACTCACAGTAGCTGCTTGCACCGTATATTGTATTATAAAAGGCATATTTGGTTTGTTTATGTCGGTGATATACCTATCATTGACTAAAATCATTTCACTCGTTAAGAAAGAATCGCAGATCGTAGGCTTGGCGCTAAAGGAGGATAAATCACTGGTTTGGATGAACAAAGATTCGTCTCGACTGGCACTCCACCTAATGTTTCTGACTGCAATTATTGTGCTTTATATGGAATTTGTCGATCTAGGTTCAGCTAACTTCATGACCAATAAAGGCAACCTAGAGACTACAGAGAGAATATTCTCTCATATAGGTACTATTATGGACTTAGCATGCCGTCTAACTACAAACTATCGCACTGTCAACAAAAATTAATTATTGATTATATTGACAGCTGGTTGGATGGATAAATATTTCGGTAATTGCCAAAATACCATATCCAGCTCCCTTCGCTGTTTGTGTTTGTATTTTGGCAAATACCAGCCATCTGTCAATATAAAAAAGTTCGTAAGTTTTTCGAATAATAAAGTTTATTAGCATTACTAAATAAATCGGAAAATTATCTTTACCTAAAGCTTAAACCTTGAACCTAATAAAGAAACAAAATCATATTACGTTAAAGGACAGCAAAAAATTCAAAAATGAGCATTTCTTAAAAATCTTTTGAACAGAAAGATTAAAAATCTACACAAAAATCGCAATATCTCAAGTGAAAACACAAATTTTGAGATATTGTCATAAACAGCCAATGAATTGGCAAGCTATTTATTGAAGCATAAATAAGATTTAGATTATGTTTCTTAAAGAAATTGACATTTTTAGAATCATTTTTGAAAAGGTTCTGCATCCCTGTAAAACAAATCAATCATATTTTTTTGAGGGCATACATTGCGAGCATGGTCCATACAAATCAAGGCATTCTAACACGTCAGAAATTTTGAAAGTAGCGTAATTTGCACTGCTATATATGGGATGGCGCACGAATCGTGCTACAAACACAAAATGGAAATTAATGGGGACTGTTATTTAAAGATGCTGGATGAGTTTTTTACTGCGCCGAAGACGTATCCGTTTTGGTTCCAGCAAGATGAAGCAACTGCACATAGAGCCAGACCGGTTATGGCGGAGCTCCAACAAAAATTGCCAAACAAATTAATATCCAGAAACTCCACTTTCCGCTAGTCCCCAGGGTCACCTTACCTGACTGCACCAGTAATGATTTTCATGGGGTTATGTCAAGCAATAGGTATGTGTACAAAACGAAACCAAGGAATTTCTCTGAATTAAACCAGCCCATTAAAACAATGATTGAGGCGATCCCGATTTCAACCCTGCAATGAGTACTTTTTTGATCAGATATCGCATATGCGTGAATGATCATGGAGGTCATTTACGGTGTATTATCTTCAAAGCCTTCTAATTGGTTTATATAAAATAAAATTGATTTTTCCATATAATAAAAAAAAAAAATTTATGAAATACATTGATTAAAGAAAAAGTTGTTTGAATTTGTTATTATAGTACAATTGGTGTGCTACCCCGTAGTTATAAATTTTTAATTCATACTTTTTCTAAAGAGAAAAAACAAATTCTCAGTCTCCTTGGTGATATTTTCTCATTACCACATGAAAAAGGTCTCATTCCTAATTGTCTCAACATAAAATGGGTTATTCTCAAATCTATATAGAAAATCCGTTCTTTATTATTATATTAAACGGAAATTAAAAATAATCAGTTTAAACTAAGATTTTTTGGCATGAAATACATGTTCTTAATTTTACTTATCGTTTTCTTTTTTCAGCGTTGAGAAGAATTGCTCAATTTCAGCTAAATTTTTCTTCACATTTTTTGGAACGCTTTCCTCAATATCAAATAAAACTAATCAATTTATTGGTATGAAATACAAGCTATCAATTTCATTTATCGTTTTTTTTTCAATGTTAAGAAGAAATGCTCAATTTCGGTTAATTTTTTTTTCATATTTTTTGAAAAGCTTTCCCCAATATCAAATGAAAATAATCAATTTAAACTAAGATTTTTGGCATGAAATACATGTTCTTAATTTCATTTATCGTTTTTTTTAGTGTTAGAAGAAATGCTTAATTTCGGTTAAATTTTTTGTTCATATTTTTTGAAAAGCTTTCCTAAATATCAAATGAAAATAATCAATTTAAACTAAAATTTCTTAGTATGAAATACATGTTCTCAGTTTCATTCATCGTTTTTTTTTCGTGTTAAGAAGAAATGCTGAATTTTAGTTAAATTTTTCTTCACATTTTTTTGGAAAGCTTTCCCCAATATCAAATGAAAATAATCAATTCAAAACTAAAATTTTTTGGCATGAAATACATGTTCTTAATTTCATTTACCTTTTTTCAGTGTTGAGAAGAAATGCTTAATTCCAGTTAAATTTTTCTTCATATTTTTTGAAAAGCTTTTCTCAATATCAAATGAAAATAATCAATTTAATCTAAAATTTCTTGGTATGAAATACATGTTCGTAATTTCATTTATCATTTACTTTTCAGTGTAAAGAAGGAGAAATTATCAATTTCAGTTAAATTTTTCTTTATATTTTTCTAGAAAGATATCATTTTTAATTGGAAATAGTGTAGGCAAGCCTTTTAAACAAAATAACAGATGCCCAGTGTATTTTTTATATTGTATTGTATTATATTGTCTTATTAATTTAAGATTTCCTATAACAAATGGCTTTCACTTTTGTAATTACTTTCCATCGAGAAGTTGGTACTGATGTCTTATCTTAACGATATTATTCATTTATAGGAACGGGGTATATTTTATCATTGCAAGGTAAACAACTAGTTATCTGTAAATGCTATATTAATTTTAATACTTTATGCACGTCACCCATAAAATAATAATGAAATTCGCGAATTTAAATAAAACGTTTGTTCGTTTTGTTTTGCCACCTATCCGTTGTAAAACTGTGTATATTTCAAAATTGCACTTTAAATTATAAATACGTTAAATGGCAGCTGCTGTTGAATATTCTATGAATCTAACAATTATGGGAATATCACATTTCTAAAAAAATCAAAAAGGGCGTTTCGAACCGTATTCCTTTTCGCGATGTTAAGGTGGCGCTGGAAGGTGGTCTTACAAATCCTTGATATGACAGCCTGCAAAATTTAATGCCGGCTAACAATCACACCTGAAGAGCTTCCCATATTTTAATGAAATTATAGACTTATGCGTCACTATATTTAGAGGTGATTGCCGGCCGTGGCCAGGTATTTAGTATTTGTAACTAATTTGAGGTCTCTGATGTTGTTGTCGCTGTTGTGTTTTACCTGTTGCCTGTTGTTTCAGCCATTATGGAGGTATGTTGGTTGTGTTGTTCGTATTTTCTTAATCGAAACCGTCAACTGCTGACAACTAAATAGAACCGAAAGTGGTAATTGTGGTGAACCGTTGACTACCGTATCCCAATATCAACTGAATGATTTGAAAAACTGAACTGAATGTTTTCTCTAGTACTAGAGACGGGAGTTCATGTTTCTGTTTTTGTATTTTTGTTTTTTTTTTTGTTTTACTACTCGTACACGGCACATATGCGAGCTTTTTCAATTCGGTTTGTAGTTTTTGTTGCTGTAGTACTTTTTTTCTAAATAGAATTTCTGCTACTGATAACGCTAAAAAAAGCGTCGTGATATGTGTCACTCGTCTCTCGATTACGATGTGTGATACTTTTCTATTTGTCTAAATCTAGAACTGAACATGCAAACACACACTCGACTCACAACTGCGCTATTGCTCAGTAATTAGCTTAAGAAACGCAACGAAAAGCATTCCCAAGATTCCCCTTTATTTCTCAGGAGATCTTGAACTGGATTCTATTGTAGTGATATGAAAAACTAAATGCGGTTCTACGATAAATGTTTTCTAATATTTTTTACGAGGAGTCTATTTAAATTCATTGATAATGGTGCATTTTCTGGCATCCATTTCTATTAATTTTTTATTAGCGAACAGAATTCATCCAGCTTGGGGCGAGCGAAAACTCGTTATAAATTTTGGTTGAAGTCAGTGGAACACCGGTTAGTACGCGCGAGTATCCCGCATATGATCGTGGGAAAATTGGAAAATTATGTTAACAAGTTAATCAGGTTTTAAATCAGAAAGAATTACATGGAATTGTAGCTTTTTCATTAAGAAAACGCCATTTCGGTTCACACTTTGACGTAAAGCTCAGGTCAATTTGCCACGTGATGCATACATAATATGCGATTTTTATACCGGGTTATCCATTTTTCGGTTTCAAAAGTAAAGCTAAATAAAACACACATAAACCTACGGTTTCGATGAAACTTCTATTTCATTACAATGCTTGGACCTTGCCATTATGTACGAAATACAATGTCATTTAAATGACTGCCTCTGGATTGGTTACAACAGCGGATCCTTTTGAGATGGTTTTTGACCACTTTTTCGATCATTTCGAGCTGTATATCGGCGACAACTTGACGAATGTTGGTTTTTAAATGTTCCAACATTTGGGATTATCGCCCTAAACACAATCTTTGACGTAACCCCACAAAAAAATATAACGTCGACAAATTGCATGATCTTGGTGGCCAATTGAAGTCGCCAAAACGTGAAATTACGCTTTCTAAAAACTTCTCATGCAATAAAGTTAAAATCGGTCATGTTGTGTGGCTCGTGGCGCCGTCTTGTTGAAACCACATGTCATCCAGTTCATAATCTTTAATTGCAGGCCAAAAAAGTCGGTTATCATACGGCCATAGCGCTCTGAATTGAAATTCGGATTATCCATCACACTTTCATTAACAGAAGCTATATTTACGGTAGTGCGTACATTGTGATGATGCACAGGCCCCACATCTATAACGCTTTCAGTCTCATCAAATTTCTTTATCATTTTTCCAATTCGTTGCAAATTAGGTCAATTATGACGACCATAATCATCCCGTAATGAACGAAAAGTGGCTAAGTTTGAATCACCACATTTGAAGTAAGTTTTAACTATTTTTATGCGTTCTTCGTTTGTTAAACGATTCATATTTGTAAATGGTAAATCTTTCAATAAATAAATAGCACTTCAGATGACAGGTATTTAACAGCTGACAGCCTTGCCAGACTGGAGATTTTGAAACCACTAAATGAATAATCCGTTACAATATTTTCATACATACTCGCAAATATTCGAAATGCCTTCAAAGCTATTTAAAACTCAGTTGATTTGTAAATGACCTGTCCATGTTCGGATCCAATCCAACATGACTTAGATCTTATCAATTTTTATTAGATACAGTAATACGCAATATAATGCTGAATTTGGTAATCTGTTTTTATGTGACAAATTTTCGTTCTTTCACTCTCGTCCCATAGGGTTGAGTCTCCATATTTTTTAATGGGAGAAAAATTATACAGGATTGAAGAAAATGGGTAAAACTCAGATATCTTAGGACGATATTTGTCCAAGACTTATTAGTGCGATTTAAACACATCCGATTCAGCACCTCCCAATCAAAACAAGACGTTTTATGAAAATCACTTTTACGCTACGAATGTGGAATTATTGTATAAGATTTATTAACTAACTCTTTTTTTGGTAGCAGTCAATATAACTTGTAGTACATCCCATATAATACAGGGTGTCCGTCGGGAAGGTATATTACTTTGTTTGTTTATAATTTTTGGTTAAGTGAAAGACAATGGAACTTATATTGATAAATGTTTTATTTAATATCGGCAATGGAATAAAATATCAGATAAATGTCAGCCTCTGTTAGCCTCAAAAATGGGAACCCTTTTGAGCACATTTTTCATTATATTCACACATAATTCACGCGGTATTTCATTATGTAATTTCACCACGAATATTTTGTTTGAGTTGCTCAAGCGTTTCTGGTTTGTTTGCATAAACCTTGCTTTTCAGATATCGCCACAAAAAGAAGCCCGAAGCAGTCAAATCAAGCGACCGTGCAGGCCAATCAACATCCCCACTTCTTGAAATTACTTGTTGTGGAAAAAGGTCTCGCAGTAATTCCTTTGTAATCCTGGCTGTATGCGATGTGGCACCCTCTTGTTGATACCACATGTTAATCAAGCCCAAAGCATGCAGTTGTGGCGTTAAAACGTTTTCAATCATATCAAGATATCGCTTCCTATTGACAGTTACCGTTACGCCGTTTTTAGTTTTAAAGAAGTGAGGTCCAATGCTTCCTCCTGACTAAATTTCACACCAGACTGTCACTTTTAATTGATGCAAAGGTGACTGATGAATAATTTGAGGGTTTTCCATTGCCCAGAGCCGACTGTTCTGTTTATTCATATATCCATTGAAATGAAAATGTGCCTCGTCACTCATTATGATTTTTTCATGAAAATCGGGGTTGTCATGGGCGAGCTGTAACATCCTATCGGCATATGTACGGCGGCGTAAAAGGTCTTATGGAAGAAGCTCTTGTGTCAAATGATTCTTAAATGGAAACAAATGCAAATCCTTGCGCAAAATTGTGGCCAAAGTTGTTCTTTGAAGACCAATCTCCTGAGCACGGCGCCGAATTGAGGTTGATGGATTGTTTTGAATACTTTCTTGAGCACCAGTAATGTTTTCAGCCAATCTTGCATTACGTTATGGTCCTTGCTTGGCCCTATCAACTACAGCCCCTTTTTCTTCGAAATCATTCACTACACGATAAATAGTGCGTCTTGTTGGCACGTTGTTTGTCCCAAAAATTTCACGTAACTTTCTCATCGTCACAGTAATCGATGATTGAATTCGATAAAATGTTTTAACGATTAAAACACGTTGGTTTATCGAATATTTTTCCATAATAAATTTGCCACGTCTCTACTTTATGGCTGCCAAATATGAACTTTCAAGGCTAATGTTTACCAAAATGGCGGCAAAATAAAGTAGTATACCTTCCCGACGGACACCCTGTATTAATAATTTATCATAATTTTTGAAATATTTCGTTTAATTCATTAAAACGTTGCCTACTGTAATTCGTTCGAACACATTAGTTTAGAACTATAACTGGTAAAAGTAAACAAGTCTATTTTGGTACCTCTCGTAAAAAGTGGCGTATTGATCATATAAATTATGGTCATATCCGCCAAAACTTTTTAAACCAAAGGAAGATCTCGGATTTTTTTTTTAAACGGACTTGGCGAATTGATTCACCGAAGAAGAAGCCTTAGTCAAATTATTTTTGAGGAAAGTACTGCTAGAAAAAAGTACTACATGAATTTAGAGCTAATGCTCGGCGAGGAAAGTGATTTTTCTAAGACTGGTTTCTCTGTTTCTTATTAAAGTGACATTAGTTAAAAACGCATACTTTGCAGAGTTTCTCTGACCTTTGATCAAGTATAGTAACGCCAAATATTATGGCATCCCATGAATGTAACATATGGGAGAGCTTTTCACATTCAGTAAGCTTACACGCATTGCATTTTTAGATGGGACCCTACAGTTTAACGACATTCCCGACCGTCACAATTTAAGAAGCATTAACTAGACTTATTGATTAATCAACTACTTGAAGTGTTCGCCAGACTAATCGAAGTGACCGTCGCACAAATAATGTATGGGGAATTGAACTCGCGATCATGTGAACGTGTACTAACCATCGCGCCACGGTGGTTCTCTTGGTAAGTGTCCCATGACGCCGGAAATCTATCAAGTGACAGCTGTAGTGAAAATTTTATTAGTTTTAGTATCCTAAACGATATGTAACTGCCGAAGGATCTTAGGTAAGATAAGATATGATATTAAGACCTAGCTTCTATGCTAGTTTTGTGTCACACTATTAAAAGTGGTCAGACAGCTTTAAGACTCAAATGGAAAAGAAAAGATGTGTTTAGCCCAACAGGCATGCTTCTAGTGTAATGAATGTGCGTGTGATCCCTTATAAACACTATGGTCCACACGATATGATATACTCGATATTGAGCAGAGCAGTAATGATACTGGTACTGAAACTCCACATAAAAAAAAGGTCCTGGAATTTAAAGCTAATTCTTTCCAACAGACGGTACTACGTTTTTCAATAAGGAAAATTTTTCTTTGATAACGTCAATTTATTTTTTAGTGATTTTCAACACTAAAGTCTCAATATCTTTGATAATACATTGATTTGTAAACTTGAAAATGAAATAATAATAAAAAAAAGATGCAAACTAGCAATTATACAAATATATTATACAGGGTGGGCCATAAGGGTGTTGGCGGTTTAAATATTCAATTAAAAAAAAACTACGAAACATAAAAAAAATATATTTGTATTTTTAAAAAGTAGAAGCATGGGAATTTTTAAGGCTTAAAAATAATGTTCGCAAGTCGCAAATTTTGGAAAACTCGTTGAAAAGTTGTTCTCGGTATTTTGTTACTTTCCTGAATAATGTTCCTCTTAAACTGCTCTAAATTGGTCGGATTATTCTCGTAGACTACCGATTTGAGGTAGCCCCATAGAAAATAATCGCATGGAGAGAGATCGGGGCTACGTGGGAGCCATTCAATATCCCCCCTTTTCGAAATGAGTTTTCCACGAAAAACATTTTTCAGCAGCTCTATGGATACCCTAGCCGTATGACATGTGGCCCCATCCTGTCGAAACCACATCCTCGAGGTATTGCCTTGAAGTTCTTGCAAAGCTGGCACCGAAAAGTCTGCTAGCATGTTGCAATAATTGTTCGCTCTAACCGTCATCGCATGCCCTCTTTCGTCCTTAAAAAAGTATGGTCCAATAATACCGGTTGACGTTATCCCAGCCCACACGACAAGCTTAGGGCTGTGAAGTGGACGTTCATGAAAGCGTCGGGGATTAGTCTCGGACCAGAACCGACAATTTTGCTTGTTCACATGGCCATTAAGATGAAAATTGGCCTCATCACTAAAAATCACTTTGTTGAAATTGTTGAACCGCTCTAGCATCAAATTGACAAAGTTAAGTCGGTTATTGGCATCATCGGGTTTTAATTCTTGGACTATCTGAATCTTATAAGCCTTCAAATGCAAATCACGTTTCAAAATTCGTCGTAAAGTTGTTCTTTTGACATCCAAAGACTGACTTCTCTTACGTGTTGACTGTTGCGGATTTCGCTGAACTGAAACACGAACATGCTCCACAACCGTAATTGGTACTGTTGAGCCGGTTGTTTCGAACATTCTGATCCATTTTCGTATCACATTGGCGCTTGGAACTTCACTTAAATCGTGTAAACCGTGTTCATGTCGATACAAACGTCGTGCAGTAATCACTGATTTATTGTTTTCGTAATACGCTCGGACACAAAATGCACGCTGCACTCCCGTGTACGGCTCCATGGCAACTAAATTTCCAGGAAGCGGTGCAGCGAACAACATATCCCCCCGCCACCCCGCGCCGTGCGTTACCAAGAAATTGAAGAATTAAATCGCCAACACCCTTATGGCCCACCCTTTAGAACATATTATGATGTATGTAAAATAATCAGCTGTTCCGATTTCAGTGTGGAAAATCAATACAAGGAAATCTGGCAATGCTGCTAAATTTTTTCACAAGCAAACAATGTTTTTTGGAATTTTTTCCACATGAAATAAATATAGTACCTACCTAGGAAATACTTTTATAAGTTTCTAGTTTCCGAAAACAGTACATGTGGACAAATTATGTATACTCGTATACTGCCCACAATAGTTCAACAGTAGATCTGCGGTAGTTGATTATCGTAGGGCACATTAGGGTGAATTATTTGTATCCGGCGGACATAAACAAATAATAAGAATGATCTTGATTGGGTATATCGCGGTAAATCAATAATTAACCAGACATCCATACTCATATAGCGAAAAATAAATCGACACTATCGTTTTTACTTCGTCTATACAATTGCTTTCAACAACCCGATGAATGTATGAAGCCATGGTTGGGTTTACTATACCTGAGAAGCTAAAACGTTCTTGGGGATTGACACTGTCAGACACGAAATCTTCAGCTAAGATAGGTAACAATGGATAGGGCCGATAGTCTACCGGGCAATATCTACAACGTACTTATAAAGAATGTAATGAGAAAAGCTGCAACAAACACGACTGGCGAAATATTTAACTAAAGTTGTTAGGTGAGAATGCTGATAACATTGACATCATTGGTGAACTTAGCTTAGTTGAAAACGAGGGCAAAGAGTCCTTTTAATGCAAAAGCTGTGCGAGCGTTGATCAGTCTAATTTTGAAGTAATGAAAGATTTCATCTGCCTCGGTTCCGCCATCAATAAATTTAAATTAAATTCTCTTGCATCTGAATAATGAGATATGGGAAAGTTTTTCACATTCCGTGAGCTAAGACGCATTCTATTTTTAGACTCATTCAGTGGAATCTACATTTAAACTGAGAACAATGGAAATTTACAGTTTGAAAAGCATTTACAAAACTACCAGAAGTGCCTGTTAAACACATCGAGATGACCGCCGCTCAAATAATGACAAATGGCTGTATGCGGGGTCATGCAAACAATAGTCACGTGCACTAACCATCGTCATTAAATTAGGATGTATTCTATAACGTAAAAATCGCCTGTGAAATCATTTTTAATAAGTTTTCCAACTTTTATCAATCTTTTAAATACAGTAATTATTTTGTTTAATAAACCTATGGATACGGTAGTAACAGCTTTATTCGTTTTAACCTATTAAGAGCCGGTCACGCCAAAGAAAGGTTTCTGCTGCTAAACAGCTGACTACATGCAACAGCCAATAGTAACGAAACGAATTTCTAGAGTTATCCTAAAAAAAATTCGCGAAAATTTGTTAAAAATCTGCACAAAATTCTTAATATCTCAAGCGTAAAAACTAATATTTAAATCATTTCTATACATAATGTGATTTATACAGTGATTCACCGTTATCTGTATTTGGGGTTTTGGGGAAATTAAATGCCTGAATCAGAGTACTTACATATATTGGGTTATTGGCTTGAAATATTCGAATGATAACACAAAGTATAGTTGATACCGTAAATACAAAAGTGTCAACGGTATCTTCAGTTTACTTTCATTATCGGAAAATATTTTCAAAAGTGTCAATTCAAATATTTTTATCTATCATTGATAGGATATGATTGATGGTAATGCAGTGACGAATGCATTATCCAATTGGATATGTAGAAAAAATTACAAAATTTCTCGAAAATTCTTTAGACCTTAAAATAGAAATAAAGTCACCGAAATAATATCGAATTAGAAAATAGCTTTTAAACAATTTTGATTCTGATTCAATGGACTAAACATTTCGTTTCTATTTCAGTTGAAATTTTTCAATTAAAAAAAAAAGTGATACAAATTTTAAGTAGCTATGAACATTTCTGAGAGCCTGGTATTATAAATTCAGATTAAGAAATGAAACTATATACAACGATGCATAATACACTCGTTTCATGCTCTTGAAACGCAATATTTTTGTTTCATTATGTTTTAATGGAGACACCGAATCAAAGTAGGTTTCTAGTTCCGTTACATATTTTCTTTCGATGAAACTGGTGAATAATAAATAGTTGTTTCAATACTCGTATATGTACTTTATTTATTTTATATATATATATGTATAGGTACAATATCGAAAGATCGTGAAGGTCCCTGTTTCGAACCAATTACAATGCCCTAGAATTTGAAAACTTATTAGTAATTGCATGAACTAATAAGTAACTTACATATGATCCCAAATTCTGGACTTATAAATTTTATTAGTTCAAAATAATGTTGCAAACCAAAGACAAGCGCCGTCATGGTTGTTTGTCATCTTCAAGACCTAATAAGTGACTGTTGATCCTGTTATCCAAAGATAAGTCTCACTATATGAGTACATAGTCTTTAAACGTTTGATATTTCAGATTACTCTTTAATTAAGAAACATCACATATATCATTAAGGATATTAGAAAACTATGAAATATAATACTAAATAAAACGCTTTAAAATATGAATTTATGTGATAATTTCTAAAATCGACGAAGTTGCAGATACCTGCTTATTCATTGGGATTATAAAAAATTTAGATCAACACAAATTTCCAAGTAATCCTACTGTACAAGTGGATGCTCAGTTGTACCATCCCAATCAAATTCTTAAAAAAACGTGCAATTAATAATTAGCGTAGCAACGAATATACATCTTCTGACTAGTGAAGTTGGGATATAATATTTTGCTACTTGGTCTAAAATTAATTTCAATAAAAATCGAATGACTATCAGGTGCGTCGTATTAAGGTCAAGTGTTTGGTTATCATAGGCATTTTAATATAAATATCAGTAAAAGGCATATTTCCATAACGATATTTTGGAAAATTGGAAAACTGCTTATAATTTGATTCCATGACAAAGCCATAGAAATTTGAAGAAGCTCCAAAGACAATATACATTCCAGGATTGAAATATGCAATAATAGACAATTTTTAGGAAATTCAATGTTTATGGTTTTTCTAAAAACACATTCAGTTAAAAAAAAATAGTCAAATGGGAAATGACTGCATCTGAGTAAAGGTCTACACGTGCCCAATAAGGTATGTCTGACATAATATCTCATTGGTTGCATGATAAAGCATTGTAGGTGACCACGGGCGAAAATTTCAAGGTTATCCCGTCCTCATGTAGAATCAAAACATCTGCTATAAATGAGTTAGAAACGAGACATGAGTATATGCATAAGCTGATTTGAAAAAATACAGATTTGAGCTCCATCCTTTATAACCGGGTTTTATAATAATATAACACGAATAGACGTCCCTGTACGTGGGCGGTCCCGAACTAGTCGATCTAAAGTATACGAGTGGTGGTGCCACAAGTTTGGAAAATAATATTTTGGTGAAAATTATAAAATATATGTTGTAAGTTTCAAGGCGCCTCGTTGTTTAGTATTTTTGTTTCAGCCATCAGAATTAAAAGATCTCAGTGAATATAAACATGAAAAAAATTGGTCATCGTTATGTAATTCCATATTTCCTTTTGAAAGGTCTCTGTCCAACCAATATTAAAGCCGAACTAGATACTACTGCGGGAGTCTGCTCTTTCTTTTAAGACTGTAAAATATTAGGTAACAGTTGGGTAGTTTAAACGAGGCCTTACGACCTGAGAAGATGAAAACCGTAGCAGTAGACCCATTGAAATATCTACACCAGACACGGTTAAGAAAATCCACAAAATGGTATTGGACGATCGTCAACTGAAGGTGTATGAGCAAGCTGAAATGATAGGCATTTCAGAAAGTGTTATACATCGTATATTGATCGAAGAATCGAAGATAAGAAAGCTATTCGCAAGATGAGTGCCGCACTTGCTTTCAATAGGGCAAAAACAGCGTCGTTAAAATGTTTCAGTAGAGTGTTTGGCGATGTTTCACCGCAATAAAGCCAAATATTTGCGTCCATTTATAACCATGGATGAAACATCGGTCCACCACTTCACACCTGAGACAAAGGAATAGTCAAAGCAGTAGACTGAAATAGGAGAATTGTATCCAAAGAAGGCGAAGACGGTTCCATCTGAAACAACGGCGAATATTATGCTAATTTATTGCAGCGTTTAAGTGATGAAATTACGGAAAAAGGCCGCATTTGACGCAAAATGAAGCGTTGTTTCATCAAGACAAGGTTTTGGTTCACATATCCACGATGGCCAATATTAATGAATTAAAGTTAGAATTGCTTCATAACGCACCTTACCCCTCGGACCATTTTCTATTTTTAAACTTTAAAAAATGGCTCAGTGGTAAAAGATTTGCCAACAATGAAGATGTGGTTGACAGTTCTTACTGTAGACAGGATATAGAAGCTATTGAATATCGTTGGAAAAAGTGTATCGAACTAAAAGGAGATTATGTTAAAAAATAAAGAAAAATTTTCCAAAGTTATTTGTGTCTTCTTTGTTAGGTCGGCTAGTTTTAAGACCGCCTTGGCATGTCCAATCCCCATTCAAAAATTCGAAGTAGTTCACATGTTATAGCAATTTTGCAAAACAGCGATTTTTTAGAGTTGTTTCTGCTCTATTGAAAGCAAGCGCGGCACCCACCTAGCACGCAGCTTTCTCATCTTCAAATCTTAGGCCAATATACCGTGTATAGCGCTTTTTGAAATGCCTGTTATTTCTGCTAGCTCATGCAACTTCAGCCGACGATCATGCAATACCATTTTGTGGATTTTCTTAACCGTGTCTGGTGTGGACACCTCAGTTCGTCTACCACTACGGTGTTCGTCTTGACAGCTTGTACGATCTCGCTTAAACTGCGCAACTGCTACACCCAATATTTTACAGTCGTAAACGAAGGAGTAGAACCTAGCTTGGCTTTAATATTGGTTGGACTGTGATCTTTCACATGGAGATATTAAATTACATAACGGTGACCAATTTTTTCCATGCTTACGAATTCTATGAATTCACAAATAAAAATACTAAACAACGTGGCGCCTTGAAACTTATAACATATGTTTTGTGAGGTTGTCACTTTTCAACAAAATAATTGTTTCAAACTACTGGCACCATCTATACGTCAGGTCGGCTGGTTTTGGAACCGCCTTAATAAATATGCATCAATAATAATGAATAAATAATAACATTGAATAAACCCGATTTTGTCCTAACTCCACTTAATTAATTTTTCCTTATGGCCACAGATATACTCGTATACCTTCACTTTATCGAATGAAGGTATAATAAGGGAAGCAAACAAAAAATTTAAATACATTGACCCATCTCGCAGTGAACAAATAAAGTTCGCTCAGTAACCATATTTGTACAAACGAACTTAGTATCGGCCTTAAACTACACAACCCTTTTAATGAATATAATTTTATATTTTTTTCCTTGAGAACTTATTTATACAGTCATCAAAATGCCCACTTTAAGAAAATATTAGATACATCACTGTACCAGAGCATTAATACCATCGCTGATAACACCCACTCGGCTATCTTTCACATACGCAATTTTCATTTCACGGTCAAGGCCAAGAGGGTGTACGATATTTTTGGAAAATTGTTTAACTGTTTCATTATTAATATATGTCGTTATTTGCAAAATACACATTTGCTCGCCTCGTTGAGGTCATTAAAATTTGCGAACTTTGCGCCTCCTCAAATTTGTTTTATCTAATCGTGTAGAAGTCGTATCATTTCAGGTTTAGAGATTGCCAGTTGCACTCTGACTGAAACTATAGCCATAAGACATAATATAACGACTCCAACAGCAACAAAACTAGTGAAATAAAATTAAACATACACTAAAAATATGAACGATACTTTTGTTGCTGTTTTCGTTAAGTGTTATTACTTAATGTACAGCAATAAAAGTAAATGAACTTTGCATTTGTTTCTCTAAATTTATAATCGGAGCTGCGGCTGGTAACCCAGCCAAAAGCGGATTAGCTAAACTATCTTAGCTGAGCAGACCGTAGTCAATGGTGGTGACCCCCGTTTGGCGGTTATGATCATATGATCGCATTCTCATTCGAATATCAAATATGCAATCCCGCCGTCATGTGGGTGATTGCGAGCGTATTCTTAATACACAAAATAGAAAGATTGTTATTGTTTCTATAGACTGTCTCTAATATTAAAATTACCCAACACTATGAAATATTATATTTATTTAGTGTTTGTCCGTATTAGAGTTCATTAGAAAAATGTCATAGTGCTTGTTTTGTTGGTATAAAAAAAAAACAATTATTTTCCTGTGATGAATGTTTTATGATACAAATCATTAGACCGGTGGACAACAAAACGCTTAGTGTTATTAAAAATAATTATTTCTGTTTCTATGCAAACATGTCATAATGATTGCCACAAAAAAATTAAATATTCCGTAAAATTATAAAATTATAATCATACCAGAGAATTCCCCGCTACTGTTTTTAACGGACATGGGGTTTTAATTTTGTGAATATTTCTAAATATATATTTATTATCAAGTCGTACTAATATTTGTGTCATTTTGGATATAACACGACTTGTATAGGGTTATGCATTTAGTGGTTTCAAAACCGCCGGTCTGGCAAGGCTGTCAGCTGTTAAATACCTGTCATCCGAAGTGCTATTTATTTAGTGAAAGGTTTACCATTTGCGAATATGGATCGTTAACAACCGAAGAACGCATAAAAATAGTTAAAACTTACTACAAAAGTGGTGATTCAAACGTGAGCACTTTTCGTGCATTACGGGATGATTATGGTCGTCATAATCGACCTACTGTGCAATGAATTGGTAAAGATTATAAGGAAAGCGTTACAAATATGGTCAGGCCAAAGCATCATCGCAATGTAAGCACTGCCGCAAATATCGCTTCTGCTGGTGAAAGTGTGGCGGATAATCCGAATTTATTGATTCCACGGCATTCTCAGCAATTTAGCCTATCTCACGGCTCATTATAGCGTTTTTTGCATTTGGATTTGCACCTCCATCCATATAGATTTCAACTCACGCAACAATTAAAGCTGACTGACCATTCACAACGCCGTAGATATGCTGATTGGGTGCAACAGCAACAAACTTTCAATGCTGATTTTTCGAACAAAATTTTCTTCAGCGCTAAAGCTCATTTCTGGCTCGGTGGTTACGTCAACAAACAAAGTTGTTCGCCTATGGGTCTCGGAGAATCCAGAACTGATTGTGGAAAAGCCATTGCATCCGGAAAAGTGACTGTTTGGTGCGCATTATGATTTGGAGGTTTGGTCATATTTTTTTGGAAAATGAACCGTTACCGTCGATTCAGAAGGCTATGTCCATATGATAAACGACTTTTTTTTTTGGCCTGCAATTGAAGATTGTAAACTGGATAATACAAGGTTTCCACGACTTACATAACACGAGCGATTTTGTCTTTATTACATGAGAAGTTTCCAGAAAGCGTAATTTTACTTTTCGGCGACGTCAATTGGCCACCAAGATCATGCGATTTGACACGGTTAGACTTTTTTTGTAGGGCTACGTCACCGACTGTGATTACGCGGATAATCCCCAAACGTTGGAGCATTTGAAAAGCAATATTCGTCAAGTTATCGCCGAGATACCGTCCAAAATCTGCGAAAAAGTGATCGAAAACTACCTCAAAATGATCCACTGCTGCAACCAATCCAGAGGCGGCAATATAAATGACATTTTATTTCGTACATAATGGCAAGGTACAAATATTATAATGAAATATAAATTTCATCGACAACATACTATTAGAGATGGTTATAAGGATAGGTGCAGTTAACACGATTGGTACCATCTTTAATAAAAGCCATATGTTACTCGTATATGCAGATGGCATAGACATCATTGGCAGAAAACTGCGAGATGTTACTGCAGCCTTCTCAAACATCGAGAAGGAAGCGGCGAAAATGGGTCTGGTGGTGAACAAAAGTTATTGGTTTCAACAAGCAAAGAGTCTACTCGTTTGGGACGCTGTGTAAACGTTGACAACTATAATTTTGGGGTGGTGGAAGTATTCATCTACCTCGGTTCCGCTGTAAACAAAACGAATGACCTAGCATGGAGATAAAGAGGAGAGTATTGCTTGCTAACAGATGTTATTACGGGCTAAGCAAGCGATTCAATGGTAAAGCCCTCTCTCGGTAAACAAAAATCCGACTGTACCAGACGTTGCTTCTATATATATGATATATGTCACAGAATCCTGGGTTATGGCGCAAGCGGATGAATCAGTACTGGCAGAGGAAAATACTCCGGTAAATTTATGGAGCCATCATCGTTGACGGAGAGTATCGGCGTCGCATGAACAATGAGCTGTATGAGCTATATGCCGACATCGACGTGGTCAAACGCATTAATATACAGCGATTACGTTAGCTGGGTCATGTTGTGCGGATGGACCCAAATGCTCCGGCACGGAAAGTTTTCGAAAACAAACTCGCTGGACGGCGCAGAAGAGGGCGACCGAAACTCCGTTGGAAGAACCGGGTTTTTGGAATACTATCGAAGCTTGGTGTGACAAATTGGAGAAGAAGCGTAGAAGATCGAAGTGCTTGGAATTATTTTCTACGGGCGGCGTATAATAGATAAGGCTGTCTATTCCAGTCGTCACATAAGAAGAAGGAAAATAAATTTCATCGAAATCACAGCTTTATGTGTGTTTTATCTGACTTTACCTTTGAAACCGAAAAATTGATAACCCGGTATATCATTAAGCAGATTAAATCTAATATATGAATTGTTGCATATTGTAAAGAGTATATAATTGGTCGGAATACTTTAAATTGCAGGCCAAGTAAACAAATAAATAAAAATAAGTAATATGTTACTTGTATCGTAATTCAACTATTACCAATTTCATGAGAAACTACATCTTATTTTTATAACCTATTCCGGCACAAAATATAATGGAGGTACCACGTATTTAATTGGCCAGGAGTTGTTGTTTGATTGTTTATGAGTTTTTACCATATTCGCCTAATTTGGCACTGTGTGACTTCTGGCTGTTCCCAAAACTTAAAAGACCGATCCGGGGACACTATTCCCGAGTCGATTGAAGAAAATCACAGCGGTCTATGAAGGCCTTTACGGTAACTAATTGCGGAATTAGAAAAAACGTTGGCATAAATGTGTTGTCTGCGAAAGCGATTACTTGGACGGTGATGACATAGATTTAGACGAATGATAGATTTTTTCAATAAACAAAAACTGGCCTTACATTTTGCACACTGTAGTACATTGCTTCCACGTATGATATGGGCTGCCCTAAAAGTTGATTTTTCCTTGATAAATTTATTATTTATAGGTATATGAAACAAATATCATTTCTAACAACCCGCTATTACAACTTATAATTTTTCATTCTTACAGATATTCATAGCATAATTCAATTATTTAATAAACAAACAAAAATGACTAGAAGCTGTTAATTAATTTGTTAAAAGCCTTACATGTGCCAGCTTTTTAACAGACAAATCTCTTTGAGTGTATCTGAAAAGAATCTCTGATAAATTCTCGACTACTTTTAAAAGCCTTCATCTATCCATCATTACAATATTACAAACAAGTTTTTTGTAATCATTATTTAAGATGCATTTTTGCTATTAAATGCGAGTACTCGTATTGCAAGCATCGTAAATCGGTAAATATTAATAAGTCGTTACAAAAATTACATGCTCGTATGAAAAGCTTATTTTTACCTGAAACTTATATAGAACTTTTTCACAATACATTACTGTTTTGAGCACTAAGTAAACCTTATCAGATTTAGAGCACTTTTAGTGTTTCATCGTTAAATGGAAATAAATACGTTACGCATTTCGACTGCATTGTTATGGTTGGTATAATTTATTGTTATGGGCCCATAAAGGTCCAAAGTTTATCAGTCACTTCTAGCTAGGAGGTACTCATACACGTAACTCACAAATATACAATTTCAATTGATAATTTTGGATGAAGCTGAACGCAACCAGTTGGAAACAAAATAAAGAATGTATACAATCATATGTCAAATGCATGCTTAGAATTACTCATATGCTGGGGTGCACTGCGAGAAAATAAAATCATTATTGATATTTTTTTTTTAATGTACATTTTACGGATTATAATTTTACAAGTTTTTGCGGTAAAATTACTTATACTCGCATATATTATACATATATATATATATTACAATCTTTGTCACAAAATTCTCAGCTCATCAACCATATGAAGCTGCGGGTTTGAAAAGTGATTTGCAGTGATTTGAGCAGGGCTATGAAGATCTGCTACAAATAGGGAAACTCCGTTCCCAAAGCCGAGATTTTGCCAAAATTTGCGGTGAAATTAGCTAAGCAGATATTGCAATCTTGGTCACAAAATTCTCAGTTCATCAACCATAGCAAGCTGCGAGTTTGCAAAGTGATTTGCATTGATTTGAGCAGGGCTATGAAGATCTGCTACAAATAGAAAACGCCGTTTCTAAAGCCGAGACTTTGCCAAAAAATGCGGTGAAATTAGCTAAATAGATATTGCAATCTTTGTCACCAAATTTTCAGCTCATCAACCATATGAAGCTGCGAGTTTGAAAAGTGGTTTGCAGTGATTTGAGCAGGGCTATGAAGATCTGGGAACTCCGTTCCCAAAGCCGAGATTTTTTTCAAAATTTGCGGTGAAATTAGCGAAACAGATATTGCAATCTTGGTCACAAAATTCTCAGTTCATCACCCACAGGAAGCTGCGAGTTTGCAAAGTGATTTGCAGTGATTTGAGCAAGGCTATGAAGGTCTGCTACAAATAGGAAACTCCGTTTCCAAAGCCGAGACTTTGCCAAAAGATGCGGTGATATTAGCTAAATAGGTATTGCAATCTTAGTCACAAAATTTTCAGTTTATCAACCGAATGAAGTTGCGAGGTTGTAAAGTGATTTGTGGTGATCTCAGATCTAGAATTAGGAAAATTCGTTTACAAAACCGGAGCTTTGTCAGTGTGAGCAAAAACTTAAAATTCTTAATAAAGAGCGGAAACATGCAACATGATTATAGCTTTAACTTTCATTTAATTATGATATTTTTTTTATTCTATTTAGAAACAGAGTTGAAATTATGGAAATAAAATCAATACTTGCTTACTTACTCTGACTCCGGACATTTCTGGTGAACACCGAATCTTAAACTTTGTGTAGTCAAAGTGAAGCGCTGATTCAGGGGATGATGTGAAACCCGTATATGTGTTGTCTGTAAGATATCTCTGTCATTTCAAAATTTACAGATTAAAAAAGTATTACAGGGATTTCAATCAGCTAAACTGATTTGATACCTTTATCATATGCCCATTTAAAAATTTAACTGCCTTTTATAGTAATTTGTGCATTAAAGCAACGATCTGAAACACTTTATTTCACACAAATATTAGGGAATGTGTCCCGAAATTTCCCGCAAATTTCGAGGCCGTGAATTCTGGAAAATTTCACGAGTCAAAACATATAAATTTACTACAAATTACCAAATATCTGTAATGTTCATTTTAAGTCTCCCACCCTATACATCATCATTATGTCTTGCTTTGTAATATTAATATTTCATTTTTACTTAATTTTATATAAGATTAAATGAATATATTTTCGGTACAGATCGAACCTTTCACTATGTATTTAATTTTCTTCTTCTTTAATTTTCTTTCTTTGATTTTGGCGTTTTTAGAGATGACTGACCTCTTATTCTCATATTTTCATCTAATTTGAAGATTTCTGTGAAGACTTCTTTTGAAGTCTTTTCTGTGCCGGTAAAATTTATGCGTTACAAAACTTTCAATTTGTTTCTCATAGTTTAGTTTTAGTTTAGAAATTCCGGTCGATGCTTAAAGTCGTAAGTCATAAATTCCTAATTGAAGTAAAATAGTGTACGTGCAAACACTATTATTTTTCAGTTCTAGGAAAACCAAAAAATCAACAAGTTCTACAAAACCCACAGTCATCGAAGAACACGTAAACTATTTGGTTAAATTGTAAATAAAGTCAAACAAATAAAAAACAAACACAGCACACTGGATAAACATTCCTGAAAAGTTAAATTGTCGTAAAGTAGATTTGCGTGAATAAACCAATAATATATTTACAAACACTATTGAGGTTTTAAACAAAAAACAGCAAAACTGGGAATTCCGTTTTAATTATTTGAGGAATATTTAAATTGGATTTCCTAAGTTTATAAGGGCTGTTGATACCAAAGCGATACGATGAAACGCTTCAGCTGCAAGAAGCGCCACTTTCAAGCGACAAACATTACGATATTCACACCAAAGCGTTTTTCATCGCTGCCGTCAAACATTTTCACATGTTTTCGCACTTTTAATAACTGAAATTTCAATTACACAAATTTCTTTCCTTTGTTCGATTTATTTACACATAAAAGAAAATATGTTTTTTGTTTATGTACTCTTGACAAACCAAACATAACATAAGGTTTTAGTTAGAAACGCCCCAAATACGTTCCAAACAGCGTTTTTTTATTGAAGTCAATGCACGTATATTGTCGTCCATATTATGCGACTTCTTTTCGCGGTGAGGCTCCATATAAAAGAAAATGGTGGTGAAATTTGAAGCTAAATTTTTCTATCAGAAAGTGATTTGTTTTTTTTCACGAGGAAAAATTTTTTAAGTATCAGCGTTAATATTTTTTTGCATCATAATATGTTCGATAATATATTTGTAAACTTATGAAATTAGCTACTAAAAATAATATGTACTAATAAATAAAGACACAATTTACCGATTTTACATATATATTAGCGAACATATTACGACGTAAAACTCAAATTGTCTCGAATGCAGTGTTGGAAAACAGCGCAGTGAAAGCTGGCAATGTCGCGAAATAATTTCACGAGCTAACAATTTATCGTGGAATGGTTTTCCTTGTGTAAAGAACATAGCACTTAGCTTTAGCTGCCTAAATAGGCTTTTATTTGGAATTTCCTAAATTTTCAAAGTGATTTATAATTTTTGCTCTATTCTTATAAATGCATGTGCGTTTCCATATTGCAATTATTGGTTGAAATTATTTTAATAATTTATTTGAAGAAAAACATCATAAAAGAATGATATTTTTACATCCATTTTTGTCGCCTTCTGTTTTAGGAAGCCTTATTCGTTGAATTTTTCTCAAATTTTTACTACTTTATAATGAGGTCTAGTTTCTAATTTTCTTGAAAATGCATATTAAAATTGCGGACTTTACCCATTTCATCTCTAAAGGTCGGTACTATGCTGACTTTTTGCGGTTAAACTCCATATAAAAAATGGTCATGAAATTTGAAGCGACATTTTTCAACCAGACAGTACTATGTTTTCTCCAAATACTGAAATCCGGACACCTTACATTTATTTAAAATAATAGATTTCCAAACTTGTGAAATAATGATAAAAAAAGAAACAAAATTTGCAATTAAAATATATTATCAAACATATTGTGTTCAGTGTTGGAAACTAATATAAGAAAAGTTGGCAATGACATTAAATTTGTTCACGAGCAAACAGTGTCTCATGGAATTTGTTCTTAGCTTCAAGCTATATTCTATATTTGTTCTACGAGGATTTAACGGCATTGTAACTTTCTGAGATCGAAAATGTTATGATGTAAAAACACAAGTTAATACTGTTTCTGTGTTGGAAACCAGCAGGAAAATAGTCAGTAAAGTCGTTTAAACGTAAGTACTAGGTTCCTTTCACGAGGAGAAAATTCCATTGTTTGCTCGTGAAAAAAATTAACGGCATTGCCAGTTTTTCTTGTATTGATTTCCAGCACTGAAATTGGAACAGCTGATGTTTTTACATCATCGGATCGGATTGGCTACAATTTTGCAACGTTTAGACTCTCCATATGTAAATAGAATGTGCAATATGTTACCACTGTGTATTAGAAACAGCTCGATTAAAGGTGTTTTGTTATAGTAATGAAAGACATTTGTTGAAATACGAAGGCGGTCCAAAACTAGTCGACTTAACTAAGAAAACACAAAAAAATTCTTAATTTTTTAACATAACTTCCTTTTAGCTCGATACACTTTTTCCACCGATATTTAATAGCTTCTATACCCTGTTTATAGTACGCACTGCCAAACTCCTTAAAATAGCCATCAACCGCAGACTCCACCTCTTCATTGTTGGAAAAACTTTTACCACCGAACCATTTTTTCTAGTTAGCAAAGAGAAAATAGTCCGATCGGGCAAAATCCGGGGAATAAGGTGTATGATGAAGCAATTTGAACTTTAATTCATTAATTTTGTCTACCGTGGATGTGAGCATTGTCTTGATGACACTTTCTTTTTCTTTTCCTTTATTTCATCTTTTATTTATCTTTCGGCCTTTTTCCACAATTTCATCACCTAAATGTTGCAATATATTGGCATAATATTCGCAGTTGATGGGTTTTTCGTTCTGATGATTATCAATAAAAATTATCCCATGCACGTCCCAAAAAACGCCAAAATCGCCTTCTTGGACACAATTCTCCTATTCCAGTCCACTGCGTTGACTGTTTCTTTGTCTCAGGTGTGATGTGCTGGGCCCATGTCTCATCCATGATTATAAATCGACGCAAAAATTCGGCTTTATTGTGGTGAAACATCGCCAAACGCTCTATTGAAACATTTTCACGACGCTGTTTTTGCTCCATTGAAAGAAAACGCTGCACCCATCTTGCGCTCAGTTTTCTCATCTTCAGGTATATACGATGTATAGCACTTTTTGAAATGTATACCATTTCAGCTAGCCCACATATCTTCAGCCGACGATCATCCAATACCATTTTGTGGATTTTCCTAACCATGTATGTCGTGAACATCTTAATTGCTCGACCACTACGGTGTTCGTCTTACCAGCTTGTACGGCCTCGTTTAAACTACCCAACTGCTACCCAATATTTTACAGTCTTAAACGAAGAAGGAGACTACCCCAGAGTGGAACCCAGTTCGGCTTTAATATTGGTTGGACTGAGACCTTTTAAATGGAAATATTGAATTACATGGCGTTGACTAATTTTTTCCACATTTACAAATTCCCTAATATTCTTAAATTTTGATGCCTCAAATAAAAATATTAGTAAACAAACGTAGAGTTTTGAAACTTAAAACATATGTTTTATGAGATTGCCGCTTTTCGCTACAATAATATTTTTTTTCAAACTACTGACACCTTCCATGCGTCAGGTCAGCTAGTTTTGGGACCGCCCTCGTAGACCTAGGATACAGCTTTGGTGATATGTATCTTTATGGTGTTTTAAACATCATTATATCTCATGTGAACCTTAGCTACAACCAATGTTTGACTCAAGCCTATTTTACTAAGACGAATCAGAGTAAATTAAAAACAAGTAGAGACCAGTTTAGTAGCAATTCACCTTGAGGATAACCCTATGCTGATAATTGTCCATTACTATTCCAATCTTACAACAAATACCGCCCAATACCTGTCCAGGATATCCATCGAATTTCGGGTATTCGAGGTAAATATACCTAAATCATGGTTTTTATAATGGCAGCAGGGCATGCTACGCGAGACGGGTATATCGTAACACCATTTCTAAGCGTTGCCTACAAGTTCCCTTCCCATAATCACCCTTTATAACTATACCGAGCTACAACTACCACCATCAATTATTATCATAGATGAGGAATTCATTCATTCATTCATTCCAATTCAAAATCTGATAAAATCGTATGTTATCACTTAATGGAATCTACAGAGAGCAAACAAAATGAGAGCCCTCCCATCGATAAAACAAAGCGTCCCTTTTGCAGCTGATTGAATTATTATTATATCATCTTTAAATTAGCTATTGTGTTCAGTTTATTGCAAAAATAGAAAGAGCTATCTTATTAAATGTAATCCATACCGATTAATTAATCTAATGATCAAACTTCAATCTATACAATTCAATTTGATACCAACAAAAAGTTCCTCGTAATGATCACGCTAATTTTATAACTGTTTTGTATGCTGGAATCATGAATGTAACCATTAGCTGGCTTGCCAGGGTTGTTATGACAGACACGTCACTTGTATGACACTGCAATGACTTGTGCAAATTTCAAATAACTACTATGCTAAACAATGCTAATAACAAATCTAATATTATATTTTTTCTATAAACTATAATTAGATAATAGATCGTAGTTAGTATTCTGAGAATGAGTAAACAGTTTATATTTGTAGCGTAGAGAAAAACGATACAATCGCACTTTCAGTGGGTAAACATTGTCCAAAAGCTTCGATTAATAACGGCTGGGCGGCCACGGTAGCCATAAAGTCCTCCAAAGAAACCTGTAAATAAAAATATATAAACACAACATAAGTTACATGTTTATATATTTAAATATCAATTTTATCAACCTTTCCATCCTTATCGATGTCGAATTTTTTCAACACAATCTCCACTAAATCCTTAACACCCTCATCGGGATCCTCATCCTGCGGTTGTTTAATGAGACAATTTCTCAGTAATGTGAACATTTCGTCTTTGGTGATGAAACCATCTCCATTCAGGTCGTATACACGGAAGCAAAATGCGGCCCTTTCACTCATCGTACCTCGCAGAAACACGGATAAACCAGTAAGCCATCCCTCCAGTCGTAGGGGTAGACCTTCGTGTGCTTTATCCCAACTGCAGAATATTCGTTCCATTAATATCTCCTCAGTGACGATGTCGAAAGTGCTGTGCAGTAATTCCCGGAATACAATACGATCAATGCCCTTTAAAAATAGGAGAGATCAAAAACAGATAGGGGTTGAGATGTAAAGCGAGTGCAATCAGCCAAGCGCTAATATTAATCGACACAAAAGTAAGGCAATACTGAAAATATCGAATACGAGGTGTGTTCAAAAAATAAGATGAATTTTCAAATTTCGCGGGCTACGTACATTGGACTTTATTATTACTTGTCTTATGTTGGTACACTCGTCTCGAAGTTATGTAGACGGTTTTATCCATATAGCATGTTCAGTTTGTTTGTGAGAGGCATGAATAAGGCAAGTGCTTTGCTTATATTTTTAATTGTTACACTCAACAGCAGTAAACTAATACATCCTGCACCACATGTAAGGAACAAAATAAATTCCCATGCATCATATGAACTAGATATAGAATGCTACCCACATTTAGTTCAACGACGATTTCGAAAGTTAGTTTGAAACTCGACTACTCAAAGTGTTTGTCAAACACCGACGGTCAAGTTCAAATAATAAGAGGTGAAAGTATCGGAGATGCATGCAATTTAGCATTTACTACCCCTGGACATAATTAGCACGCAGACTGCCGCAGCTACGGCGGTAAGATTAAGAGAGCTGTCACAGTGATCAAACAGTGGTTACGGTCACAGTGTGATCCTTAACATGGTGCCTGACATAACAGGCACTATTGACTACACTCTGGCTGATCCACTGTTCCACAAGAAGTATCATATACTCATACCGGATAGAGACACGTGGAGGTGAAGAACTCTTGGTACAAGACTGTATCTCGACTTCTACACTGACGGCTCAAAATTAAATGATCAGGTATGTTTCGGGGTCTATTCCAAAGACCTAGGGTTAAGTATAGGAAGAAGGCTGATCACTGTAGTGTTTATCAGACCGTAATTTTGGCCATTAGGAAAGTGCAGAATCGCTGAGATATAACATCCTCACGACGGTGGGGATTAACATATTCTCTGATAGTCAAGCTGCCATTACATCCCTGTATTCTGTCTTCCTGAAATCAATATCTGCTCTAAATTGCCGCAGATCTCTTAACGAGATGTCCCAGCATTTCAACATTTACCTTATGTGAGTGCCGAGCTACAGGGACATACCAGGAAACTGCAGAGCAGACGAACTAGCAGGACGAGGGACAACCTTACAGACTCCAGCCGAGTTGGAGTCCGTGTGCATGCCTCTGGTCACTTGCAAGCTCCTACTGCGAGATAGAGCATTTTTAGTTGCAAATGATAGGTGGGAGTCTGTCCGAGGCTGTAATCAATATAGACAGTTGTGGTCTCGTCTAGATCTGAATCGTTCACACACATTGCTGTCGTTATCAAGACCCGTCGTCTCATTGCTTGTATCCGTCATGACGGGACACTGTCTGATTGGAAGACATGCAGTGAGATTGAGGGTTGCGACTAGTGATTTCTGCAGGAGCTGTGGTGATGAAGAGGAGGGGAAGCCAATAGAACATCTTCTCTGCAATTGCCTCGCCCTGGCGAACAGTCGGGGATCAACACTGGACTCGTATTTCTTTAGGAACCTAGGAAATCTGGATAATATAGATATTGTCCAACTTAAGAGCTTCTTGAGGCGCTCAGGTTGGTTCAACAGGAGAAACTAGGGACATCCATATCTCTAGTTTCTGTGGTATCACAATGGACTATACAGTCTAAGTGAATCTGTCTATTCAGGTTGCCACACTGACCTAACCTAACCTATCGGAGATGCACGATAGATCCGTGTTCTAACCATCGTAAAACAGCCTGTTAACTGTACCACATTTGGTTTAGAGTATACAAATTTAAATGTTGTAACCCATTCTTTAAAGACAATAAGAAATGTGAGAGTTGACAAGCATGCCCTGGTTCCGTTTTTTAGATACTAAAGTATGCCTTTTTTTCAAGTAATCTGATACAAAATGTGAACATAAAAAGGCAAAGGTACAACTGCATAGTATAGTTTACCATATTATAGAGACCAATTTGGTATTTTATTTTTTAGACACCGATAGGTGTAGTTTAGTACGATTACACTCTTTTTCATCACGTCAAAGTCGGGCTTATAGAGATGTTATTATGCATCACATATTTTAAGAAATCATTTGTATGGTCTTGTGTGCTCATTGTTCTATATCAACTTATTTTTTGTCCACTTACATATATGACAAATCACTGTGCATTGTCGCTTAAGTTGCTGGGAAATCGTGTCGCACTCAAAGCGCCATGAAAATTTTTGCTATTATAATAACAACTTTCAAGGAGCGCTTTAACTCCCGAGAAATTTAAGCGGCAATATGAATAAAACATTCCTCAGATTAGATTAGATTACCTCTTGTTGCTGCGGCTTTGCTATTGCTGCTCCCGATGGACCAGATGCTAGAGTTTTGGTGGCATATTGACAATTGGAAACCAATTTTCGATAAATTCTATAGAGGGCTTCTATTTCATCTCTGAAAGTAAAAAGTAAAAAAAAAAAAACATATTAAAGGCGATACAGATAAAAAAATGAAATAAAACACAAGTTTCCATTAATGTTTCGTCTGCCTATGTAATATTTTTTCTCGGTAAGTTAAATTAAATTTTGATGTTAGTTTTGATTTTTGAGAGCTACAGTTATTTTTAATCAAACTGAGCCTCCACACGATATTTGGTATTATCCGATACTTGGATCCAAATAGATTACATATAAATGTGAAATCAGGTTTCACCCGTTTAATCAAAAGTATTCAAAACTGAGGAAATTCAGAATAAGCCAAATGAATGTAGGTCACATTTGCTCATCCTTTAATATAATTCCCACACATTAGCATTAGGTTTGTAACGAGCTCTAAACGGAACTTCATTCGGGTATAGGATGCGTAATTGTTACCCGAATCGATGCAAAAGTTTTGAAAAGTTATACAACCAACACATTTAGAAAGCTGACCAAAATAATACGTTGCATTAGCCCAAGTTTTGATATACGTTTCCCATGAACGTGTATTTCCCAAGCTTGATTTTTCCAACTCGATGGACCATGAATTCTACCCAAATTGATCTAAATTCTGTGATTATCAATTTGATTCACATACTTGACCAGTTCTATTGAAATGATTAACATTGGTCCACGGTTTTGTCTAGAACACATTGCTACTGTACCAAAAATTACAGTGCAATACGAAACTATTTAACTTAATTTTCGGTGATATTTGAAGATAATATTCCAACTAAAGTGTCTTTCCTAAAGAGTTTGAAGCCGATCGAAAAATTTCAACGGTGGCGGCGTGCCAAATTTTGTTCGGTCCGCGGCCACCGAATTAAATTTAAACCGGCGGCGGATTAATTTCAGTTCAAATACAGGGTGGCTTACCAATTGCACTACAATAAAAAAATTCAAATAACTTTTTTCTATAATGTATTTTATATATTTCTTTAATGAATAGAAAATTCAATTTTATTTTACACAAAGGAGATGATAGACCATGCTCATTCACGCATATGCGCCTCAATTATTTTTTAAAACGACTGCTTCAATTCAGTCAAATTCTTTGGCTTCGTTTTGTACACATATTGCTCGAGATAACACCATAAAAACCATAACTGATATAATCAGGTCAGGTGACCTTAGGGGCCAGCGGAAAGTGGTATTTTAAAAGTTCCATACGTATTTTCCTTATCATCCCTTTGTAGTACTGAGATTGAATTGGCGTGAAACCAACTTAATAGATCAGTTTTATTGTATTCTTTTGAAGACTTTTGCAAAAAGTATGATTTGGCAAAATTACTAAATCACGGGACAACGCTAAATGCTTTAAAACATAGAAATGTGAAATGATATTTGATAGAAGACTTCAAAAAAGCAACATTTTCAAATTAGTGACGTGAATAATAATAAAAGGAGGTCGTTAAAGTCAAATACATATCGACACTAACTATAAGTCTAAAATTGCATCTGCAATAAAGCTGTTAAAAATGTATCATTGTTATAAGATAGAGTAGTAACAGAAGTACTGACAAAACGTAAAAGATGTTTCAAATTGTTTTATTATGCATTAAAGCAAATATATGTTTTGAATTAACAAGCAATACTTCTCGTATTTTTCAGGGACGGGATGAGAAAGAGACTAACATTGTTTTTTATTTAATATGATAGATTTTTCTGTACTCCTTTCAATTAATAAAATTGCACAATGTTAACGCAGGACTTCATGAAACATAAATCAGTGTTACAAATAATACGAGGTCTGTCCCAAAACTAGCCGACATAACAAAGAAGACACAAAAAATTACGACAAAATGTCGTTATTTCCCAACATAATCTCCTTTTTGTTCGATACACTTTTTTCAGTGATATTCGTAAGCTTTTATTCCCCGTTTATAGTAAAAATTGTCCACCTCTTCATTATTAGTAAATCTTTTATAACCGAGCCATTTTTTTTCAAGTTTGGAAATAGAAAATTGTCTGAGGAAGCTAAATCTGGCGAATTAGATCCGTGATGAAGCAATTCGAATTAATTAATTAGTTTTGGCCATCACAATAGGATGTGGATGGACATTGTTTTTTCCATTAAATGTGGTATTTTTCCATAATTTCATCACCTAAACGCTGCAATAAATTAGTATGATATTCGCCATTGATGGTTTTTCTCTTCTTAAGATAATCAATAAAAAGAATCCCATGCGCATCCCAAAAAACGCCAAAAAGACACCATAACCTTGCCTGCAGATGGAACCGTCTTCGCCTTCTTTGGACAGGATTCTCCCATTTCAATCCACTGCTTTGACTATTTCTTTGTATCAAGTGTGAAGTGGTGTACCCATATCTCATCCATTGTTATTAATACACGCAAAAATTCGGCTTTATTGCGGAAACATCGCCAAACACTCTACTAAAACATCTTCACGACGCTGTTTTTGCTCTATTGAAAGCAAACGCGGCACCCATTTTGCGCACAGATTTCTCATCGTCAAACCTTCGACCAATATACGATGTATTGCATTTTTTGAAATGCCTATCATTTCAGCTAGTTTACGATCATCCAATACCATTTTGTGGATTTTCTTAACCGTGTCCGGCGTGGACACCTCAATTGTTCGACCACTACGGTGTTCATCTTGACAGCTCGTACAATCTCGTTTAAGCTACTCAACTGCTAAAAAATATTTTACAGTCGTTAAAAAAAAGTAGACTCCCCCAGAGTAGATTCTAGTTCGGCTTTAATATTGGCTGGATTGAGACCTTTCGAATGGAAATATTGAATTACATAACGGTGACCAATTTTTTCCATATTTACAAATTCACTGAGATCGTTTACTTTTGATTGCTCAAATAAAAATACTAAACTGAACGTGGAGCCTTGAAACTTAAAACATATGTCTTGTAAGTTTGCCATTTTTCACCAAAAAAAAAATGTTCTTCAACTACTGTAGGAATGTAGAAAAAAGAGCCATATTTTTTAACTAAAATAACATGGCATATAAACTTTTCATATAGGAATGTTATACTTTTTATATACACAAATATGTTTTCGAAACTTTATATAAAATGGAATTTTAGAATGACTAGAAGAATATTGGGATATAATTGCAATTTGTTTAAATGCAGCGGAAAATATAAATAGGCAATTTTTTACTATCTATTTATATTTTCGTTCTGAAAATTTCTAAAAACAAGTAAAAAAACTTTCGAAATATAAATCGAAACAAATTCAAATTTGTAGAATATATGTAATTAGGTCTTTCTGAAATAATACTCTATTATATAATAATGTTCTAAAATTATTTTACAAAAATTATATTTTTTCTAAAATTTGTTTAATAATTTGTTGAGTATAAACTATATAGTGCAAGCAATTAGAAGAAGAATCATAACAATAACATAACATTGACAGTAAAAAAAATCAGTCATTGCCTTCGAAAAATTATGTATCTGAAATTCCTTTGCTTTTTTAAATATATATTAATGATTTGAAAAATATAAATTTTTATGGAAAGATGTTCATATTTGCTGATGGATGACATATGCCTTTTATACAATTATAAACATGCGATAGTGCTGTATAAATGGCGAAACTGTAACTGAATCAAAGTTTGTTAAATATCTTGGCATTCATTTTTCTTACAAGCTTTCCTGGGACATGCACATTAAAATGCTGAAAACAAAAATTTCGTCAGCGACTTGGAATTCTAAGAAAGTTTAGATATAAATCAGAAATCAAACTTTGATTATATTATGCTTTAATCCATTGTCATCTGGCGTATATACCAATAATATATGCTGCTAAAAATTGTATCTGTCTGAAATCTTTGCAAAGTGCACAAAATAAAGCATTAACAATTGTTTACAACTTACCAATAGAGTTTCCTACCGTTAATTTGTGTTCTTCCCGTAAAAGGAATATATAAGCAAAACCTTTGCTTGTTTGTGTTCAAATCTGAGGGTCAATTTGGTAATGCATTTATAACATTTCATCAACATTTTGCCCAATCCCAAGTAAACACACTTCAGCGTCTAAACTTAGTACCTTCAAGATGTATGTAGACTTGAGCTGACAAAGCAAAAAGTAGGCTACGCTGAGTCTCATGTATTTAATGAACTGTCACATGATCTTAGGTAAATTGCCAGAATATCAGAATTTTAATTGAAAATTAAATTATATTTACTTGAAAGAATTCAAACACTTCTATAATTTATTTTGTTCTCTAAAATATTATATTATGATTTGTAATTTATTCAGAATTACATATACATATATATGTATGTATATTTTTTTTATTACTACTATTATGTTATTAATTGATATATACTTTTTTCTTCTTCGGATTTTTAAATGTTAACTTTGAATACTATTAATTTTGCCAACTGGTCTTTATTAAAGCCTATAAGGTGGTGCAGAGACATTATAAGCACTGTTAATGATAATTGTATGAAAAAAAATCAACTATTATAAGATTCAAATTGTATGCTAAAAACCAACTAATAATCTGCAAATGTACACAGTTTTGCCATCCTCACTGTTCGTATCTTTGCTTAATACCTTATCTATCGTCTAATTGTTGTTTTTTTAGTTATAAAATTTAACTCTTTTTATTACGTCCATCAAATACCCTGAATATTGGCAAAAACAATTTCGAAATCATGTTCTTTAGTTGCAAAATATAGCTCTTTTTATAAAATATAGCTCTTTACAAATATTGTTTTGTATCACTAGCATACTTTAGCGATATTAAGCGATGCATTTGGCAGTGAAGCTACATATTAATATGACAGCACTGCTGCAGACCAATTTCAAGTATGCGGGGAAATCATAACTCTGAATCGCCAAGTTCGAGCTTGAGTTATTTCGTGTTATATTAGCAATTTCACAATACAAATTTTAGAACTGATACATTTTTTACACTTTAGTTCATTACATTATTTGCACGCACACCACAATTCGATTTCAAACTGTAAAACGATCACTCATAAAATATTTATGCCAATGATGCGTATAATTAATATTTAACTTTACTAATAGCACATATTTATCATACGCCGCCTCCCACGTTGACTTAGAAACCACACATGCACGCACTCTTCTTTGATACTTATTCTTCTTTTTTTTTTTGAATATTTCAGTTATTATACATACTATTGTGTAAACTTACTTATTAAATCGTGTCTTCTTCCTTAATTGTTCCAATAATTTGGGATTAATTTTAGCACTTGACTCGTCCATTTTTACCTTACGTGAACGTCTTCTGGTATCAGATAATTTCGAATTACTGGATGCACGTTTACCGCTTGCCAAAAATGCGGTGACTGTTCTCAATATGGTCGTATTAACACCGATGCCGCCGCCACCACCACTGCGCCCGACACTCGTTTCGGCTGCATTGCCGCCACCGTTGTTGTTGTTATTGACACCTTGGGGTGTGGGCCCACTGTTGACACCCGACTGCGATTTGGTTGCCACTGTGGGGTAGGGGAAAAGAAAATACACACTACATCAAATGTGAAGGAGTAAACACCGTCAGGCAAACTGACAGACAGACAGACAAACATACTCGTACATGCATAGATATAGAGACAACAGAGCAACAAAAGAAAAACTAATCAAAATTAGTTGGAGTCATGCAATGAACGCCCCGATCCTTATTTATATTTATTGTTTGTTTGCCAGTTTGTCAGCGAGAAAGACAGACAGACACGCATTCAGAACTCTAACAGCAACAGAAATAACAACAAACACAGTAATAACAATAACTTCAACATCAATATCTCTTGTTGTATGTGATTGCCTATACAATTTGTATGAACACATGTCGTACAGCCTAAGTTTCCTGAGCACGGAGTCTCATCATAGCCACCCACCCATCTTCCTTGTTTGGGCATAATTCCAAAATGCAGCTACGAAGAAGTATCCACCATGAACTATTTACAAACAGAGACTTGTATGCAACATTGTTAAAAACATACTTATTCTTATTCTTCCACCTTCATTAATTTATAGCGACTTTAAGAAACTTGTTTGCCTATAAAACTAGAAGACATGTTCAGTGATATTTTACATGTTAACTCAAATTTGAAAGTTTTAGAAAACTAACATTTACTTGACTCGAGATGAATTAATCCGGGCATTTAAGCGAAAGAAATTTCACCAACTGCTGAATGGTTCATCTGCCTTAAATTGCAAGGACAAAAAAGCTGTGTATGTCACTGTCTTTTTAAAACTTGGTTATCCATTTTTCGGTATCAAAAGTAAAGTTAAATATGATACACATAAAGCTATGATTTCGATTAAACTTTCACCTTGCCACTAGGTACAAAATACAATGTCGTTTAAATGACAGCCTCTGGATTGTTTGCAGCAGTAGATCCTTTCAAGGTAGTTTTCGGCCACTTTTTCGCACATTTTGGGCGGTATCTCGGCGATAACTTGACGAATGTCTGTTTTCAAATGCTCCAACGTTTGGGGATTATTTGCGTAAATACGGCCTTTGATTTAGCCCCTCAGAAAGATATAACGGCATCAAATCGCATGACCTTGGCCTCCAGTTGACGTCACCAAAACGTGAAATTACGCTTTCTGGAAACTTCTCATGCAATAAAGCCAAAATCGGTAGTATTGTGTAGCAGCTCGTGGCACCGTCTTATTGAAACCACATATCGTCCAGCTCATAATCTTCAATTTTATGCAAAAAAAAAAAATGTCGGTCATCTTACGATTATAGAGCTCTGAATTTAGCAGAAATAACATTTTCAGCACATCTGTAACACTTCCAGACTCTTCAAAATTTCTTTATAATCTTGCCAATTCCATGCACAGCAGGTCAATTATGATGACCATAGTCACCCCGTAATCCGGAAAAAGTACTCACGTTTGAATCGCCATGTTTGTAGTAAGTTTTAACTATTTTTACGCGCTTCTCGGTTGTTAAACGATTCATATTTATAAATGGCAAGCCTTTCACTAAATAAATAACACTTCAGATGATAGGTAGTTTTCCAGGTTTGCCAGACAGGTGGTTTTAAAACCACTAAATTGACAACCCTGCATAAAATCTTGAAGAAGCAAGTATATGAACCCAAAATTGGACGAGTGCATAACTGTATAGTTGTTATATCATAAACCGTTAACGGTCAGGATCAACCATAAAATACACTTCAAAAACGAATCCGCAATAGACCAATTGGAACCACTAGTATGTCATGCAAATTGTGCAATTATACCACAATTAAATTGCATCATTAACAGTGTTCTAATAAAACGACATTCCTGTTATACGAAAACGTCCACCAGGGAAGCCACATTTTTCAAAAACTATAAAAGTGCATAATGCAAAAAAATGCGATAAAAATGTTGGCTTTGAAGAATTTTTTGGGTATGGAATGCTACAAAACGTGGACCAATATGACTTATTTTCGATACGGTTCTCCCTGATCCAGCCCTAATATGTACTATACTAGGTTGATCGATTATTTGGCTTTATGCAGAAATCAGTTTTCTAGCAATCCCAATAAATTTTAGAAAAAACCTGTCAGACCGGACAATCTTGTAATTAATTTCAGTCCCATATTTCAAGTAAAATTTGCATAAACCTTAACGAACTTTAAATACATTTTAAAATAGGTTGCGTTAAGCCTCATAACAGAGAACAACGTTTTTAATTTCGAAATAACGTAGACCCTTCTCATCCTATATTCATGAACATAAGATCGCAAAAGCGGTTCCTTTAACTTTTAAATGTAAACTTATTTTACAAAGCAGAAATTCAATTAATTTAATTGAGAATCCCATTCTTCTAATTAATTGTTATTTGAGTATTACTATGATATCGATTGGAATTTTTTAATCTTAATTTTTCATTTAATTTTAAATAGAAAGTTATTATTTGAAAATCAACTTTTTTGATTGAAATGGATAAATCTAACTAATATTCAGAACTTTCCACTAATGTTAAAGTGTTAGAACTTGCAATTGAGAAACGATCGATTGGTATTGATAACTTCTATTAATTATTAAGAAAAACAAGCGAAATTGGGATATTTCATATTTTTGTATTTATAAACAAATTCACGAAAAAGTTTAATTTTTCTAAATATCTGTGGCCGCAGGGAAAAACGACTTAAGCATAGTTAGTACAAAGTAGAGCTTATTTGTTATTATTATTGGACTTATTCTAATGCATATTGATGTTTAATTATTATTCTAAAACTCGATGTAGTTCAGAAGTTATAGCAATAACAGCGATTTTTTATAAACTACGTAATAATGGGTTATCCATTGAGTGGTTTCAAAACCGCCGATATGGCAAGGCTGTCAGCTGTTAAATACCTGTCATCTGAAGCGTTATTTATTTAGTGAAATGTTTGCCATTTACGAATATGTGAACAGCTGAAGAACGCTTAAAAATGGTTAAAACTACTAGTAAAAATTTTCTTCATCGATGAAGCTCATTTCTCATTTGGTGGTCACGTCAATTATCACATATGTGGCTTGGAGAACCCAGAAGTGATCCGAAAAAAGTCTGCTTCGTGCGCATTGTGGCGTGGAGCTATCACTGGGCCGTATTTTTTTTTTTTTTTTTTTTTTTTTTTTGAAAATGACACTGAAGGATTAAAAATTAAAGTTCTGTTTAGTTTTTAAAATAGGATTCAAATAGGATTCAATGTGCAACTTTTTAAGATTATCTTTTGAATTTTCAGCGTCTAATGGAAACTGTCTCATTAGCCACAGATTGTATTTCTTTAGAATGCGCTTTTTCCAGTGTATACTTTTTACAGTGTATACTGGAATTTGTCTCAATATGCACAGATTGTGTTGTCTTTCTTTAGAATAAGACATGGAAATGGAAACAAAGGTTACAAAAGTTCAAAAATATGGTCAGTCCATAGGCGAGCAATTGTAATAAACTGTTGTTTTCATTTATATGCTTGAATAAATTGTAGTCGTTTACGTTTTACTGGATAATTTTTAACCAGAACACAACACTTTTAGGTTTTTAATGGCTTATTAATAATAAACTTTTCTAGAGCATTGAATTGTTTGATGCCTACAAAGATTGGAAAATACTACTGAAAGTGTTATAAACTGCATATGTCCTGCAACTATCAGCATATCAAACATTGACTTCTTAAAATTGGCGGGCACCAACCATAATTACCCCGCCACAAGAATCAAAAATGATTTCATTTAAAGCTCATAATTTTTTTTTTGCTTGGCATTATCTATTACTTACATATTTTTCATTCCATTCAAATTTTTTCATTTGAATGTCAATTTTTTTTTTTTTTTTTTTTTTTTTTTTTTTTTTTTGTTTTACATCTCATTCAGTAAACAGTCCATCGCGCTTTGTTTCTACGAACAACAGTTTTGTATTCAACAAAAGGTTTGTTTGCAACTTATTGTTTAGAAATACATAAATGTATTGAAATTCATATATGTATATGCCACATTAGGGTGACACAGAAAAAGAAAG
>JAHXMU010000051.1:71557-101010 GCA_019455685.1 Philornis downsi | reverse complement strand
ATATTATATTATATTATATTATATTATATTATATTATATTATATTATATTATGTTATTAATTGTGCATAGGGATTAATTATATTTACAATTATCGATTAATCGATATTTTGATTATTTTTTTTTTTAAGTGCAACAGGATATTATAGACTTTCAATTTTAATCACTAACAAACTTATATCTTTGACAACAAAGAAAAGTGGCTTAAGTGGAGTTAGGACAATGTCAAGCTTATTCTTTATTATTATTGATGCTTCATAATTTATACTAATTTTTCAAAAGAGCGATTTTTAAAAAATTACTTAATATATATCAAAAATTTAATAATGATTTAGCAGAGATTAGATTTTTCATTACTAGCTAAGCCCAATTCCAAAATTCTACACTTTTCGAAAGTTATAAAAACATTTCATGATAGCGATTTCTAAAAAATGCTTAATATCTCAATACAACATATTCCGATTTAAGACGTTTTTCTGTACAAGCACAGATATTTAATCATTAATCAAATTTTATTTATTTATTTGCTATTGCTTCCAGAGACTATTGGGAATAATGAAAGTTGATGTGAACGATTACGCCTACAGTCAAAAGGTTCAAAAAACGAATGGCTCAACAATTAAAAACTAACGATGATATAAACAATATACAAGTAATTTTTATTTTACACCGAAAACATTTCGTAGTTGTGCAGTTGAAGAAATCCACAGTCGATTTTCAATAAATTCAATTAACTATTATAATTTGTGGCAACTATTTTCTTAGTTGATATCAATATTTTTATTGGTGGAGTTGTAAACAAATTTTATTGTTGTCTTGAAATTGTCATGATAGAAAAAAAATCGTCAGATAATTTCAAACGCTAAACAATTTTTTAGAGGTAAGAGAATATCATCGTTACGGAATAGCACAACAAATCCGAATAATAAAATTAAAGTAAATTTAATACTTTAAGTAAAATTAAAATGCAAGAAAAAGAATCCTTGAATGCGTTTTTCGTATAAAAAAAGAGTCTTGGAAGAAATTGTACATATGACAAATCGCCTTGAAAGATATTTTATATGAAGCAGTGGTTTGAACGGCACATTATGAAGAAGTGTCATAATAAATACTTTTATACAGAAAGTACTTTCAATTATACTATCATTCATGTACATTTCCTCAAGTATCAGGTATATTTCTATCTAAAAAGTGTGTTTCATGATATTTTTCTATACGAAAGTGCCTTTCACGACACTTTTCTATATAAAAAGTGCCTTTCATGACACTTTTTTTATATTAAAAATACCTGTTATAACACTTTTCTATATAAAAATTATCTGTCATGACACTTTTCTATATGAAGAGTGTCTTTCATGACATTTTTCTACATTTCATGACACTTTTCTATATGAAAAGTACATCTCATAACACTTTTTTATATGAAAAGAACATTTTATAACGCTTTTTAATATGAAAAGCATCTTTCATGACACCTTTCTAGATGAAAAGTACGTTTCATAACACTTTTCTATATGAAAAGTACATTTCATAACACTTTTCTATATAAAAAATACATTTCATAAAACTTTTTTTATATGAAAAGTGTCTTTCATGACACTTTTCTAGATGAAAAGAACATTTCATAACACTTTTATATTAATAGTGCCCTTCATGACACTTTTCTAGATGAAAAATACATTTCATAACACTTTTCTAGATGAAAAGTACATTTCATAACATTTTTCTATATGAAAAGTACATTTCGTAACACATCTTTTATATGAAAAGAACATTTCATAACACTTTTTTATATGAAAAGTGTCTTTCATGACACTTTTCTAAATGAAAAGTACATTTCACAATATTTTTTTTATATGAAAAGTACATTTCAAAACACTTTTCTATATGAAAAGTACATTTCATAATACTTTTCTATATGAAAAGTACATTTCATAACACTTTTTTATATGAAAAGTGCCTTTCATGACATTTTTCTATATGGAAAAGATAATTGTTTACTTTATTTTCAAAAATGCAAAATATCCCTTATGCAAAGTGTGTACTACAATGCTTTAATGTAACCGGAGACGAAAGCATATAGTATTTTTTATTTAACAAATTTAAGTTTTAAACAATTACTTGGTATTTTCTTTAATAATTCTAATATCTGATTACAAATATGAATGAATACACAAAACGGAAAATATTATTTAATAATTACAATTGGTTGTTATTTACTGTAAAATATTTATTTTAAATTAGCTATCATTGAGTCGTCAATATAAATTGTGTTAATATCAACTAATTCGCATCAGTTACGATACAATTGAAATTTTAGTTCATATCAAATAGGAAATTTTTCGGTGCATTTAGTATGTGAAATGTTAAGGAATAAAAGAACTGAAATGGAAGTAACAGAAATGCAATTCTTAGTGTCACCTGCTGCTACTATATGTACATAATTCTATATTTTTCCCTGGTAGCTCGGAAAATAACCCTACTTTGAATGAAAAGCAAAGCAAAGTACAGAAATTTCAGTTAGGCAAGCTGTCTTAAATATTATCTCCACCCAATGTCCTTTCGCGACATGAGAAGTGATAGGAGAGGCTCGGTAAAATTTAAAAAAAAATGCTCTAAAGCAAAGCAAAAAAAGGAAAATTACGCCTTTCTTAAATTCTCTGCTTATAAATTATAGGACCACTGTTTTTGTCCTAAATCGGCCAATTTTTTATGCGGTACTCTAAGAGTGACACAGCAGTAAATTTATATAAAAATATAAGGGGTAATTCAGATAATTTATGCGACAGTTAAAAGAGAGAGAGCGCGGTTATCCAAATAATTTTTCCAAATTTTGCTGAGCGCTGTAGCACTATGTATGACAGTGGTCCCAAAACTAGCCGAACTGACGTATAGCTGGTGCCAGTAGTTTGAAAAAAAATTATATTGTTGAAAGGTGGCAACCTTAAAAACATGTGTTTCAAGTTTCAAGGCGCCACGTTGTTTAGTATTTTTACTTGAGCCATCTAAAATAAACGATCTCATTGAATTTGTAAACATGGAAAAAATTGGTCACCGTTATGTTATTTAATATTTTCAATTAATATTAAAGCCGAGATAGATTCTACTCTGGCGGAGTTTGCTCCTTCGTTTACGACTGTAAAATATTGGGTAGCAGAGTTCAAACGAGGCCGTACGAGCTGCTAAAACGAACACCGTAGTGGTTGACCAATTGACACAGTTAAGAAAATGCCGATCTATCATTTATGATGCGCCCATACATGTTAAGAAATTAACCATATAATCCCTAATCCATAAACTGAATTTATCCCAATTTTTGTCAATTACGAGGGCGGTCCCAAAACTAGCCTACCTAACTTACTACCCTGTCTATAGTAAGATTTAACAAGCTCCTTAAAATAGCCATCAACTGCAGACTCCACCTCTTCATTGTTGGCAAATTTTTTAACACCGAGAATTTTTTTTTAGTTTGCAAATAGCAAATAGTCTAAGAGAGCCAAATCTGCCGAATACGGTGCGTGATGAAGCAATTCGAACTTCAATTCATTACTCTTGGCCATTGCAATAGTGGATGTGTGAACCATAGCATTGCCTTGATGAAACAACATCACTATGTTTTTTGAAAAATGCTTAATTTTTCTCATAATTTCATCATCTAAACGCTGCAATAAATTAGCTTAATATTCGCCGTTGATGCTTTTTCCTTTCTGAAGATAATCAATATAAATAATCCCATGCGCATCCCAAAAAAGAGACACTATAACTTTGCCTGCAGATGAAACCGTCTTCGCTTTCTTTGGACATGATTTTTCCATTCCAATTGACCGCTTTGACTATTCCTCTGCCTCAGATGTGACGTGGTGGACCCATGTCCACCCAATTTAAGACTCCCCCGGAGTAGAATCTAACTCGGCTTTGATATTTTTTGTACTGAGACCTTTCAAATGGAAATATGAAATTACATAACGGTGACCAATTTTTTTCCATGTTTATAAATTCACTGAGATCGTTTACTTCTGACGGCTCAGATAAAAATACTAAACAACGTGGCGCTTTGAAACTTAAAACATATGTTTTATAAGGTTGCCACTTTTCACCAAAATAACTTTTTTCAAACTACTGGCACCGCCCATGCGTGAGGTCGGCTAGTTTTGGGATAGCCCTCGTTAATTACACATCTTACTTTGTTTTCCGACGAACTAATTTTTATATGTCAAGCTAACTAACAAGTTAACTAACTTTGCTCCAATTTTGCTCAACAGCATAAATGCTGCATTGCAATCAAATTGAAATTCCTTTGCATTCACTTTTAAAATTACACCAGGTTGACTGCACGCATACCGACTTCCAACTTCAATTTTTACACTACAAACACACTGCCTTACAAAAAGGTAGTTCAAATTTTCAAAACTTGCATTAAATTCAATTGAATATAGGAAAGGCCGCTTTTCGCAAAATTTGTTTTGCCACAACATCGAAGGAAATACGTTTTTCGGTGCTTTAAAAATTTTTAAATAAAATTATTCGTTTTGAACAAATTGTTTTAATATATTTTCCGATTTTCATAATAGCAACAATTTTATATTAGAAAACTAAAGTATTTTGAGGATATTCACCCATTTTTCTTGTTGGATTTATGACAGCACTTGAACACTTGAAACTGATTTCAACAAATAATGAAAAAATCAACAAAAATAAAAAAGTTACCATGGCACAATAACTTACTCCGGATTAAAGGGCAAAAGTCGAAAACGTAACATAAGAAATTATAACAAGGAAATAGGATTCGGATATAAATGTATGTATGTATATATATGTATGTACGAGTACAGTGTGGCCCCGTTCACGACAGAGATTTGGTGCAAGGAGTTCACGTCATGTTGTGGTTAAGTCATAAATTGTTTAGGGCAGGTAAATTGTGAAATATGCTCGCAGCACATCAATAATGTCTGCGGCAACAAATACATTATTGATAAAACGTCAACGACAATCGATGAACTGAAGCACGCAAGGATATTTTACAGGATTTAGCGACATTGCGACAATATTTTCATGTTTTTGCTGCAAATTTCTATTTAAAATCAAAATCTTAGAGAATATAGAAAACAGTAAATACTTGGATATAACGATTAAGCAGGGTAACGCTAAATTCTTCAAAGCCCATAAGAAATACCAATTTGCGGTCCGCAGTATCATTAAAAATGTAGCAATGTTCGTCGCCAGATCAGCTGGCTTGATGAAAACTCCTTATAACAACGTTGACTTAATTCGTTTTCTAATAAAATTTGTAGTGATTTTGTAGTATTTTTCAATACCGCAGTTATAGGATGGCACTATCATAAATCTGGCTAAGATAGTAAATTTCCCGCACAACGCTATAATTTCGACTATTTTTGGTTTATATAAAAAAACTAAAACAAGTTGATCCAAACTCGAATTACGAATTGTAATTCCTTGAAATTTTGATTTATATGTCAAAGAATGCTACACCGAGAAAAATATTATATTACATGGTAGATATGAACTAAAATTTCGAATGCATTGTAGGTGGCATAGTTCTAACTAGCGTGTAGTTAAGGTGAAATAGTTGATGTTAACTAATTATGCAACTTACCTACGAGCGTAATTTATATTAACTATCCAATGTCAATTGGTGTAAAATAATAGTTTAGCAGCAACTTAAGGCTGGTACTAGGCTGACTTTTCAAACTGAAACTCCATATACGAGGTATGTTAAAAAAAAGGTGAATTTTCATTTTTCTCAAAAAATATTTATTTTTTCATCAATTTCTATTTTATCTCCTTCAAAGTAGTTCCCATCAGATATAATATCCTTGTGCCAGCGTTTTATTCCAATCCTCGAAGCAGTTTTTATATGAACTTTTTGGTACGTCCTTGAGCTCTCTCAACGATTCGGTTTTTATCTCCTCAATCGTCGCAAAACGCCGTCCTTTCATGGGTCTCTTTAATCTTGGGAACAGAAAAAAGTCGCAGTTGGCAAATCTGGTGAATACGGTGGCATGGTGAGGCATGAAAACGGTGTAGTTTTTGGCCAAATAATCTCTCACAAGCAAAGATGAGTGAGCAGGTGCATTATCATGATGCAAAAGCCATGAATTTTTTTCCACAATTCCGGGCGTTTTTTCGTATTGCTTCACGCAAACGGCGAATAACTTCAAGGTAATACACTTTATTTACCGTACGACCTTATGATAAGAACTCCTGATGCACTATGCCATAGTAATCGAAGAAAACAGTGAGCAAAACCTTGACATTTCATCGAACTAGGCGTGCTTTTTTTGGTCTTGGCTCTCCTGGACTCTCCTATTGGGACGATTGGGCTTTGGTTTCGATGTCACAACCATATACCCATGATTCGTCTCCAGTTATGACCCTTTTAAGCAAATCTGGATCATCGTTGACGTCATTCAACAATTCCTGAGCGATGCGACGTTGTTTTTGGTCAAAATTCAGCAATTTTGGAACGAACTTCTCTGCCACACACTTCATGCCCAAAATTTCCGAAAAGATTGCATGGCATGAGCTAACCGATATGCTGACATCCTCAGCAAATTCTCTAATTGTGATTCGACGATTCTCCATAACAATTTTCTTCACTTTCTCAACATTTTCACCGGTTGTTGATGTGCTGGAGCGTCCAGAGCGAGCGTCTTCATTCACATCTTCTCGGCCTTCTGTGAAAAGCTTGTACCACTTGTAAACATTTTTTGGACTCAGAGTACTCTCACCATATGCCACTGTCAACATTTCAAGTTTTTTTGAGCAATTAATTCCATTTTTTACACAAAATTTGATTTTGAAGAAGTTCTTCAATCCATTTTTGTATTGTGTGTTATTGTGTTATTTATGCCTCTCACAAACAAACTAAACATGCTATATGGATAAAACCGTCAACATATCTTCGAGACGAGTGTACCAACAAAAAAAAAAAAAAAAAATATCGAAAGTTGAACGTATGTAGCTCGCGAAATTTGAAAATTATTTTTTGAACACACTTCGTATAAAAAAAATAGTCATGGAATTTGAAGCTAAATTCGACTACCAGATACTACGTTTTTTCACGAGAAAAATTTCCTTATGTGGCAACGCAAACATCTCTTTTATTTGATTTCCAACACTGAAGTCGGAATAAAGTTTGTTTTTACATTTACATAAAAATTAAATATATTATTTGAGATATTATGACGTAAAAACACCATCAATATACAAGAAATGTTGGCAATGTCGCCAAATTTTGCCATAAACAAACAATGTTTCTTGGATTTTTTCCCTCGTGAAAAGAACATGGTACCTCAACTTAACAACCAATCAGTTTTGAGACATGCATTGATGTTTATATTACATATTAGAAATTAAACAAAAAAAAAAAAAAATAATCTAACAATTATTTAGAAATTATATTTATTAAACTAAATGTAATATTATTTGCATCTTCATGAAAGTTAGGTCTTCATCTAAAATCAGCCATAGGTGCATAATTTGCAGCGATTTTATATACCTGAAAATAAAGTTACAAATTACACACTTTTCCCGCTTAAAGAAAAACTTTTCTATATAACAATTTTCGTCTTATCAAATTGTTTTGTATGACGGTCTCGCTGTATTACGTATTAGGGGAATATTTTAAATAGGGAAATTCCGTTTCTAGAAGCTACTTTTTTACAGAAAAGTGTCTTTCAGAAAACTTTCTAAAAAAAAGTGTAGTGTCTCTCAAGACATTCACGATGTTTGTAAAAATAACTTTCTACACAAATGATTCCTTCCGAAGCACTTATATGAAAAGTGATTTCCTACACATTTCTACTTAGAACAGAATAGACACCTCAGATATTTTTCTGCATGAAAAATTTATAAGAGACTATTATGTATGAGCGTTTTCCCAACGAACTCCTTAACAAAATGCCTTTTCTTATATGAAAGACAATTTTCAAATAGAATATATTCTTGGAAGGCACTTTCATGTAGAAAAGTGTATTCAAATGTGAACTTCGCGTAGTCTGAAAGATGTTTTCACATAGGATAGTGTCGTAAGACATTTTTCTCATAGAAAACTATAATGGAGGACACTCCTCTATAAGTGTAATGGAGAACTTTTTCTTATAGATACGTTTCTTGTAGAAGTTTCATGGTAAACACATTTTATGAAAAAAGTAGCGCGGAAGATACTTTTCTTATAAAATAGTGTCGTGGAAGAATTAAAAAATTCACGGAAACGACTTTTCATTTGTAAACATATCGTAAAATACGATTTCATACAGGAAAGTATTTTGGGTGACGCTTTTCTTTTAGAAAATTATCAGAGAATACACTTGAATCAAGGAAGACATTTTTTATACTGAAAAGTGTAACAAAAGATATCTATCGTATGGAATAAGGTCACGGAAAAAGCTTGTCATGGTACACTCTTTTCTTACAGAAAGATATTTTGGATGGGGCTTTTTTTAGAAAATACACTTTTCATGTAGAAAATTGTTTTGTACACATTTTTCATATAGGAAATTGTCGTGGCACACACTTTCGATATATATAAACATATATCGATATATCAATAACATATTGCTTTGAGTGCTATAAATAATCTATTAAATGAAAATAACCTTTATATGAATTGTAGCAAAACTAAAGGTATGCTTTTTGTCTCCTCATTTCAATCTTTTCTGAATTTTGACATCAACATTAATGGAAACACTATTGAGTTTGTAGATGAAATGAAGTGCCTCGGCATAACACTTGATAAACGACTTGATTTTCGTGCTCATATTGATTCTACTTACTTTAATCTGCGGAAGTTGTACAATATGAACATATTTCTTCCAATTCATTATAAAAGAGAGGTTAGCTCATGCCTTGATGTTATCTCAAATTAATTATAGTATTGAAGTTTTTTCGGGAACAAATCTTGGTTGCCTTAGGAAAATTGAGAGGATTTTTAATATGGTAGTGAGGTATGTGTATAGTTTTAAGCGCTATAATCATATAGCACAATATGCTATACGTTTTTAACGAGTTCCCTTTAGAAATTTTGTTGAATTTCAAATCATTAAATCATTTTATAAATTGGTAATATCTGGTTCACCACCTTTACTGCGATGTAGATTCAGGTTCATTAGGTCAACTAGAAATCCACAACTTGTAATTCCTCTTGGAATTGGCTGCCTCTGCGTCTACGAAATTTTGCTTATTCAAATCAAGTTTTCCAATACAGATATATTAGATTTGCATTAAGTGAACTTCAGTAGCCTATTTTACATTATGAACTCATTATCGACGCTTGGTTTTTCCTTTTCATTTGTTTTAGAACTGTATTTGGTTGGGGAACCATAATATAAACTTTGCTATTAACATTTCAATTTATATCGTTTTTAACTTTATTTTATTATTTTTTTTTTTTATTTTTTGAATGTGTAACATTGTATTAAAGGGTTTTGTATTTTATTTATGATGCTATATAATTGACCTTTTTGGCTTTCTTGCGTCAAGATGTATGAATAAACGAAATGAAATAAAATAAAATTGTCACGGAGCCCCCGGAAAAGTGTCACCTTTTTTATCAAAAAGAGTAACTGAAGATACTTTTCATGTAGGAAATGTCGTGAAAAACGTCCATCCATCAAAAGCCTTTTCGAAAGCACTGCTTAAAAATGAATATAACTTTAAGGAGATTTCCCGTAAATGAAAATGTCTTGGCCGACACTTTTCACACCAAAAATTTTCTTGGAATATAATTTTCGTTCCGATTACTGTTTTGGAACATACTTTTCATATAGAGACTAGTTTAGAATAAGGGTGGGCCATAAGGGTGTTGGCGGTTTAAATATTCAATTAAAAAAAAAACTACGAAACATAAAAAAAATATATTTGTATTTTTAAAAAGTAGAAGCATGGGAATTTTTAAGACTTAAAAATAATGTTGTCCAAATGACTTCCCTCGGCTGCTTGACACTCTTGGAACCGAAGTCGCAAATTTTGGAAAACTTGTTGAAAAGTTGTTCTCGGTATTTTGTTCCTGAATAATGTTCCTCTTCAACTGCTCTAAATTGGTCGGATTATTCTCGTAGACTACCGATTTGAGGTAGCCCCATAGAAAATAATCGCATGGAGAGAGATCGGGGCTACGTGGGGGCCATTCAATATCCCCCCTTTTCGAAACGAGTTTTCCAGGAAAAACATTTTTCAGCAGCTCTATGGATACCCTAGCAGTATGACATGTGGCCCCATCCTGTTGAAACCACATCCTCGAGGTATTGCATTGAAGTTCTTGCAAAGCTGGCACCAAAAAGTCTGCTAGCATATTGCAATAATTGTTCGCTCTAACCGTCATCGCATGCCCTCTTTCGTCCTCAAAAAAGTATGGTCCAATAATACCGGTTGACGTTATCCCAGCCCACACGACAAGCTTAGGGCTGTGAAGTGGACGTTCATGCAAGCGTCGGGGATTAGTCTCGGACCAGAACCGACAATTTTGCTTGTTCACATGGCTATTAAGGTGAAAATTGGCCTCATCACTAAAAATCACGTTGTTGAAATTGTTGAACCGCTCTAGCATCAAATTGACAAAGTTAAGTCGGTTATTGGCATCATCGGGTTTTAATTCTTGGACTATCTGAATCTTATAAGCCTTCAAATGCAAATCACGTTTCAAAATTCATCGTAAAGTTATTCTTTTGACATCCAAAGACTGACTTCTCTTACGTGTTGACTGTTGCGGATTTCGCTGAACTGAAACACGAACACGCTCCACAATGTCGGCTGATCTTGCAGAAACTGGGCGACCACGAACCATAATTGGTACTGTTTAGCCGGTTGTTTCGAACATTCTGATCCATTTTCGTATCACATTGGCGCTTGGAACTTCACTTAAATTGTGTAAACCGTTTTCATTCCGATACAAACGTCGTGCAGTAATCACTGATTTATTGTTTTCGTAATACGCTCGGACACAAAATGCACGCTGCACTCCCGTGTACGGCTCCATGGCGACTAAATTTCCAGGAAGCGGCGCAGCGAACAACATATCCCCCTGCCACCCCGCGCCGTGCGCTACCGAGAAATTGAAGAATTAAATCGCCAACACTCATATGGCCCAACCTGTATTATTGCTGCAGAAAAATGTCTACACGAGTAAATTCCTAAAAGACATATCTTCGTGCGTTCTTCCAAGGCCCTTCTTCGTTCGAAAAGTGTCTGGTAAGTCTATTCTTCATGTAAAACAAAAGTTTTCAAATAAATGTTTTCAATGAACAGCGCTTTTTTCCTAAAAGACATGTCTTCGTATGAAAGATGTCTTCCAAGACCCTTCTTCATTTGAAAAGTGTTCTCTAAATCTATTCTTCATATAGAAAGTGCTTTCAAAGAAATGCTTCCATATGAAAAGTGCTCTATAGACACACGTATGAAGTTTTTTCCCAAAGCACTTACTCTTTCAATAAAGCACATCTTCTTAGGATTTAATCCTGCTTAAACTACTATGTAATACCCTTTTTTGGTCTTAAAGGCTTAGTATTACTGTTTTTTTTTTTTTTGGAATAATAAAAAATAAAGTTACATGAAAACCATTGTTCGCGGCTATCCGCAACTCCACCAGTACTCCGCAATACTCCTCTTCGATATTATAAAAAAAATAATCTGGAGATAGAACAAAAGTTTCTCTGTGTTTCAGAATGATTGATGTTTAATTTCATCATGACAATTTCAAAATGTCAACAAAGTTTGCTCACACTTCTGACAATAAAAAGCTTGATAGAAACCGATAAAGTAATTTCCAGTAACTAGAATAGTTAATTTAATTTATTGTAAATCAACTACTTGAATTTTTTGTAATATCGAATGATGGCTCCTGCGAATTTTTAAACTGTTGATATTATTTTAATAATCGGCTTCTGTTGAAAGTAAAAAGCAAGCTCCTTATAAAACAAAAAGATCTTAAATTAAAAATATCCTTTAAGGAATATTTGCTCACAAATAGTTCTATTTATGTTTAATATCGTGTCCAAGTTTCAATACGAATATATTCTTTCTTCCCAATCCTAACAAATTGCAAGACAATTATTGCCGGTGATCAATTAATTCCTTCACCGTGTTAGGTGAGTGTAGTCAATCATAACATTTAAATGGTTTATTTCATTTATTATTAAATGTCCTTTTCATCCTTCTTTTTTAAGAAGTCAATCATGGTCAGAAGGTTGAACACGCGATTTTGCGAACGATAGTGGCGTGCACCAATCATCGCGTCACGGTCGGTCGTTCAATTCAACTGGATGAAGTTAGGTCTGGGAATGAAAATAGACTCCATTACTCTCTTCTGGAGCCTAAACCGATTAATTGAAATTCAAAATTTCCTCTTCAATTTCTAATTAACATTGAAAATTTTACTCTTTATATTGGTTCACAATTCTTGACAGTCGCCTTATGTCAGCCGATGACCGATTTAACAAAAATTCGTTATTTCATTATCGTGCGAGAATTCTGTGAGTTAAAATGTATAGAACAGAGAGTAATATTTAAGCAAACTGCAAACAAAGACTGGCCTTTGTAAAGATAAACTGAAAATATTGACTATCGTTCACATGATCCCAGGTTCAACCCCGCCTACAGTCATATATCCTAATTTGTGGGACGGTCGCCTCTATGTGTCCGACGAACGCTTCGATTAGTCGAGTAATTGACAAGTCTTGTGAATGCTTCTCAAACTGTGGCGTTCGGAACTGTCGTTAAACGTTAGGTCCCGTTTAGTGAGCCTAAAAACAGAATGCGTGTCAGCTCACTGAATTTATTTATTTGTGAATATTTAGCTGAAAAATTTGATATGGGATCTTATTGATACACTGCTACAAAATTTTTTATATTTTACAAAGAGCTACATTCTAAAGATTTGGCTACAAAAAAGCATCTAAATATTAAAAATAAGAGTCGACTTACCGGTGTTTCCACAACACATAAATAAATAAACGGATTGATATTACTGAATCCATAATAATGGTCGTCAGCTCCTTTCTTCATTTCATTTAATATTTGCAAGGAATAGTTTCGAATACTTTGGTAGTATTTTTCATGTACAAATGCTTTGTTTGACAATTGGGTTTTGACTTTTGAATTAAGAGTATCCGCTGACCGTTTGTGAAGGAATTAGTTTGGTGCTCCAAAGTCGTAAGTTTTCTGATTTGGGCCATTCAACAATACAATTGACCGTTTGAAAGTCTTCGCCATCAACGATGTTTGATAATTCCTATACGAATCTGGTATTTATATATTTTCTATTTTTGTACTTTAAATCATAAGCTGTCGCTTTACTGAGATTTTGTATATATCTAAACTCGATACTGCCCCAGTATTTCTATGGCGGCCGCAGTACTGAGCACTTGTTAGACCGCCATCTACCACCTTTCTGAGTGACTATATCGGTCCATCCAATGTCCTTATTACGTAAGTTAAAGCTTTTCAGTATTAATACAGGAGCTGGAAGAAACATAAAGAACAGGGTCTGTTTCGGGTGTCCAAACTCGATAATCTTATTCCTTACTCATTTCTATCAATTCGGTAAAGGACAGAAAGCGTTTGTGTAAGAAGCATCTACAACATGGAATCTTAACTATACTATGGAAGAACTTCGATTCCAAATCCGAAAATTCCATTCAATTTATTAAAGTAAATAAAACACGCTTTTTTATAATATATTTTCGTTTTAGTTGATTTTTTCTCTTGGTTTTAATATTATTTACTTAACTCTTAAACTTTAATTTCAAAATATGTTTATATATATATATATTAAACGTAATTTTAATGTTTTTTGTTTGTTTTTAAGTTACATACTAAAGTACACTTTAAAAATGATAATAATTAATAAAACGATTCCTGGTAAGCAAAATAATATTATGAGAACAATGAAGATTTATTGTTGCTGTTTGTTGATTTCCTTTCTGATTTAAGATACAACGAAAAACATAATTAGAAGAAGAGGAATAGTTGTATTGCAAAAACAAGAAATCAAAAACGTCTAAGCCAACATGAAAACAAAAAAAAAAGTTTAAAAATGCTTGAAACAAAAAAAATATAAATGTGGGTGTGTGGAAAGAATAAAAACAGGATTTAGAAAATAATTTGGTACTGGATCATTTGGAAATTTTCAACAAAACAAAATAACTATAGGGTGATTAGGAAAGTGGTGGTCTTTGTTATCTGTATGTACGCGAACAAGGGGAGGTGTATACAAAGGTGGTGGCGTTAGTGTTTTAAGATATTATCTGCGTGTCTGTGTCTCTTTGTAGTTAAATGATAATTTGTGTATTTCTCGGTTTCCTGTCACAAAACGGAAGGATTGTTTCCTTCTGGTCTTTCAAAAATATGATTGGCTAAATGATTATTGTTTACCGTAAACTGGGAATAGAGAAAGGGGGAATATATTTGTTGTTGTTGTTGTTGTTGTTGTAGGTTATTAAACTTTTTATAATAGGGGACACATTTTGTTGATTTATCATCACCATCATCTTCATCAGAAATTGTTTTAATCTAGGTTTGTTTTTAATTATTATTGCAATTATTTTCAAATTCATATTATAATTAACTTAATTATAAACCGGTATTATAACTCCATATCCCGTGCTTCGTCTTCACTATAATCCGACATACTGGACTCACTATCACTACTATCGCGTTCCACCTGAGCGGCTCTCAAAGCTTCCTCTGTGGCAAAACGTTGTACATAATCGGCGACTTTGCGATGATACTCTTCGGGTTCGTGTAAATAAAGTGAGGCTGCATCGCGATTTAATGGATCCACCGGATTGGGATATGTGAGCAATTGGGGCAAAAACGATTCGAAGATATTTGACAGATCATACAATGCCGTCCATGCCTGATTAATCACATCTAAGCACACCGTACCCGACGACTCGTCAATGTTCGGATGATAGATTTTATTCACAAATCCTATGCTAGGTGATTTGAAGGGATAGTTGTCGGGCAGGTAGACACGAACCTTCCAAACGCCACCCTCGTACGGTGTCCCATGGGGACCAAAAAACTTCACATGAAACTCATTAAGGCCACCGATGATGGTTACTTCATGTTTCGATTCTATCAATTTAATAACGTCATTGTCCATGCGACGTTTGCCAGCACTCGGAGAGGACATCTTTATTTGCTGTGTATTGGAGGGGGATTGAGGAGGGGCGTACTATTATGAGTTGTTTTGTTATATTTGGTTACTAAGAGAGCTTGAGACAGCACAATTCGTCGAGAGCTGCCCAAACGATACAATAAAGTCAAAAATCCAACTGCAACCACGTTCACCTCAACGACCGACGTGGCTACTGCCGCTGTTCCAATCCAAACCAATTATGTATGTACACGCAGCAATTTCTGCAAGTAGATTAATGCAAGAGAAACAAATTAACTACACACAAAATAATCAAGCAAAGAAATTATAAAAAAAAAAATTCTATGAACTTATGTCAAAATGAAACCAAACAAATACTCAAATGTTACCAGTTACTTTTTAAGACATCCTCTCTACGAGGACACGAATCAAGTATGGGAACTAAAGAAAACATTTGTGCGTGCTAATAATATTCTATCAATATTTTCCTTGTAATTAAGAGGCTTATAGTTAAGGAATTCATGCCTTCTGCTGAATATGATGTAGGAAAATGCAGATGATTTTCATACTCAAGAAGGATATAACTTTCTTTTAATCTCTCCGAAGCATCATCATTTTGTTGATGTGTATATGCGTGGATTTCATAATCCATATTTAAGAGGCGGAACCTTTTGCTGGAAACCGAGAGTGAATTTGTCATTCGCGTTCCCCTTTATTCAGATTCGTCTAAATGTTTGTCGTAAAAAGTGATGTTCTTCGTGAACGAAATTTAATTAGATATAATTTAGTTAATTGAGAACAGGACATAGTTAGTTTTTGAAGCTATATACTCTCGGTACATGGACTAACTAAAATTACAAATTATTTTGGTTGTATAATGGAATACCTGGAAAATTATTATTAGTTTTGCATTTAGAAAAGTATGTGTTTCATTTTCGAAGAGAAAAACAGTTTCCATAAATATAAAGGTAAAATTTTCATATTGAGAAATAGTTCTTTTATAAAGAAGGGTGCTTTTTTAAACGAATAAAACACTCAAATTTGCTCATATATATAAAATTTTTTATTGGAATCGATAAATTGGTCTTTGCCATTTAATTTTTAAAGATAATTTCATGTAAATGTTGTCTGCGGCTCCGTCTCCAAATGTGCATTCGGAAGGTCCAATTTTTCGTCACTTTTTCGAGCATTTCGGTCTGTATTCCACAATTAACCGCGTTATGTTATCCTATAAGGCTTCAATAGTGTTCGGCTTGTCCACATAGACTAACAACTTGACATAACCACACAAGAAATAATCAAGAGGCGTTAAACCGCAAGATCTTGGAGGTCAACTCCCAGGGCCAAATCGAGAGATAAGCTGCTTACCAAATGTCTCCCTCAACATATCCATTGTTTCACGAGCAGTGTGGCATGTTGCACCGTCCTGATGAAACCACATGTCAACCAAGTTCAACTCAGCCAATTGAGGCAAAAAAAATTTCTTGTGGTTGAGTAACACATGCCCAATCGCTGAGAACAAATTGACATTCCACGACAGTCATTAACACTGGTCGCTACGGCTGCAATATTTTTTTCGGTACGCGCTCTACGCAACAAAGTAATTTTGGTGTGAAATTTGGAGATAATAACACGAATTGTTGATTCAGCAGGTCGATTATGACGACCATTAAAAGATCGTATCAAACGATGCACATTTGTCACAGAGCACGAATTTTGATAATAAATTTCAACGTTTCGTTGCTCGTTTGTTAGTCTTTCCATTATGAAATGGCAGATGACGTTTGGACGCCATTACCAAGCAGTGCTGCCAACCTGAAAAACTTAAATCTTAAAAAGTCAACCTATATATAAAAACGCAGTTTTCATATAAAAATAGCACAATTTTGATATTTAAAGTACAATCTCACATAGAAAAGCATCACCTCATTCTCCATAAGAAAACCAAAGGTTTTGCAAGCAAAAGTAAGTATTCTTTTTAATTTTAATTTAATTTATTTACTCAGGATTGAAATTTTAAGCCTTAAGGCCGATTTGATTAAATTACAATATTGCAGCGTATCTTCTCCATAATTCAATAACAAACGCATTATACAACTTTACAATACTAATTTTATAAAAAAAAGTTTCTATATCTTAGTACCAGAAAAATATGATTTACAATATGAAATTATTAGAATTTTTCACTATGTATGTTTTTCGTCCTTAAAGTACGGAATTATAACTTTAATTTATAAAGGCAAATTTAACAACAGATTAAATGGTAAAAACTAATGGTAAAAAATGTAATAAACTAAGTAATTGAGATGCTACACAAGTAATGGCTCAAAAAAAAAAAGGAAGCAAAAATAATAAGCTTAGCGATAATCATTTCCCCGTTCAGAATGAAAACAAAAAAGAAAAGATGGACAGCAAACTATGAAGCGGATAATTATAGATGAGGAATATCATTGAAATACGCAAGAAGTCTCTTCTTGTAAGTATTTTGGAATGACGAAAAAATGTTTAATGTGTTTGGAAGTTTTTTGTTAAACTGCCTGGCTACTCTTACAAAATTACACCAAGTATGTTTTTCAACGAAAAGGTATGCTTTCTACAAGAAATGTAAATTTTCCTTATAAAAAACATTTCTTATACAAAAAAGCACACTTTTATTATAAAAACCTCGCTATAATCACAAGTAAACGTTTTTAATAGACATATACATATATGCCTATCCAAAAAAAAAAAAGAATACAATAAGAATATTTGATTACTGTCACGTATTACTTAATAAAACGATAAAGTAATTTTAGGCCAAATATGGAAGACTTATCCTCAAGATATAGTCGTTAAGCAAAAAAGATTATTAATTGGAGACAAATTGCTATAATTAAAGCTGATGCAATAAAACCAAATCTTCAGATCACATATTCCAAAATTTTACAAAATAATTTTACACCAAAAAAGGACTAAGACAGGCCGGCAAGCATCTGCAGAAAATGAAACTCAATCCTACAAAAATGGGATTTGGAGAATTTAATATATTTTGTCGCACCAAAAATAAAATATTTTGTCGCAAGCTGTTACCCAATGTAGTACTAAATATCTATCATCATATCATGGGACAATCCACTGTTTATGTCTTTGATTGCCTGTTGTAAAATATTTTGTATATGGTTGTTGCAAATTTAACAAACTACTAGGAATTGCCACCCAATATTATTACTACTATTCTGCATATTTATTAAATGTGGATTCCAGAAATATGGTTCAATAATGAGCGTTGGAGAATTAATTATGGGATTGTCAATCTTTTTTTCAAGTTCACTTTTAACCACCTGCCATTAGATGAATATCGAATATCAATATAAAGTTTATCAATATAAAGTTTTGTCGCAAGCTGTTACCCAATTTAGTACTAATTATCTATCATTTCCGAAATTTATTTATTTCTGTTCAGAAAAAACTGGTTGAAAATCATAAATTTTTTAGTATCCTGATTATTATAAACATTATAATGGATTCACCACACATGGCTTTCCACATCGAATGCAAAGCAGTCCATGGATTTGCCTACAAAATATAAATGGATATATGTAGCTATAAATACATTGGCAAAAATAAGTTTATATAAAACTCACACACCCTACCATACCAATACATCTTTACGTAGAACAATAGACTTTCATATAATAAAAGACGGTGTTGACGTCAATGTTTCAAGAATTCCAATGCAACTCACAGCGTGGACGACGAGCAGCAGTGTGCAACATTGATGCAGATACAAGCAACTGCATCCATCCCTATACGATGCCTGTTTTGTTTGTGGAGGTGGATTGTACGAGTGCATTCAGTGCAAAAATAAAAATGTCAAATGAATTGAGGTCAGTAGGTCACAGAAAATAGTATGGGGAAAGTGTGTACCATTTTCACTTTTCTGCATACAACCCTTTCCCCATATCATTATCCCAAAGCCACAAAATATGTCACTGAAGTTGTCCACACAGAAAGTAAAGAAAAAAAAAATATTAGAAATGTTTCAATTACACGCATTTATCCAACTCTCTTTCTGCTATTGTTAAAAATGTGCACTTCAAGTTTGTTTCACTCTTCTAAGAAAAGACCGAGTTTTTAAGTTCAGATGGCGGCAAGTTTAATGCATACTTTTAGGCGTTGTGATGAAGTAATGCAAAGTATACGAGTCAGTTCACAAGAAGCACAAACCCACCCTATGCGGCTCGCTTGCTTTGACCTCTGTGACGTAATTAATTAATTATATACAAAACAAAAAGAGGGATAGGATGCATAGTAATATTTTAACTTCCCAGAATTTGAAGACGGCTATCCCAAAAGTCACAACAACAAATATTTACAAAAATGCAATATTTTTGTTGTAGTTGCGAATAAATAACAAATGCTTTAGGTGTTATTACATTGTTAAGGCAGGATTAATGATTTTTAAGAAAATTTGAGGGATGTAAGGATTTTTTTTTAAGTAAAATGGAGTCAAGATTTTAAAATCGTGTACACAAATTCAAGTGAACTTCAATGTTATTTACACGAAATCAAAAATCATAATTTTGGTCCAAAGCAGGATTGATAAAATTGACACTTTTGTACTTTTTTAGTACCTTTCGTACCTTTTTTTTTTTTTTTTGATACTTCTAAATAGATCTCCGCAACTAATGTTCCTATATATTAATACATAAAGTTTTGCCCTAAGCTAAAGCGATGAACAAAAAAAAAAAATAAAAGTTCGGGGCTTAATATGGACTGTCTCTATCTATAGTGTGATAAACGTAAAACAATAAGTTTAAATGTAAGGAGTGAAATTCTCAAGAATTCTTATCTTATTTCCAGTTGCGAATAATATTTGTTCTAGGCATTTGAAAGGTGGGACAATCCTTAGTTTATGTTTATGATTGCCTGTTGTAAAATATTAAGCTTTCGAAAAAAAAAACGTAAAATATTTAATAGCTTCAAAAATTTTGTATACAGTTGTTGCAAATTTAACGAACTACTAGGAATTGCCACTCAATATTATTACTACTATTCTGCACTTTATAAGATGTGGATTCCAGAAATATGGTTCAAATAATGAGCGTTGGAGAATTAATTATGGGATTGTCAAACTTTTTTTCAAGTTCACTCTTAACCACCTGCTATTAGACAAATATCCAATATCAATATAAAGTTCAAATCTCACGCCGCGATGAGAATATATGAAAAAAAAAAAATTTTTCTATGTAGAAATTTCCTAACCGGACAAATTTTTTGAATTTGATAATTTCATAGTTGTTGAATTTTACGAATTTCGTATCAACAATGTGTACCTGTTTCTAATGTAATGTAAAATAGAACAAAATGTCAAACTCTGTCAAGTTTTAAAAATATTTATTCTATTATATCCTTGTTATAAGGTGTCATCATTCGATTATAATCGTATAATCTGGGATGAGATTTCGAAAATGATTCGAAAACAATATTTCGACTTATCCATTTTCCGGTTTCAAAAGAAAAGTTAAATAAAACACATATTAAGCTATGCTTTCAATGAAACTTCTTTCAGTATAATGCTTGGATCTTGCCATTATATACGTAATACAATGTCATTTAAATGACCGCCTCTGGATTGTTTGCAGCAGTGGATCCTTTTGAGGTAGTCTTTCTACCACTTTTTCACACATTTCGGGCGGTACCTCGGATTAACCGCTAGAGTAAACACGATCTCTGACGTAGCCCAACAAAAAAGTCTATCGGCATCAAATTGTATGATCTTGGTGGCTAATTTACATCGGCAAAACGTGATATTACGCTTTCTGAAAACTTCTCATGTAATAAAGCCAAAATCGATCGTGTTGCGTGGCTCTGGCACCGTCTTGTTGAAACCATATATCGACCAGTTCACATTTTTCAATCGCACACTTTCACAAGGCCTGACAACATCTTTATAATCTTTCTAATTTCTTGCACAGTAGGTCGATTATGATCGGTAATGCACGAAAAGCGCCTACTTTTGAATCACAACTTTTGTAGTAAATTTTAACTATTTTTACGCTTTCCTCGGTTGTTAAACGATCCATATTCGTAAATTGCAAATCTTTCACTGAATAAATAACACTTCAGATGACAGCTATTTAACAGCGGACAGCCTTGCCATACCTGCGATTTTGAAACCACTAAATAGATAACCCAGTACAAACAAAAATAAAAAATATCCACCTTACCTCGGTGACGGAATTTATGCATTAGGTTTATACCTGTTCCGCAAGCCTTATGTCTATGTTTGCAAATTAAACAGGTTGGCATTGGAGAAGAAGAATTTTTCTTCCCGTAAGCACATAGAAAGCCACATATCATCTCTCAGTTTACTCTCAATTACCGCACATAACAAAGTGACAACATCAAAAACAATTTTCTAAAGTAGCACGCATTACAACTTCATGCGTCTACTAAAAGACCTTTAATAAGGATTCCAAAAGACAGTAATAGTAATGGGTAAAGAGACCTATACCGCGAAGCAGGGGCTTCTCCGCCGCCTCTACTAGAAGGTGGGTGTTTTACCATTATGCTACAAATAATCCGCGAGTATATTTATTACTGAAATAAAAATAAGATAAATACCTACAAATCATTTCTGTGTTGTCATTGGCGAGGTTAAAAGATTTATTAGAAGGCATTGCAGAATGTTTTTATGCAGATCCTAATTCCGCTGCTGGATATCTTTGTACCTTTCATCGGAATATGTAAACGTTTGTTGTTGGATTTAAATTTCGACTGATAAAATATTGCGATTTTCGTTCCACTATTAGTTTGAAAGCTAGAGACACCTATAGATATTCTTTCATGTACTATTCTGGATGCCGAGTCCTCATTATTCACTAGAAATTAGGGGTTTTCTATTCCAGCTTAGTAAGTAACTTCAACGGAAATGAAATTATACGACTCATTGTAATTTGAAACTATTTTAAACAGTAACCGACAATTGATATACTGAAGTTTGTTTACCATAAGTTTTAAAAACATTTATTGGGAGAACGCAAAAAAGAGCAACTGCCTCACTATTTCTATCAGGCTGTTAAGAAACCATCACCTAATTCCCCAGATCTAAGTAGCAAAATTGATAAAAAGAAAAAAAAACGATTTTGAAGACTGTTTTATTACAACATATACAAAAATATCAAGATTAAAGTTATAAAACTGGACAGTTTATCGTTTAATTTTTTTCTAGCCTATTAAGCAAACTTCTGTCTATGTCCTGCATCATTTACGGGCTGGAAATACATATATACTGGAATAAGTCGGACCAACATTTCTAGGTATGTTTAGAGTCATAGGTGTAGGCATAATTATTCACAATATGAAATATATTTCTCAGGCTGTACTTTTGAAAATTATTTGCAACTAAGATGCTTGTACACAATCTTCTGTTTTATTAGATTTGGTGAACCGAATTATATCGTAAGATTATGTCATTTTTGCTTTCTAACGCAGAAATGCACAAATTTTTTTAAATCTTTCCACAGCTCTCTTATAGAAATATCATTTGGTGTTCGCGTAGTACGATTGGGGAATACTCTACCTGCTGAGTTGAAGAATTTCTCAGATAGTCCTGCAAGTTTTAAACGAAAGTAAATGAAATATTATACTCTTCATGAGCACTAAGATTCGTTTTGTTTGTTTCTTGTTGATTTTTTTGTTAGAAAGGTGTGCTTAATCTTAACCATGGTTTTTGCAAGGAAATAGATTTAAGTAATATAACTCATGTTGAGCTTCTATCAATGGATAGTCCAACATAGGCGTTGATTAATTAATAAATGAATTGAAATTGAAATCAATCTCTTCGTACATGGAATTTTGGAATGGATTTGTCTTATGAAGACGATAGCATTATCGATAATAGGCGCTTTGCCTTGTAATCATGTAAAAAATTAAGCAGAGAATGTTACAATATTTTCTTCATGCCAGCTTGATTTATCACAAGCTAACTGAATGCACTTCATTTCCATTTTACCTATTTAGGACGATAAGAAAAAACAATACGAGTATATAAAGCCAATTGCCAAAATAAGTTCAATGCTCATAAATCCACTGCCACTGACCTCGACAACGACATTCTCCCACCTCTTTGGTTTGAGTCAGTCAGTTGGACAAAGGAGTAACGGAACAAAGAGGAACAATACTAGCAGGTTCTAAATAGATCAATAGCAGCATACACACACAATTACACACACTCGCTTTTATTGTGGTGTCTGTCATACATCCTTTTATTAAGCACATGGCGGAGCTGATGAAACTCTGCATCTTTATGCATTTTTAAGTATAATATGCTTTGGTTATACGCACACACAAACATACAGTGAATGGGGAACACCACCAACAACTCATTAGATTGATATTAATATTGTGGACAATAATATTTGGTGTGTTGATCATCATTATAAATATTATATTATATATATATATATATATATATGTATATGTGTGGCATGCATGTACATTAAATACATATAATGCCTGTAAATCCCTCATCGTTTACCATGGTGAGTGTATATATGACCGAAACAAACAAACATTTATACACAGTACATATGATATTGCTGTGTCTAATGAGGGAGATATGTCGGTTTATGGCTCTAAGATTTGCACTTTTCATTGTTCTCTGCCATATAGAAGCACATTTATCAGCTTACAGCTGATGCCTCTGCTGCCGACGATGACAACAACGACGCCGACGACGACGATGATGATGATGACTATGACGTTAATTATAAAAATATTATATTATGCACACATTTTAATGTGACGATATACACAGTGTACAACTTATGTATTCGTACTAAAAGTTTGCAAAATAATACAGTGGAGAACAAATTTTGGATGACTTGCATTTTTAATAAGAAAGCCGTATTAAATCCACATTCTAAATCCGGTATCAAATTTTGTATAACATATCACAGTTTTACAAATTCGTGTTTGGCATTGTAAAAATAGGCATTTTTCGGACTTCTAGTAAAATAAAATAAAATTGTGTATTCCAGTCCATCACACTTATTATTCTAATCAAACTTCAGACACTCGTTACACATTCTGATCAAAACTGATGTTGATGCCAAAATCTAGTACAAGGCATCAAATACATCCAGCCAAAAAAGTAACGGGAATTAATCATTACAAAGACTCACTTAAAAATATTGTAAGAATACTTGTAACCGCCAAAGTTATAACAACTGCCCCCCTCACTGACGCGGTAGAGATGTAATAGGCTGAAAATTGTTATTTTAATTTGAGAGGTTAAACGCTTAACTTCCAATGCCCCCCTCACGAATGAATTGTTGCGATTTTTTTAAGAAACTCAATTCTGCATTTACTTCAGAAGCTCAATTGCGAAAACTTGCTAATACGACATAATTCCGCCCACATTTGTAAAACGCTTTGTGACACGCACACCAGTCAATAAACTTCGGAATGAAAAAAAACGACTGAAGGCCGATCAAAAGTCATGGTAATGTTCACTGATTTCGGAATTCTTGCCAGAAGGTTAGACGGTAAATAAAAAATATTACCTGAAAGGCAAATTCGTGGAAAATGTCCAGGACTGTGGAAAGAAAGCTCAGGAACTTTGCACCACGATAACCCACAAGCTCACAAAGGCTATCATTCTGACCCAAAAAAAAACTCAACATATATCATAGAACGCTTTTGAAAGCATACAGCGGACACATAATAACTCGATCTGACAAAATGTGTCTCAGACTTATTCGCCAGTATAAAGTAAATCGCCCACAATCGGAAAAATCTGGTCAGTCCCAATTTTCTTCGTTTTTTTTACCTTTATACGACAAAAAAAATATTTATAAATGTTTTAATATTTATTCCGAAACGCTCACTTTGACGTATTTTCAATTAACTATCAATTGTAATGAACGTTAAGAAGATACACTGTAAGCAGAACAGGAGATGGGTGAAACATTTTGTCATAGAACGGGAGAGCGAGGTTATTGGAAGATAAAATTCCACTATGTAGCTAACTAACTAAGAAATAGCTGTAAATTCAAATGAAAAATTCTGATAAGTTAAGTAGACCGCGATTGCAAATCATATTTTTCTGCTATTAAGATACACAAAATGGTTATAACATTAGTATTGTAAAATTTTATAATGTGTTTGTTATTGAAATATGAAGAAGTAATGTTTTAAGTCTTAAGGCTTAGAATTCAAATCCTGAATAAAAATATGATCACGCAGAAGCTGAGTGTACTATAGAAATTGTGGATGCACTTCAATAAATTGTCAATTCCGGAAGGAATATGATAAAATCATCCCAGTTATCGTCGATTATAGATCAAATGTAACACATTGTTTGAAAATTTTTAAACAATGTTCGACTGTTGCTACATATTTATTACGACACCCACTGACCAAAATCGAAATAAATATAAACAAGTTATAGGAAATGTTTTATATGTATATGAATATGAACGTTGGCTTCAAATCTTTATACCCAGTGACAATCCTTTCTACTTTCGACAAAATTCAAAAATATCCTTTTAAAATCGTATATGATTATGAACTTTGACCTCCATAGGGCACAAGTTGCAAATTAGTTTTATGCTGTTCTACCAAACGATCCTCTGGATTTCATCTGCACTTTAGGATATGGGTTCCTGTTGTGTTTATTGGATTACGATGAAAATAAAGCAAAATGTTGCATATAAATACGTCTGGAAAAGGGAATGGCAGATGTAAGATAAACAAATTTACGTCGTAATTTCATTTTCCATTCAAAATTCGCTTATTGCTTATTACAAATGCTTGCAATTTATCTTTGAACAACAATTTTCATTTCATTTATTGCACAAACTGTAATTTACAAGCTTAAAGGCCAAGCTTAAATCAAATTAAAATACAACACTAGTTAAGAAATTATTAATATGACAAAAATATTAATATAAAAAAATAAATATGAAAAATATATAAAACATAAATAAAAAACTATGTTTCCAAATGCTAACATGTTAAAAATTAAAGATCAAAAAATCATGAGTGAATTGCAAAGCATTATATTTTTAAGCAGATGTTTATAAATGCCAGAGGGTTCTGTTGCGAAATGCAATATTAGACATATTGAATCCCTCTAACCCATTCGTGTGTGTTAAACATACGGGAGATTTTCACATGAAATGTCCTTTGTAATAATCAATTCATTTTAGCTGTAATTAACTGCTTATTTCGACAGGAGCACGAAAAAATTAGCATTTTTTAAAGAAATTGTGGACATTGATACCTAAATAACTTGTAGAAGAGAAATAATGATCGAAATTGAGTGTAAATTTCAAAGGAACAGCCCAAGAAACTCGTCATAAATGAAATTATGTGATTGCGTGATTGGAGTTTGAAGTAAATACCGCGAGTAGTCGACAGGTCTTTTTAGTGCTTCTCAAACTATGACGTTTGCAATCGTCGTTAAACTGTATGTCCCACTCAGTGAATTTAAAAATTAAAATGCGTATAAGCTCACTGAATGTAAGAAGCTCTCCCATGTCTCATTCATGAGATACAAGGGAATTTGTTTAGCTTTAATTTTTTTTTTTTTTAATTTATCTTTACGTTTAACACATCTACAAATTAAAATTTAATGTAATTTGACGTAGACGATGTAATCGTCTAAACCATGTTCATCGTTTAAAAACAAACAAACAAACAGTAGCGATTTAAGGATCGACACCTACTTCTCACAGATAGAATGTTGGATCGATTTCCGTTTACATAAACATTTTGACTTCTTTCAATTAAATAGGCCAATATCGAGCTACATGCATTTCCATTTTTTGAAGAAAAACGCCATTTTATTTTTTATTGAAATTGAAAAATTGCATTTTCTAAATAGTTTCCTCCAAATTGTAACTAACGTTAGAACCATTCACGATATTTATTACGTTTAATTTTCGATAACATATTAGTGATGGTGGCAAAAATCTTTCTCATGGTACGAACACGAACTCTATACAGTGCCCACACAATCGATTTGTATATAGTACATATAAACGTACGTGTGTAATCAAATGAGTTTTACAAATTAAATAGATATTGTTATGTGTACAGCTAAGTGCATTAAATATTCGTGCATTTGTATGTACAGAAGACTTAAAGTATATCTGGCTTTTAAGGAAATTGAAATAAACATACTGTTGCATACCAATGTTCGCTTTTTATTAAATAAAAAACTTTGGCACACAATTAATACGGTGATGATACCATATTTATGTGAGTTTTTTAATTAAGAATGCCGTTTTATGTGTTAACATTTTGGTTATTCGTAATACCTCTTATCCTCCGCCTCTTCATTGCTATTTTATTATTCACGACTGTTTACTCGATGTGCAATCATTGTATAGCTCATTATTGCATGTTGGCTAAATAAAAACTTACAAATAGTTAAAGCTTACAGCAGCGATATTGCTTAGTACTTAAGAGCAATTTTTTTCTATGAAAAATTCATAAAAAACGATGCAAACAAAAAGAATTTAAGGACAAATTTTTGTTATGAACCGAGGAAAACGTGTAACACTGAAGGCTGCTATGACAAGGGATGGAATAAAATAACACGAAACACTTGAAAGCTGTCAGAAAAAATGAAATTTTATTTTAAAAATTATAGCATGCGAGGATAGACTGATGAATCGGTTTTTCCTTTAGGAACTTAAAATTTGAAATTAAGAAATTTTGTATTGTCTTAGATAGCCTTCACTAATTCAAACTAGAAGAAACCAGTTTTATTTTTTTAAAGCAAATCTAGAAAAGCTAAACCAAAAAACTAAAACATTATATAGTAAGCTGGAAAATTTTAATTGGTTAAATTGAAAATAAGCAATAAATTATGATTTTGGGGAAATCTAGAAAAGCTAAACCAAAAAACTAAACCATTATATAGTAGGCTGGAAAATTTTAATTGGTTAAATTGAAAATAAGCATTAAATTATGATTTTGGGAAAATCTAGAGAAGTTCATGCAAAAAACAATAAAATACTGTAAAAATTCTCAAGTTAAGCAAGGAAAAATGAATTCTTCCTACTGTCATATTCATTGACATCCGATGACCTAGCGCAAGTAAGGAAGTAGTAGTGACGGAATACTCTTCAAAATGCGGTACATATTATATACAAATGTATTAGAATACTATGTGATTGACTAAAAGAAACAAAATTATTAATTTGAATTTTCATTTTAATTGGCATTGCTGCTGATTTGTTGTTATCTTAACCAATTTGTAGTTATTGCCAATTCTAATCGAAGACATCGCAGCCATCAATTGTACATCGTTACCAGCAATTACTGATATTGTTAAAATAAGTTCAATCAACTAAACGCTAGTTAGAGGTATTTCAGCTACGATGTAGTTAATATTATAGTTATTATAAACTACGTCGCAGAAAATCCTTAATTGTCTCCATCTGTTTAGTCGTACAAATTCTTAAAACATGAACCGATATCGCCCATATTTCAGGTTTTGTCCCTGACACCAAATTTCGATAATAATTTTGACCCGTGGAAGCCGTAAAACCAAACTTTAGAGTCAATCGATATGCATTTTGGGGTTGGTCTCTTACTACATGCGCCCTGTACCGCAGGCGGTATAGCTTAAAGTTACTACTCAGTTATTTACATTTAGATTTTCAATCTATCTATGATATCTATATTGTATGACCGGTTCAGGAGCCACTAGACCCTGTCTTTTCAAATTGTTCTCTTCATATTCAAACCATATATTATATAATAGCAGATATTACATTACTATCAAGATAGACTTCATTTTCGTGGAAAAAATTTAGCTTCGTCAGACACGCCCTTAAAACTGCTACCCTGCGGAATTTTCGCGAGGAAAATTTTTTTAAGTGGCAACTCCAATTTTTCTTATGGTAGTTTCCAGCACTGAAATCGAAACAACTTACATTTTTACATCATAACATTTTCGATAATAAATTTGTGTAAACTTGTGAAGCGAAATATTAATAAAAAGGATACAATTTTACATTTCTGCAAGCATAGTGTCGAACTATTATGACGCAAAAGCATAAATTGTTCCGATTTCAGTGTTGGTAACCAATTCAAAAAAAAAAGTAGCCAGCTTTCTTTGATATCATGGAAATTTATATAGAATAACCATGTAAACCGAAAATCCCCGAATGTTGAGACGGGGATTTTCGATAAAAAAAATTCTAAATATACATATCTAAAATTTCTGGTTTTCGTTGATATTTCTTACATTTCGTGAAATAGACACTTTTAAAACTATGGATATTCGATATTACTCCGACACTAGACACCTTTTTCTTATATTTTGTTCAAGTATTTTGA
>JAHXMU010000051.1:43182-71547 GCA_019455685.1 Philornis downsi | reverse complement strand
AGACACTTTTAAAACTATGGATATTCGATATTACTCCGACACTAGACGCCTTTTTCTTATATTTTGTTCAAGTATTTTGAGTGCAGATACCTAAACTTTTCAAGCATTGAGTCACCACTTTGGCCTCATCCAAGTGCTCTTTGGGCACCAATGCGATTGGTTAATTCTCACCAAGTTTGAGCTTGTTTTTAGTATATTTTGATTCCCAGCTGAAAGAGATGGCATACTTTTTGCGCTCCTTGTCACTTCTAGTACGATAAATCCCTGTTTATCTATTAAATATTGCGGATATATGGAATCTGAGTATTCTGTACAATCGCACTAATCGTAAAACCAGGAAGATTTGAATGGAAATTGTGCAGTGTGATTAAATCAATTTATCCACAATTCAATTCAAAAGTACGTCCAAATTGAATGCGCCCCTCAACGCTTCTTAATTTGTGACCACTGCTTTTTTAAAGACTTGAATTCAGATTAGCTAAAAGTAATTAAAAAAGGCCACTTTTGTGATAATATAATGATATCCAGACAGCAAAGAAACAAAAGCAAATATTTATTCGTTGCCAAACTAGCTCAGCTGTTCGATATTTACAAAACACAACGTAAAACAACAAAACACAAAAAAAAAAAATAATAACGAAAGCAAAAAATAAATAAATTCACAAAAAAAAACAACAACAACCCAAGCTAATAACGAAAAAAAAAGGGGGCAAAACACATATAACAGCCGATGATTGTGATGAAATGATAAAAGTGAGGCACAAAATATCAAAAGCAAAAAGCATAGAAAAAGCGAAGACACAGTTGAGCTTAACATACAAAGTGTATCTTATTTTGTACTTTTTTATTTTTAAATTCAAGTGTAGTGTATTCGCTTTGAGTTGGAGATGAGTTCATTATTTTTGTTCTTATTTGCCTGTATTTTCCTCGAGGTATCCGAGTGTTGCCAGCCGTTTTCGTAATGTTACCATCAGACATCGTATTGAGTTGGAAAAAAAGGTAATTTCGATTCTTACATACGAATAATACCTTTGTTATTTTTAAAAGGTAATGTTGGTTTTATAATCACCACAGCTGACTAAAATTTTAGCTATACCGCTACAAGTGATATTTCAAACTTCAGTTTGTAATATATCAGAACATTTCCACTGGGTAAATTACTTGTAAATCGCGTTGTGAATATGGAGTCACAAAAGATGCATTTTCGCCTTGAGATTTTAAGCTCTATGGTCTTACATTGCAGGAAAAGCAAAAAAGTCACGAAAACAGAACGCAAGTGCCAAAACTGGTTCACGAAATTTCATCTTGAAAGTTTCTCACTCAAATATGGCCACTGAAGCGGTAATTCAAATAAAATTGTTAAGTTCGAAATCAACGCAGTTATCGAGTTTGACCAACACTTTTCTGTTCCAAAACATCACACATGACTATTGTGCCGTTTGGAACTACTTGGACTCGTCATAAAGTCGATACTTGGATTCAAGATATAAAGAAAATCCAATTAACAATCATTGCTTAAATACAATCAGAATTATCCCTTTTGGTAATGCATTTTCAGTTGGGAAGAAAAATTGATTCTTCACAATATTAAACTTATTACTTGAATAGCAAATTTGAAGTTTCCTTTGAGGAAAAACCCAGTTCTTTCTTTTTGAGTATGTCGGCAATTGTTAGATATACTTCGACAAAATACGTTAATCCATTTTAATTGTATATTGTAATTTCATATTCAATCGGCCACAAGCCTTCTAATTACAACTTTTAAAGAAATCAAATTAAAATCAAATGAAATATATATAATGCGTTCCGGATTATTGTAACTAATAAAAGCTAATGACAATGGCAATAAACGTCCTGAATTCTGTTATAAATTCATAGTGTCAGACCAATTAAACCAGCTTTGGCTTCGTCTTTTTTGCGAAATATTACCATCAGAATATATAAATTCCTGACATTTTCAGAAAGACATTACCGGCTTTTACTATGTTATATTATATATTTAATTATATTTTTTTAATTGTTCTACTCACAAGTAGGAAAGCCATGTAAAATGTATACGAATTCTGGTACTTGTTTCTAGTACATATAAATTGGTATCTTGGTGAAAAAATGTTTTTTATACCTTCACCCGAAGCAACGATCTCAATTCATCTGGCCGGCTGGTGCACATAATAACTGCGGCAAATATTTTGTTAAATGGGCTATGTCCAGTGGATATTTGGAATATATTCGCAAATTATCTTTAACAAAATAATTGTTTGCTCATTTAGATTTGTCTTTCGTTTGAAAACACACGTGAGAATAAATCGAACTGAACACTACGGTCCCTATTTTGACCTCCTTCATATATTGAAACGTTTTTTTTTAAATTTTCATTCAAGAGCACATATTAAAATATATTTGTATAATAATCCCACTTGATTTTAGAATTTGCTATAGTTAAAAGATGTAAAACCTTAATTTCTTAAAAAAAAGAAACTACCACAGCATACCATAGTGAATAATTAAGTGTTTTATATTCGATACTATATCGGAAAGTGTTAGCATTTTCAATCTTTTTTTCAAACGCTAAAAAATACCTTGGGTATATATAAAGATATATTTATTTTATTTTTGTTTTGTTTACGACGTACATTTTTTTGTTAGTGTCTATTCAGGATTTTATCCAAGGTGATATTTTTGGACTTAATGACTAGGTAGGTATTAGGGTACGATGATGATTAAACATATAAAAATAAATGATGATGAGTAGATAAAGAAAATAAAATGAAATTTAAATATTCTAATAAATTTAGCTCGAATTATTTTAGTGTTTTAAGATGTCAAAGCTGGTAGCTGGTTAAACTCCATATAAAAAAAAAGAATATGAAATTTAAAGATAAATTTTTCCGCCAAACGTTTTTTTCCCGAGAAAACATTTTTTCTTTGTAAAAAAAATTTGTTTAAGGAAATACTTAGTTGATTTAAAATATTTAAAATTGACTATATTTGCCGCTAATGTTTTGGTTGTTAGTAACTGCATTGTTGATGAACACTTTAAATAAGTATGTATTTACATATGTTTTTAAAATGCATTGTCAAGTTATAGAAACACAGAAACAGAAAATATCACAGTTAATAGTGACAAAAAGTGAAAAAAATGTTAAAAATACATAAAAACAGATTCCCCTGCATCTCATGAATGAGACATTGAAGAGCTTCTGACGTTCAGTGAACTTATACGCATTCTACTTTTAGACCCATGTATGGAGTAAAGCACGAAACTGGCTATGGAAGTTATCGGGGTAACGATGAAGGCGAAAAAGCCAGTTCCGTGTAGCGGGAATGGTGCGGTTGGATGAGAAATTATCTAATTGTGAGATTTAGATAAATTTTTCAAGTAATGGATTTCGTACTTAGGGAAATGCCTTTGGCAGTAGGCTTAGAAAAGTTAAGTGGACGATACTGGTTACACGAACTTGCCACGAAGCTTAGCAATGTTAAATTTTAGATTCAAGATAATTCACAATGATTTCATTTATAAAGTTAGGTAGGTAATTCATTTACGTATGTATATAGTACATTTGTGTACTTTATGGATAAAATAATTCATTAAGACACATTTTGTTTCTAGAAGTCAATAATAAGATTTTGTTTACAATTCATATAAGTATAAACGCTGTTAGTTTATACAACTCACTCAACTGGACCTTCACACTTTAACGACAACTGCAAACGTCCAAGTTTGAGAAACATTTACAGGACTTGCCGATTACTCGACTACTTGAAGCGTATGTTGCTTAATTAATGGTAATTGGCTGCATGCGGAGTTGAACCTGGGATAATGCGTGTACTAAACATCGCGCCATGATTGGTTTCAAAAATACGTAAGTGCCATAAATGCAACAAGAAATACGTTCACTCCAAGGACTTGCGTTGATATCTTATTCAAAGACGTGGTTCGTCAAATTTGATCATTTTCTTCAGTTATCGCCGACATCTAGACAAAAAAGCCCGACACCAATTTAGACCAATGTGATTCGCTACCCAGTAGATGATATGAGTGGTAAAACTATTAAGGAAAGTATGGATATGTACATATGGGTATATGCATATATAATGTACATATATACTATGTATATGTATATATAAGGCCAGAGTCTGCCTTATATATACACGTTTCGTTAATGGTAGTTGTCTTTTAGTTGAACAAAAACATCATTGCAGATTTAGTTACCACCAATTATATTTTATCAACCATGCGTTAAAGGTACATATATCACCTACAATATAGTTGACATTTTGGTTATTATTAATTACATATTTTTTGCGGTGTAGCTTTATTGCCGTTCAAATTACTGTTATCAGCGGTAACGATCAGAACATTAATTCCTTCTCGAGATAAATACAAATCCCAAATATTTTCTTCAAACAACACTCAAATATCAGATTCCCCGTGCGCAACTGTATTTACCGATCTTTTTCTTTTGTAGTTTGAGATCAAGTCACCAACCTAATGGCTGGAATACAGCTCAAATAAAATGTTCTTTTTTTGTAGCTCTGAAGCTCTTTAACTCTAGCAAATCTATAAATATTTCTATCTGCAACAATTATTGAAATATTAATTTTCTTATAAAACCGTCCCCCATACAAAATTTTCCCGAAACGCTGAGTACTACCCAAAAGTAAAGTGTTGAAAGATTTAAACTAACGACATTTTCGGCAATATGGTGTACATGCGTTCTCACTTAAACTACCCGCGTTCAAATAGTGTAGTATCTTTCACTACTGAGCCACAAATATTTACTACACTATAGTAAGTGCCTGCACAGTCTGGCAACACCACTCACAACAATTTAATGCGTTTGAAGGGCAAACATATGTAGTGGGAAAAGGTGGAGAACACGGAAATATGTATCCCCACCTTCGTCCCGTCTTTTCGACATCTGTCGAGTGGAATACAAAAATGAGGAAAAAGTAATAACATGAGAGAACCCCACGCAAAAAAATCTATATGTATACAAACAGAAAAAAATCGAAAACAAAATAACATAAAAGCAAAACACAAAAACCACAAGAACAATAATGAGTTAATGAAGTGGATTAAAGCGTGGAGAAGAGGAAGGGAAGTATCAGATTTAGGAGAATATTTCGTATTTGTTTACTATGTTGCTTTGTTCGGTTTCAGTGACAAATAATAGCAAGATAGAAATCATAATAATGATGTTCCTGTTACTCCAAATCAAAAACAAACATCTAAGTATAAGACAAAACGAATGTAAATTGTTTCGATTCCAGCAATAAGAAAAAAAAGGCAAAATGCTCAAATGACCAGCAAGAACAAAACAAGAATAACAACAAAAAATAAAGGCGAAGAAAAAAAAAAGAAACACAGTCGTTCGCACTTCACAGCTTGATTATGACAAGATTTATTTTTAAAATATTACACGATGCCCGTTCATCGACAAGCCAACCAAATAATATAGTATAATAAATAACGGACAACTTCTAATATGTGTCTCCTCATAATCTGCATTATTTGTCTCAATTTTAACTTACACACTGTGCTCGCTTGCTGTATTTTATTTTGGTGATATTTTGAATATTTCAAATATCATTAAATAGTTGTTTGTTGAACATTTGCAAATGTATTTTGTTGTTATTGGTATATCTTCTTAAAATTTCTTTGTCTGCAAGTGTAATCGCACACACGACGTCGACGTCGACAACAAACGTACACACATCTGGTGTATGAAACACTGGCGCAGCAGACACACACATACACACTCACATGCACGCACGCACACACTCGCCGTTCTTGACTTCGCTTTGAGCTCCCGACAACTTTAGCCTTTGAATCACAAAATCGTACTGACAAAAACACAGAAAACACATACAAAAATCACTTTTCCGTAAATACACAAAACATGATTGCCATTGCCTGGCGAATGTGTGCTCATTGAGCACGACATTCGTGTAGAGCGCCACATGGGGAAGAAGATATTAGAGTGCAATTATATGCAAACTTTGGTTGCGAATCAGTCCAGGCTACACGCAAGTTAAGAAAACATGGTGGCTTGTTTCGGATATGGGACCAGCAACTTTCTATCAAACGTAATAAAACTATCGGAAATTAATGGAATTTGCCCACAAAATAAACCAATATTTGCCATCTTCGTTGTGGCATACATCCCGTATATTAAGCTAGGCTCCAACTATCTTGCTCGATTCGATTAAAACATAGGTATACGATCGACATATCTAATAAGCAAAAAAAAATTGATCTCCATATAAATGTGCTTCCTTGTAGTTCCCATATAAATGTTTTTTGGTTCTTTCCACTCTTTGGACTACGATTTTTACCCACATTTTGAATAATTAAATAAATCTATACACACAATTGCTATTATGGACATTCAGAATATATTCGTGACGTTTGACTTCGAAAGCTTTAGGCGGATTACGACATCAACACCCGTTTTAGGGAGAATGTAAAAAATATTTGACTGACATAGGTTATTTATATAAATTTTACTTTCATGGTATCTCATAGACCAAAGAAGCCTTGGAAGTCGGATATCATTTTTAGATTTATCAGGTCCAATTTGTTTGGAACAGACGTTTCATGAAAATGTGTCACATGGAAAAAACTGCAAACTAGATTCAGATTCCGAACCAGAAAATCGATACTTAGCATGTTATTACCATTTCTTTTTTCCTGGAGAAACAACTCTGTCAAGCTAATTTTGAACAATTCAAAATGTATGTAGTTTTTCACTTTTATTCTCTCCCAGTTTACTTAAGCAAATAAATCAATAATGGCAACCCTAGAAACAGTCAAAAAATGAGCGAGAACTGTGAAAAGAGAGAGACAGTGTATGCAAAAACACAAAAGCAAATGCGAGTAATGAATGCACTTCAATTTCCCCTACGACAGTGGGCAAATATGTAACTGGTTCTGACACGAAATATAGTTATAAATACGAAATACATAGAAATGCGGTAAAGGAATTTCTTGAGGGATAAAAAATATAAGAGATGTATGTTTACTACAACGTATTTTCTACTCAGTGTCTGACATTCGCCATCGCCATTCGGTCTCTATTTCAAGTAAAACCATTATTATTCATTATGCCAAAAACATTTTATATGAAGTCTTAAACGAAGAGTACTGAACAACTACTTATGGGAATGTCGAACATTTTCTTGATGAAATTACTTTTGTCAGCGGAAGTTTCACCTTTTAGTACATTTTGGCACAAAACCCCGTTTTTTGTTTGCCGTTAGTATTAGGTTTAACGAGGTGTTATCAACAAATGTATATAAAAAACTTCTTTGTATCCAACGGATGGAATCCTACATACCTTCTCACATTCAGTGACTATTATCGTTCCACTCGCAGTGTTCGCCAGAGGTCCAAATATTGAGCGCGTAACCATCGGAGCGCGCAACCACAAACACATGCACGAAATCCCAAACCAATTTATTATTTATACTTTATCTATGAAAATACAAATCGTACCAACATATTTTCATCCTAGACTCAAAAATGAAATATATCCTCATGTAAACGTCAAAACAGGTCCATGACTTCAATACCAAAGGTGTTGCGGTACATGAAGTGCCTACGAAATGAACACAATATAGCCCATTCAAAAAAATTATTTTGAGTGCGAAAAAATCGTTATTGGCAACAAACGACTCGTACAAAAAACCGACATTTTCTTTATGTTTGTAATATTTTCCTCGACATGAGTTTGGGGTATATAATAAAGATATTGTATTAGGGTTTTGAGATCAGGTCTTCAATTAGGAGAGTGTTTTCATGCAAAGTACTACAAAGATGTCGAGGCACCTGGAATATATCTCGGAAATGTTTTTTGTCCTATGTGGATATCTGTGCACCACGAACAAAGCAGATCTTTACAGTTGAAAAACTGAATGAAAAAAACGTATTTGAACACAAAGTTCTCGGAAATTTATTATGCATTTAAAAAAAATGTATTATGGTCTAATTTTTCAAGGATGTTTGTGGAGGTTTTTTTTTTATTAATGAGATGCTAGATCTTTTTCTGCCGGAAAAATCAATCCTACTGTTCCGAGAAATGTAAAATGGCGGCGCAACGAAGTGAGCGTAGCCGAACTTGTTCCATTGATAGAACTTTTTATTATACATATTTTTAGCATCTGTTCCCTACTTTTTATGTTAAGTGGTTTCAAAGCTTAAATTTGTGGGTACTTGAATTTCAAATGCTGATCTTCGATTTGATTTGTTGAATTTGAAAAAAAATGCTCACAAAATAGCCTTTTTATCGTCTTCAAATGTGTCAAAAAAGTAAGAAATATTTTTTTATAAGTTCTTAACGCCGCAACAGATATCTACGTCAAAAATTGCACATCGTAAATGTCTTAGTATTTGAGCCACGCTAGGTTTTGTACGATGCAAAAACTTATCTTACCGATTATGGCCTGAAATTTTTTTCTCGAAATGCTATTTTTTCTTTCAAACTCTGCAAAAACGGTTTGTACAACAAATATTCAATTAGCCCGAATTATTCCGGGAGATGGAACTTGAATTTACGGCTATAATCCGGAAATGGTCGATCATTCGAGTTGAAAAAGACGGAATTCTCCAGCACTTATCCTCAAAGCTATAGAGTCAATATGGCTTTGTCTATTGAGTTATGATATAGCCACAAGTTTTGGAGTTCTTTTTTAAATACATATGTATATGTATGTATATCATACAATGTGTGACCAACTCTTCAATTATTATAACAGACCCAATTTCTAGCTCTATTATATTTATTATGATATTTATAAATTTATGGTTCTTATTCATAATAATTTAAAATAGGTTTAATGAGGTTGTACCCAAAAATATTATGCGTAAACCAAAAAGCTGCTTAAATGCTCTATTACATTGACATTTTGTTGAAACGTTCACCCTTCTATAAAGCCATTTTAGTAAAGCCTTTGCAAAAAATGTGAACAATGAAAAAAGTCGCAGCTTTTTGTTATTCGGCTTTTATATCCGGTTATCGGATAACGGGAAAATTTATTTAAAATCTTTTTTCCTACATACATATTTTGAAAAATGATGATGTAAAACTATCTAAAAATGGACTCGAATGAGACCAACATGAATCCGCAAAGGTTAAAACATATTGGTTCAAACGAAAGAAAATATTGTCAGAGTTTCAAATAAAATAAAACAAGTGAATTAAAATACACTCGACATATTAATAAAAAATTCGGTTTTCACAAGTGATTACAAATAGAATAAGATGTAAAATAAACAAGTTTGTTTAAATATGGATTCGAGCTTACCCCCTGACTCCAAAAATGGATTAACTAACTGGATTTTTGCTGATTTCACTTAGCTATCTTTGGTTAATATGGCAACATTTACTAATCCTTAAAACAAAAAAGCACATTTTAAGACTTCCATCAAAGTATATCTTAACTTCTAGGAGTATGGTAACATTTTAATTGGTTTTGTTTATATATATTTTTTTTTTCTTCTTTTTTGGAAATGGGTTTAGCCCAAAAGCTGTTTACAAAAAATACATCGAATAAGAACTTTAGCCTATTTTACGGTTAAGTTTTAATTTCAATTCAAACTTGATCGTATCCGTGGAATCCTAAAAACCTCAACAAAAATGTCTTAAATTATGGTCGCCAGTGTACACTCCGTCAGAGATTTGTTCACCCCGCAAAACTGCGCATTATTTTCCCCACTACGAACAACAACACTGCCTTGTCCCAGTATGCATGTACTACTCCGACAGTGTGTGTGCGTTTAGAGTGTGCGTTTGTTCATTTCTTCATATTATACGAGTAAACATAGAATCGAACAAAGAAATCCAAAATTATGGTTAGCAAACTCAAAATACTGCGTAGTAGTTTTTGTTGATGTTGTTGTTATTGTTGTTTCTCCACAAGTGGAGATGGAGTTGAGAAAGTAATGTAAAACCTTTTGATACACAAGCAACAACGGGGGTAATCACACAGTTTGGAGGAGTAAATCCATTAGACAGACAGACGCATAATAAATCATGGGTTTTGTTGTTGTAAGTAAATTATAATGAAAATTCGTATAAATGCAAAAGGTTGCTCAAGAGTGCGCACACACAAGAAAAAAAAACATAATATTCTAATTTTTTTCATAAAAAAGCAAACTCGATCGAAATTAAACTAAACAAACGGACATGTAAATCGATTCAACTTGAAATGGTTACCGTTAAAAAAACGTATACACTGGCCAAAAAAAGGAAGCAGAACACAACATAACAAAAAAAAAACCCCCCACAATAATACAAAATAGTGTAGCAACAACAACAAAATAAGAGAATGATCGAAATGTCTACAGAGAACGTAATAAAAAAAAAGGAGGAGAAATGTGAAGGCAGTACAAGAAAATTGACATTTCTATATATTTTGGTTAGTAACTGCATTTGACACACACGAACACATCGACTGGCATGTATATACCACAAACACACATCGAAATGATGTTCGAATATTATTCATTGTCTCACCTCATGTAACATTCAATTGCTATAATTTATATGTAATTTATCACTCTTAAAAACACTGAACAGTACTTACAACAATACAACATATATAGTTTTGCTCTATCCCAATCGTCTATCTATTCCTTAAGCTGATAACTCCGTGCCACTGCGCTTTCTTTCAGAATGTTTTTTTTCCAAACGAAAACACATTTATACTCGAGGAGGCAATTTATTTCTTCTGTTTAAATCCAACTGATTGTTATTTCACATTGATTGTAATTTTGTAAATATAATTCCGACTATATTTGTATTTATTCCCAATAATTTCTTTTTTGCAATTATCACAATTTTCTGTCTTCTCCACCTCTTTAGTTCGACTCTGTTGTTGTTATTTATTTCTCAACCAAATGTGTAGTCTCCCCAATACCACAGCTGACTGGAGGAAATAATCGAAGTATTGAACGCAGTGTTGCCAAGTTTTGAATTTAAAGGTGCACGTTGCCACATGTCGAAATAACACAGAAATGCAATGAATTAACTAAATTAACGCAGAGCGCAAAATTAAACTTTTTGGTGGCGTTTTGCGTAGTTTTATTTAGTTTGCTTTCAACTAAGCACTAAGAAGCACACGAAGAAAAACTTCCTCGAGATATGAACATATTTCATTTCACAAGTTTACAAATGCATTAACGAACATATTATAACGCAATTTCAGTATTGAAAGCCAACCAAAAAAAGTTGGCGTGTAGAAACTTTCACCGACTCAAAACATAATAATATCTAGTGGAAAAATTTAACTTCAGATTCCACGGCCATTTTTTATGGAGTTTCACCGACTAATCTGACAGATCTGTTAGTGTGTAATTCCCTTTATGAAACTTTTACCCTAGAGGACTCTAATCGCTAACGACTGCAAATCAGCAGCATTTTGGCACAATTGTAAAAACACATGACATATATTCCTTATGTGCGTAAACACAAATACAGGAAACTAAAAAAAAACCATAATTTAAATTGAAATTGATAAAAAAAATATTAAAGAGTACACCAAAAAATTACTTGGGTAATATGAACTTAAATTTCAACATGTACCTCTGACTAACGCGCAATTGATGAGAATTATTTGATGCAACTAATTATGTAGAATTTATTTATTTGTATTGTGTTTGTATATATATTAGAGCTGTTAATGAAAATTCGTAACAATTCTTGATCAAATGTATTTATTACAATAGGTACAGTATAATTTTCTTCTCCAGGAGCATAGGAGGTTCATCCAAAGTCAGTCACGTTACATAATTCGCATCATATGGCGGTTCCACTGCGAAGTTAATCTCAATTACGAAGTTTTTGGTGCAAAAGTTTGAGGATTTTTCATAAATTTGCTGTTTCTCGAAATCCTCCTAAATCCACCGAAAAAAATGCTTAATTGATATGAACTTAAATCCTCCGTTTTTGCGAAAAATCAGAAAACCAAAACAACAAGCGGAAAACTACTCTAGAAAGGCATTGGTAATGGCTGTGTGCAAAAGAATGCGAAAAAGCCACAAGAACATAATTGTCTTTCGGATTGTTTCAAATAATGCAATTGCTATTACAAAATAGGAAATATTTTTACTTATATTTTTTATATTATATATAAATATATGCTTATATATTTTTGCTTATACAATGACTGCCAAATACAACGTAAATAGCACCTTTAAATGATTTTGAAATCCTAATATGAATGGAATGTAACCGCCTTATTAGAGGAAGTAATATACATGGAAAAAAGATAACCAATGTACACATTTTTCATCCCAAAATCGTCCGAATAGAGAAATTCTTGAAAGATATGTTTATATGAAAAATGTCTAAAGAAATGTTATACGAATGTTATCTGAAGACGTTATTTATAAAGAACAAAAAGCGTAATACAAAGAAAGATGTCTCTGAAAACGTTATTTGTAAAGAACAAATAGCATTTTCATTAATAGGTTGTTTGCTTTAGAAATTGTTTCAAACATTTTTTTTAATAAAATTATTTTTTTTTAAATTGTAAAATTTGTTTGGTTTTTGTATAAGATTTAATGTTTTAAACAAGTTTGTACATTTTTTGGTACGTTAATACGTATTTTAAATAATCAGTTAATCAATTCAATTGTTCGATTAATTGATTAATCATGAATTTTGAATAATCAAAATAGCAATTAAGTAATTTAACGTTTGTACGAATGTGTGATTAATCTCTTTTTTGATTAATCAACCATATTTCCCCAATTTTTTGAAAATGGCACCATAAGCGAAAAAATCCCTCTTCTGTTTTCATAATTTATAATTTGTAAAAAATTGTTGCGACAAGCGAAAAATTATTTAACAAATTACGCATGTTGGACTGTGGCTCATTATATACGCTGAAACTGGTTTAAAGCTTTGTTTTTCTTCAAATAAAAGTGAAAAAATTGCTTGTGATTGGTGTAGTATCAATCGAGCACAATGTTACCTCTTCTATATGTTGTTGGGGTGCTGTCACCTAAGCAATTCTTTATAATGTGGCAACACTTTAATTGAATGTATGGTTTTTTTTTGCCAGTATTGCGGCAATCATCGCCAATAACAATAATTTCAAAGCGGCTTGAGGTGGAGTATTGTTTACAATTTTTAGACAATTCCGGAAACATAAACTAGTTCAGAACATTCTCAAATTACTTAACGTGTGTACTGGTGCAAAATAATTAAAATTACAAGTATTATTTTGTGGCAGATGAATTATAGCTCACAGCGATTGTAAAGAAAAGGTAATCCAGTTTCAATTGTTTGCGCTATACAAAAATAGCTTCATTACGGAAAGGAGATAGGTTAGAACTAATTTGTGCAAAAATATAAGCAGATAGAGAGAAAGATAATCGAAATATGGCGACATGTACGGGAAGTCCGATAGGGCCAAAATGTGTGAAAAAAGTGTTATAGCAAAAGCATGCGAAAAACTGTTTGGTGTGAAAAGTGTATATGAAGTGGGCAGATAATTTCAATGTCAATCAAAAACATTCCATGTCGTTTATTTCGTGTCCATTAACTACTGATAAATATCCTATGAAATGACTATGCTCTGTTATTAGGCCACTTTGAAGGTGGCGTTGATTATTCACTTTCAGCAGCCACATCGCCGCCGGATCCGTAGGCCATCATATTGTTTTTTCGCGTTGAGCAGTGTGGATTCACAACCGCAAATATTTCTGAGATTTTTTAATACTTCCAACATCTTTGTTGTTATTGGCTCTCTTGTAGATAGCAGCAGCAAGAGCAGACATTGCAACTAAATTGCGGGAGCGTAAACAGAGAAAAAGGTAACTAAAAGCAACGATAGTCTTCACTGTTATCATCTTCTTTCCTTTGCTTGTTTTGGTTTTGTCGCGAAATGGATTGGTCGGGGGATGAAAGTAAGAATCGCCTGATTTTTATGATTTCTCTTATTTATTCTTCTGTTGTGTAGAAAGAGTACACTCCTTCACTCTTTCAGAAAAATACACACATACATACATACATTCGTATGCTTAATGTCCATATGTCTGCCCGCGAGGACGTTTGTTTGTGCACAGAAAGAATTCCACGAAGAAATTTCATGTTTATTTTCCTATATGTGCGGCATGTGTCGTTATTCTCATTGGCGTATGTGAATGGCGGGTGTCCATTTCCTAAAAGAGATGGTTTTCTCCTGTTTCTGCTGTATAATACACTGCCGCTCACTTGAATAGCGCCCTTAATCATTTAACAATAGTGACTACAATTTAAAATACGCTCCGCGTAACGGTTCAGTTTTTACTTATTTGTTTCTCCTACTTCCACACATAACCTACAAACAATTTCAAGCCATGGAAGTGTCCCGTTATTTTAATTCGCTCTTCTCTTTTTTGGTCTAATTGAAAAACACCCCTTACGTCGGGCCGAACAGCAACTGCTATTACAGCCGCTGACAAGAGGGCTATTCTGAGATATGCCTCAAATTCACACGGCTCTGCTGCCAACATCAAGGAAAAAGTTGGCGTAAGTGCAAGTGTATCAACTGTAAAAAGAGTTATTTCCAAAGCAGCACATTTGCAACGCTTGAGACTTGAAAAAAAAAATCACCGCTAGACAATCTCCATAAGGAACGTCGCCTTAATTTTTGTCGTACGACTATGAAGTGGATTAGAGAGTGGAAAAGAATTATATTTTTTATGATGAATATAATTACTATTTCTACGTTCTTCGGAAAGAGGAACACCCACTCAATCGATTACACAGCCGGAAGGTGAAGTTATGGTATGGGGTGCGATCTCTTATAATGGCACAATAGAGCTCCAGTTTCTCTCTGCAGAAATGAATGCGATTTCATACAAAGTCGTGCTGGAAAAAGCTTTTCCTGAAGTTAAAAATGTGTTCAGAGGCTTGGAATGGAAATTCCAGCATGACAACGAGCCAATCCACACTGCGAGAGTCGTCAAATTCAAATTAACCAAAAACTGAAATTGAATTTCTGACTTTTTTTGTGTTTAATATTTTAGTACTTAATTCATTAAAATGAAAGAACATTTATGTTATAGGATTACAGAAAATACGTGAAATATGATCTATAAAAGCACAACCAGTTCGTTATAATTATTTTGGAAAAAAATTGAGCTTAGAAAAATATTTGATATTCAAATGAGCGGCACTGTATTTACAAATTGCATCACAAAAACTGAAAGGGATTAATGACCGATTGTAGTCTGAGGCTTTTGCTCGATTGTATTCTACGCACTACAAAAGTTTGGCAGATAAATGTCATTTCGTTGAGATTAATTTGTGTAATGGGAATTTTGGAAAGTGACCCATTGGATTAATTAAAATTGCGACTTACCTCTTGAAGTAAATTAGGGACGAATGCCCAGCAAAGGGTGCCATGTGGAATCAATTTTTTTACCCAAGTCTATGTACCCAACTTAAGATAGGTGCAGTTGTTATTTTTTTCGGAAATATACTATTCGTTGAAGGAAAAATTAATATTCGCAAAAATGCTCCAATCATATCGCATTCAATCAACGATTTAAACCATTGTACGGAAAGGAGACGGAAAAACCATCTCTAATACTGCTGCAAGTGACTGCGTTCACTATGCTGACGACATTCTCGTCAAGCTTTCGCAATGTAAGCAATAAATTAGACTTGAAAATAAAATGTAGTTATTAAAACTACTATTTGTAATTTTTTGTGCATAAAATTAAAGGATAAATAAATAATAAGGACAAATAAATAAATAAAGGATAAATAAATAATGAATGCGGTGTTAGTGTCCACTATATACCAAACCAATGAATACGCAAGAGCAAAATTACAAAAGCGAATTTTGCGGGATCACTCAAACCCTCTGGATATGGGCGACACTACGTAAGTACACACATGTATGTATGTACTTAATTACATTCAATATACTTTTAATAAAAACTATTAGGTTATTACAAAATTATCGCATCAACAAAGATGCATTTTGTAACATTTTACATTGCATAAAAATGAGACTGTCCAAGTCATCCATTTCGGCAGAACACATTAAGATTTTTAGCAGAAGGAGGATTCCAACGAGGGGTCGGAAAAGGCACTAATGTGGCCTTAGCACGGAACACCAATTGCAAAATTTTAAATCGAGTGCTTATTGTCTAAGCGCTACTTCATGCAAAAGTTTGGTATTCCCGATGTAGTAGGATGCATTGATGGAACTCACGTGGAAATTATTAAGTCGCAAAAAGATTCCACAATTCTTCCAATTTTACATGGTGCCCTTTTTCCAGGTCTGGATTGTTTTGCATAAAACGTAGCATTATTGCATCCTGTGTTGTATTCTTGCGTTTTCCCCTTCAAACAAGGAAAATTTTTATTCAACAAAAGGAATCTGACCACTTTTATTTATTATACTTACATGTTTATTTGCAAAAATTTTTGTTTCACAATAAAATTTCAAAGTATTTTTAAATCGCTTCTTTTTGTCTAAAAGTAGTTTCTAGAACACTACGATTTGATGTTCGGAAACAAAACAGAAATGAAAAGTAAAAAGTAATATTCAGAACACCCAAGTGTCAAATTGAAGTGATTACAAACTACTTTTACTTCAAAGTAGAATCTGGAACATACCTGTATAAAAGCGGTGATTTAAACATGGGCATTAATGGGGTGGTTAATGTCGTCATATTCGTCACAATCTTGAAAGAAATTGGCAAGATTATAAAGAAGTATGAAGAGAGTATAAGCGTGACAGATATGGTCGGATCTGTGCACTATCGCGATGTACGCACTGTCGGAAATATCGATTCTAAATGTGTGGCGGATAATTTGAATTTCAACTCAGAGCGCTATGGCCTTACGATAATCGCCTTTTTCGCCGGCAATTGAGGATTATGAACTGAACATGTCGTTTTAATAAGACGGTGCCCGCGAGCCACACAACACGACCGATTTTGCCTCCATTGAATGAGAAGCCAATTGGCCAAAAAGATCATGTGATTTGACGCGCTTTACATCTTTTTGCGGATATATCGAAGACAGTTTTCATGCGGACAATCCCCAAAACGTTGGAGTATTTGAAGGCAAACTTAAATATTTTTTTATTGTAGCATAATTGGCGCGCCACTCTATATTTCTTTAACTCTTTTTCAAAATTTCCAAAGTTCCTAAAATTATACTTTTATTAAAATCAAAATCTTTGCAATAATTTCTCGTTTTCTTCCTTAAGAATTTAATTTTTCTCAATTTGGGAATTGGGAACTGTATTTTAATAAGTCACAATTTTATGTCCTTTTCTTATAACAAATTTTCTGTCTTAGATATAAAGGTTTGATATTTTTAGAAGGGTTTAAATATTGATTGATGGATCAATAAAAGCGTACCAATCTTTGCTTTGTAGCAAATAAATAAAATAAATAAAAAAAAAAAAAAATAAATAAAATTTAATAAATAAATAAAAAGTACAATAAAAGTTAGCCAAGGACTTATTTTTTTAAATTATGAAATTTGAATTTTTAAGGCATGAACATTCGGATTTACTTTTCTATTTGAAATTACACTTTTTTTCATGGAATTTGAATTTTTTTATTCTTTGTTTTTGGTTTCTGAATATTCTGTGTTAATTTTAAGATAAAAAAAAATCCGATTACGTTAATTTTTTTAAGTCTTTTTGGTATCGAAGTTTCGTTGTACTTATTTATTTATATTTAAAAAACAAATTAAAATATAAATTTCCGAAATTCAAATATTGTGCTTAAGCGGTTGATTCTGTTTTGATGACGGGCATTCTTCTAGAATATTTGAAGCGCTCATATCTTTCTGACAATGTGTCAACTGCGCATAATAAGATTAAGGAATTGTAAAAGAAGCGTTTGGTATTGAATAGGTTTTTCCCAACTCGTAAGTCGAGCGAGAATTATGTATTGAAATCTGATATATTCGACGGTTAAAGTAAGGGCTGTGGCGTCTTTTCCCAAGCTATCCTTTTCTATTGCATCATATAATGACTGAATTGATTAAAAGTTGATGTTGACAGGCAAGACATTGCTAGGGTTAGCGCTAGTTGTTGCGCTTAGCTGATTTGTAAGTGCAATTATTCCCATTGATACCAATATGGACGGAATCCAAAGGATTGAGTTTTGACAATTTAACGATTTTTCGAAGAGAATTCGAACTTGTTAGATCTGTTACATTTGATTGCTTTTTGGGTGCTGAGACTATCGTTGATTTCTATTGCATAATGGATAGCAAAAATCGGCAGAAAAAATCACAGAATAAAATTGTTGTTGTTGGAAATATGGGCATATATGATGTAGCAACGCAAATAAAACAAAAAAAAATATTGAAACAGCTAAAAAGCTATTTCAAGCTAAATATATTAGTTTATCATAACGAAATCAAGGTAAAGTACCGCGAACCCTAATAAATATAGGAAGAGTCATTTATACAGATTATGGGCTTTGGATTAAATTCAAGCCTTTTTTTCCTGAATGAATTTTGTTTGAGTTAATAGAGTAGGACACTGCAGCTTTCTGCCGTTCTGTTTTTAAAGCAATGTTGAATTTACATAAGATTAACATTATTTTGGGAATGGTGGACAAGTTTTTTGTATTTTTATCCTTCATTTTTATCCATCATCATCTTCCATTAACAGTGTGGACGTCATGCTTTTAGATCTTTTTTGTGCAAATGTAGTAAATTCTACTGAATTCGATTCTACTCTTAGAGCAGCAGCAGATTCTACAGCAATGGTTTATTGCAACGTTTAATTCCGCGATGTTTGTCTTCGACGTCCAATCATAATGATCGACAAAACACAGCGTCTATATGAAGTTACTTGGTCTTGCAGGAGTTCAGTCTCAAGAATTTATTATACTTGAGACAATTTTCAACCAAATATCTGATGTGTTATATTTTTGAGAAAAAAATGTTACTACGTGTATCTCTTTCAATGCACAAACTATATTGACTCCCAAATATGCCAAAAATTTTACACTACCTACAATTTACTGAGGAAACCTTAACATTAAAAACAATAGAGTCAGAATATACACGTTGATATCCATCCGCACCCCAAATTCAAATTTTTGATATACGTTAAAAAATTCAAATTTTTGGATTGCAACACTTTTAAGAGAAAGCCTCTTCATTTTATGCATTTATCTTAGTCACATATACGAGTGCATTCTTTATAATTAATGAATGAAATTTCGAAACATGTATTTTGTTTAAAACTTAACAAACACTTCTGTACTACAGCAAAGCCAGAAACAAAATTATCGTCATAACTAAACGCACATACAAATACAGGGTGTCCCTCGGGAAGGTATACTATTTTATTTGTCTATAATATTTGATTAAATGAAAGAGAATGGATCTTATATTGACAAAATATTTTATTTAATATCGGCAATTACGTATGGAATACAATATCAGATATATGTCCGCCTCTGTTAGCCTCATAAATACGAGCCCTTTTGAGCACATCTTTCATTACATTTTTATACATTTCACGCGTTTATACGTTTCAAGCGTTTCTGGTTTGTTTGCATAAACCTTACTTTTCAGATATCCCCACAAAAAGAAGTCCGGAGCAGTCAAATCGGGCGACTGTGGAGGCCAATCGACATCACCATTTCTTGAAATAACTTGTGGAAAGAGGTCTCGCAGTAATTCCATTGTAATCCTGGCTGTATGCCCTCTTGTTGATACCAATTGTTAATTAAGCCCAAAGCATGCAGTTGTGGCGTTAAAAAGTTTTCAATCATATCACGATATCCTTTCAAAGAACTAAGGTCCAATGATTCCTCCTGACCAAATGTCATGGACGGGTTGGAACATCCTATTGGCATATTTACGTCGGTGTAAATGGGCTTGTGGAAGAAGCTTTTGTGTCAACTGAATCTTAAATGGGAACAAATGCAAATCCTTGTGCAAAATTGTGGCCCAAGTTGTTCTTTAAAGATCAAGCTCCTGAGCACGTCGTCGAATTGAAGTTGATGGATTGTTTTGAACACTTTCTTGAGCAGCAGTAATGTTTTCAGCCGATCTTGCAGTGCGTTTTGGTCAATGCTTGGCGCTATTAGCTACAGATCCTCTTACTTCGAAATCATTCACTACACGATAAATAGTACCAACAAGACGGCAGGTTGTTTCTTCCAAAAATTTCACGTAACTTTCTCATCGTCACAGTAATCGATTGTTGATTTTGATAAAATGTTTTAACGATTAAAACACGTTGGTTTATCGAATAATTTTCCATAATAAATTTGCAACGTTTCTGCAGAGTGGGCCAAATAAGACCTACTAATGTTAAGCACAATTAACTTTTTTATAATTGAATTGTTGGAAATTTATTACGGAAACCTACAGTACAACACAACGCGTTAAAATTATCGAGTTTTTCTATTCTTGTCAACGATCAATTGTTTTAACGCAGAGTAAACATCGGCAACATTTTAATTCCAGATCAGCTCCCACAGCCTTTATGATTAGGAGTTTGGTCAGTCGTTTTGAGGAATTGGGTTCAGTGGCCGACCGTCCTGGACGAGGTGCCCATCGAAATATTCGCACTGAAGACAACGTGGAAACTGTGCGGCAGAGTGTTACAGATGATCCATCTGTCTCAGCTCGCCGTCGTTCCAGCCAATTGGGCATTTCCGGAACGACATTGCGTAGAATTTTAAAGTTGGATCTTAAAATGTACCCATACAAAATTCAAATTGTGCAAGCACTGCTACCGCAAGACCACCAACAGCGACTGCAATACGCTATTCGTTTTACACAATTAGCCACACAAATTGATTTTTTAAATAATGTTTTGATGTCGGATGAAGCGCATTTCCATTTAAATGGTTATGTCAACAAACAAAACTATAGATTGTGGGGCTCTGAAAATCCAAGGGCAACACACCAACATCAGTTGCACCCATCTAAATGTACTGTTTGGTGCGGTGTTATGACCACTACAGTTATCGGTCCATATTTCTTCGAAAATGAGGATGAAACGTCGGAATCGATTTCAGGAGCTTCTTATAGAACATTGATTGAAAACTTTTTGCGGCCAATGGCGGAGCAGTATCCTAATTTGTGGTTTCAATAAGATGAAGCAAACTGCGCATACTGCTAGGCAAACTATAGACCTGCTGCGTGAAATTTTTGGCGAACGTCTGATTTTCAAAAATTCGGATTTCCTTTGGCCACCTCGTTCGCCAGATTTGACTGCGCCCGACTTCTTTTTATGGGGATATTTAAAAGACAAAGTGTATCTTAATAAACCAGAAGCAAAATATTCGAGACGAAATACTGAGCCTTCAACCAGAAACATTATGTGGTGTAATGGAAAACGCGTTAAAAAGAGCCAATCTTTGTATCGAGAAAAATGGTGGACATTTGTCTGATGTAATATTTCATACATGATTTCCATAAAATATACTCAATGTATAAAAACAGTTAACCAAAATAAATAAATTTATTTTAACATTAGTAGGTCTTATTTGGCCCACCCTGTACTTCACGACTGCCAAATATGAACTGTCAAAACTAATGTTTACCAAAATGGCGGCAAAACAAAGTAGTATACCTTTCCGAAGGACACCCTGTATTAAGTATGAGGGTACAAACACATATATATACTTGATTAAATTCCGTTGCACAGATCGGAATGAAAAATACAGATGCATTTGTTTTGAAAATGTATTATATGCCAAAGTGTAATAAATACTACTTTATATTATATATACATACAGCATTTACAAAAGAGACAAGAGAAGACCCTCTAAAAGAAATTACTAAAAATCGTAGACGTCGTGGTAATATCCCATTGCAACCGATATTCTTCTAATTCCCAATTTTTCGTTATTTATTTTATTTATAGCGAAACTGTTACAAATTACCTACGTCCCCGCAACGTCCCAAACAAGTAAACCCTTTGTTTGTTGAAATAGATAATGCGATATTGTCCTGATTTGTGCATTACTGCACTGTTGCTGGTTCCTTTTCAATGCTTCAATGATGTTTTTATTATAAGTATACTCAGGTAAAGTGTAATTATTTGTTAAAGATGCTATAAGGCCTTGTTTAAAGCAACTTCCTCATTTCTTGGGGGTTCTTCAGGATTTGTATAAAAATTAACATTTTCTGAGCTGCCGATTTGTCTCCTTTGTAGGTACTCAGATCTATATCCAGGATCCGTTTCATAATTTTTCTATGTTCTGATATTCTTCACATGATATTTTCAGTCGCTGGTTTTAATATTTATTGCATAAATTTTGCAAGTCTTTCTGTGATAACTTTTTAAATCATCATTTCTGTGGTTTGCTGTTGTTCATATTGTCATTTGTACTATGACAATGTCGACGTTTTTCAAAAAATAGATCATTTAATCATTTTCCCGCTAAAAAAGTAGCATATATTTAATCTTAATTCCCACAATGTTAACGCTATAGACTTTTTGTTGTGTTTTTTTTTCTTTTACTCATGACGTTATAATATACGGCTAACTTGCGAAATGTGTCGTGCAATTGGGTACAAAGTCCGTGTTTTTTCGCTTTATACAGCAAGATGATTGTACATTGTTTACATCTCAAGAAATAGCACGGTTGTGAAAACAAACCGTCATTAAATAAAATCATACGATTTTCGAAATTAGTCACTACGATTGCAATATTTCGTTTAGTTTATTTATTTAACAATCTTATAATTTAAAGCCTTTCGGTCAATATTAAGTACATTTATTTATTTATAATGTGTTAAAATTACAAAATATATTCGTATCATGTGAAAGGCCAGAATGGCTCTAATATTTTGCCGATGAATATTCACAAAAATAATTTGCGAATAATGCACGAATGTGATAATGTACAAATAATAAATATAAATGCAGTTGGATTTTAGAATGATTTATCGTAATTTTTCATAATTATCATTTTTTCATAATTATTATTTTGCCTTTTTTTAGTTTTCAATCCATTATAATAAAAAGAAATGTCTAAAATGTATGTAAAGGGTGTCCCAACAAGAACGCAAGATTTAAATTTGGCGCCATTCGAAGTGTCATTGTTTGGCATTTGAACAAATGTTATTGTTTGCTAGTAGAAGGTACGAGGTTAGTAAAAATGGAGCGCTACACGAATGAACAACGCATTCTCATTGTGTTTTACCAAAATGGTGAAAGTTTTGCGGCTACAGTTCGCAAATTGCGATTAATTTGGGGTCACAATAATGCTGCAAAAGAGTCAACTGTAAGGAGATTAATGGATAAATTTGCCAAAACTGGGCCTGTTAGTGATGTAAAAACAACAACGTGCCTTCGACCAGGTCGATCGACCGAAAATGTCGCAACTGTACGTAATGATGTCGCTCAAACTCCATCCACCTCAATTCGACAACGAGCTCAGCAAATTGGTGTCTCCAAAAAAATTGACGAAAGATTTGCATCTTCATGCATACAAAATTCAATTGACTCAGGAACTGAAGCCAGCTGACCATGGACAGCGAAGGGAGTTCGTTATTAGGTATTGGAAAGACAACATGAAAATGCTGATTTTGCCGATAAAATCATCTTCTGTGACGAGGCCCATTTCCATCTTGATGGCTTCGTCAGTGCAGAATTGTCGCATTTTCGGTGAGGAAAATCCTCGAGTGATTCACGAGAAGCAATTGCATCCTCAACGTGTCACTGTGTGGTGTGGATTTTGGGCTGGAGGAATCATTGGACCTTTTTTTATGAAAATGAGGCATGTCAAGCGCAAACAGTCAATGGTGTTCGGTATCGTGAAATGATAACCAGTTTTTTCGTGCCTAGAATTGAAGAAATGGATGTGGAGGGCATGTGGTTTCAACAAGACGGCGCCACATGCCATACAGCCAGAGAAACAATTCAATTGCTGCATCAGTCATTCAAATCTTGTGTTCTTGTTGGGACACCCTTTATTTTTGACAAAAAATAGTATGAAGTGAAAGTATCGGCAATTACAATTTTTTTTTTATTTGACATTCGGATTCGGCATTCGGATTGTAATTTAAAGCCTTTTGGCCAATATTAAGCAAATTACAAAATGCATTAAATAAATACTACTAGAATTAAAAAAACCAAACAACAAAATATAACTTAGAATATAACATTAAATTAGCTAGTAATTATTAACTTATAACGCTCAAATGAAAGTGTACTAAAAGTAAGCCAAATGGAGGGAATAAAAATAATGAGATAAAATTAAATATTGAATAATATAGGGCAGTCCTAATTGATGTTAATAAATTTCTCGGATCGATTGATTCCAAATCACGGTGCATATTCAAATATTTGGGATCTAATAAAATAACGAATGTTCGATCCACTTGGCATTCTTGTAAAATAACCATTTGTCAGTTATCAATTATAATTGATTCTTTCGATAATTGACAATTCTTTCATTGCAATATGGTTTGGCCCCGTGGCATCCGAATACAAATTTCATAGGCATATAAAACATGTAAATGGTTCTTCGTATTTCTTTAATCGATATGGACATTTTTATGTGTATAAAATGTAGCAGCACTGCTTTCAATCAAAGGATCTGGAATGAAAAATAAAAAAAGAAGCAAGTTTCAAAATAAAGAATATAGTATTAATAAAATCCATTTTTCGGGCTACACGAAACCCGTTGAAATATTTTTTTCGTAACATTAAAGGGGCGACAAAGATGTAGTCATATAGAATGTAATATTTTTTCATAGAAATTTGTAGTAGGTAAATTGTGATGCATAAAGGAAATACATTTACATTCAGTTTTTTTTTATTTTGTTCATAAAATCTAATTTTTTGCAAATTTTTCGTGGACATGTAGTTTAGTGTGGTGAGCCATAAAATACCAAAAACTCGATCTTTATAATACCGGCATTTTCCGAACAAGTATGTATTGCAGTATATGTTAAGGTTGGCTGTGGCACGATGTCTAACACACACGACTATCGTGCATATGGTAATGGAGGTCACCTCGATGCGTTAGGCGAGCACTTCGAGTAGTCAGTAATCGACAATTCTAACTAAAGCTTCGCGATTTGACGTTCGGAATTATTGCTACGATTTAATCTTTTGTCCATTGGCAATAATTGTAAACGTTCCCCATACATAACAAATATTTTTGAGTTTGGAACATTTTTTCAATTTCGATGTTTTGAAATAATTTAATTTACTACATACGCAGGAAAAAAATTGATCATTATAAAAATATGAGTAGTGAGTTGTCCACTCACAGGCCATACACATTGTCGTGAGAAATGATAAAAGATCGCTTACACGCTACCCATGAGAAATGAGTAACGGCATGATGACGATGTGTATGGATTACTTATGGGTGGGTAAATGCGTATTCTGGTCTGGACAAGTAACCACCCTATGGCTTGATTTGACTGCCAAGACTTCCTTCTATAGGATGTTTTTTTTCAAAGCATCGCTTTTATGTGAACGACCTCCAGACATCGACCAAATATATCACCTGAAATATCGACTAAAGTAATGGAAAATGCTCTAGTCGCATCCAAATGCCCATCAAATCTGGTGATGACCATTTGACTGATATTTTCCTCGGAATAACGAAAATGTAAACGTTCAAATAAACATTATTCACAAAACACAAATCGGGTTTCCTCCTCATTTACCAGACAGTTAATGTCTTAGTAAATTTGGTGATTGCATAAAATTAACCTGATTAATGGAGGGATCCATGATTTATTGGGCGTGTGTTTTATATACATGTTTCCTCCTCACATTTGCCAAAGTCAGAATAACACATGACTCATTTGCAAAAATAAGATCATCATCTTCCAATGGGGTGATTACTTTTACGCCAACATGTGTATACATTATTATTGAGATAATAATACTTGATCAATGTTTAATATTAATCTGTTCAGCTGAATTTGTTATACATTTGCTGTATGCACTATGGTAGCAGACTTTAAATGACGTCGTGGAAGATGCTTTAAGTACTTTGATAGTACTCTGTAGTAAAAATGATATATGTATATGTATATGGAGGCATACAATTAATTATTTAGTGAGGCATTGTTTAATAAGTAATTGTCTTAGTAAAAACTATTTTAAAAAGTGCTATGAATTTAGTCAAATTTTTATAAAAGTAATATATTACGGGGACCAATAGAACATCATTAGACAAATTTATTTTCTAGCTTTACAGCAAACATCATTGCAAACAATTAATGTGGACGATTACAAAACAAAACTTTTATTTTCCATGCAAATCATATGCCGCAATTGTTAATAACCGAGTTCCTTCCTGTTTTAATTACAGAACTAGAATCCCCAACTAAATTTGCACATATTAACTACACAGCCATCGGGAGAAGTAAGAGGAATACGGAAAATATAATCTATGTATGTATGTAACACACATATAAGATCGCCAAAGAGTGCAGTGAAAAAAAGAATCAACAACGTCATTAACCTTCCCCCCCATTGTTGTCGTCGTCATTGTTAATAACATACAAAGCAGCTGATGGCCTCATTATATAGAGAGTAGTATGCCAAATGCTCAGTGAATGGCTTGCTAATCGTTGTGAGCAAAAACGGGTTCATAGTAACAGTTGCTCATCTGCGCTCTCAGTGATTGCCCCTGAATATTTACCTCTCCATCTGTGATCATCTAGACTTTGAGTCAAGCATATACTAAAAATTAACAAATACAACAATCACCGGTCGGTCGTATCTCGATTGAATGTCCATAAAAAATAAACATTTTTGAGAAGCCTTCAGTTGTCATATAACCACGAACGGTAACGGCGGTGGGGACCGTATTTGCTCTATAATCTATCGACTTTTGAACGTGTAAATAGCACCAAACATTTCTTTCTCGCTTGTCTTCAGTGCAAAAGAATGCAACATCGTTTTTGTGTGTAACAAAGAGAAAAAAAAAATCAATAACCAACATTCATTAACAGCAAGAAAAAGTAAATATAAATTCATATAAATTTATGTCAATGTCGGTCGAGATCTCAAATGCATGAGACATCGGGTGTGTAACTTAACCCTTCCCAAAAGAGCAACCAAATAACGAAAACGGACACGGTGGTGTGTTAGTTAATAGTAGAAGAATACCGTTTCAAAAGCGCAATCCAATACTGCGACGATAAACGGTGGCATAAAGAAATTTTGCGCTGTTGGCAGAATCTTAGTACGAAAAGATTTACTACGCTATAAACAAAGCTATAAAAGTTAATAGATACATACAGGAAAGTCTGTTTGACATTCTACTTAAACAAAAATCCGCATTTAATAAAATAAACTAATGTGTGCTAACATTTAATTTCCAAAAAGAACTGCGAAGAACACAAACTGAAAAAATATTTGAAACTAAATAAACGGTCAGCATAAAAGATGACAACTTCCTCTATAAAAAGACGGCGTTCACCCTCCTCGCAAACACCTCCCAATGACGAGAGTAGCGACACAGTAGCAACACCTGTTGCAAGCGCTGCTATCGCTAAGAATGATTCCGAAGAAGATACCTTGGATTGGACGACCAACAATTATATAAATCCTTTTATACATCGTTTGAATATTGAAAATCCTGTAGATTTAGCTAAGGTAAGTTTCCAAGTCATTATTTATTTATTTATTTCTGGCTTTTAATTTAAAGCCTTCCGGTCAATTATAAGTAAATTACAATATGCAACAATTCATCTATTAGATTGAATCTGCTCAATATTGTAACCTAAAAAAATATATAAAATATAATATGATTTTAAAGAAAGTATGATTATTAAAGACAAAAAAGATATGAAAAAAAGACTAATTCGAAAGTTAGAAGTTAATCGGTGTATAAGATAATCTGGAAATATAAGATAATCGGTAATAAAGGCTGCTCGCAGTTTAATTGAAAACAAAATTTTACAGTGAAGTCTGAAAGTGTTGTAGAATGTGCCTTTTGTAAGAATCAGGACATAATTTAAAACTTTTTAAATGACTTGGTAGTAAATTGTAAATTCGAGCTACTCTTACTACAAAAGCACGACCCATGGGTGTGGTTATTTTAGGAATAAGAAGCTGCTTATTACGAGTGGAATGAGAAAAATTAAATGAATTAAAAAGAAATTGGGGACTACACAATCGAACTACTTTATAAAATAACAACAAAGATCTCAAATCTATATAATTTTTAAACTGCAACCCGAGAAACGCTTAACATACGGTGTTATATGAACACGACGCCTCAGTGAATACAAATATCTCATAACTCGATTAAACGTCATCTGAATTCTCCTCATATTTTGTTTATTAGTGTATTAATGGAAAATTTAAACTTTTTTTATTTGTTTCTATCCAATTTGTATGTGCAAAAACAAAAAAAAAAAAAAAAAAAAAAAATAA
>JAHXMU010000051.1:20246-38182 GCA_019455685.1 Philornis downsi | reverse complement strand
TTTTTAAATCGGCCCATTTTTTGGATGTAAAAGATTTTTTATTAATTTCATATATATATATTCATTTTTACTTTCATTATATTTATTATTCTAATTAACACATTGTAGAGTTTGCAAAATTCGAATTTGTTTTCAATTTTTGTGAACTTTGTCTAGATGTTCCTGAAATTGATAACCATTTCATCACTTATATTTTGTTGTTCAAAATATTGTGTTTTACCGGAATTCAATTTAATCAATCGTCAGACTTATACCTCATATCAAGTTGAATAGAAAACCGACAATACGAATACATAGAAAAAGATAAAGAAGTAAAAACAAAACAGACACACGCTAACCATGCACTTGACATCCATTTGTTTAATAGAGGAAATTGATGTTTATCTGTCTGTCTTTTTTTGCTAACAAATTGTTTGCTGTTTTAAGTGTGCTGTTTTCATTCAAAATATTTATGATTTCTTAGTACACACGTCAAGTCTTTTTTCCTCTTTTTGTCAAGTCTTTATTGTTTAGTAGAAGAGTTGGAAAGAAGGTGGACTTGATGATGGGAATGGAATTGGTGTTATTTAATCTTTACAGCTTGATGATATTGAAGTCTGTGTGTTAGCATAATGGGTCAAATATATTTTGCTTATTGCCATTTATGTACCAAATACAGAGCAGTAAATCTCTGTATATAAAATTCATTAAAATGTCTGTACGTAATACTCCGTTTTTCTGCCCAGATTATGGAAAGGCGGTTGATGCTTTTAATACCATCTTGAAACTTCATATATTTTCCAAGTGAAAGGGTAGTATTGGATGTTGCTCTTCTAGCGATAGATAATTAGAGAAGTGATTTCTGTTCAATTATGATGTTAATTTTATACTGTATAGAATTACAGCGATATAACCTCGTGAATATTTATCAAAACAGTTTCATACACTTTAGTCGAATAACTAAAACAATCATACACAAAAGCATTGATAAATTTCCCTTTACAGTATCTTTGTTGCTCTTAAATGTATCAAACCGAAAGAGCAGTCAATTTAAATTGAGTTTGGCTGAGTAGCCCAACTCATCGATTTTCACCCTCAATCAGCCTATTCAATAGAGAGTACGAAATTATTAGCATACTATTTGTTACCATAGTTTCTAAACTACTACCCGAGGCCTTTGACATTTGGATTTTAAATTATACAATTTATTTGCAACTGTATAGAACTTTTTCGTCCTAGAAAATATCACAGAAGTTGGAAGGAAGTACATATATGTCTGTATATTGCTTGGATCATTTTTTTCAATCTATGGGGCTTCTGTTTCGATCGCTTCATGGGGATAGTTAATTGTTGTGTGTAAATGATCTTGATTCTGAGCAAACTTAATTGATAATATTTCACGCCGAAAATTATGACAAGCTCTTAGATGGAACCGCAAAACAAGTGTTGCACTCGAAGTCTAGTGTCAAAAAAGTTATAAGATTTATCTAGAAATCTTTGAGTTCCAACAGGGATATTTCACAATCTACATAATTATTGGTTGAACGATTTTACTTGTGAGCGACCGCCTCATTCTTATTGAAACTATTGTGAGCCATATTGATACTAGCGATACGATTATTCACTTGAAAAGCCAGTTTTGAGTTTTGAGTCTTCCGCCAAAAAAAGGAACATCAATCCAAATGTAGGAAGAAACTGATCGGGACCCAATAGAAACTCAAAGGAAATTAGATGAAAATGTCCGTCAAATATAACTTGAGCAACCTCCCAGTCGCGAAGTAGAAACTCCTGGCCGAGGCTCTGTCCAAAACAATCAGGCGTACAAATGGAAAAGGCAGTTTACCAATAGATGGCGTCAGCAATAAACGCTGGTCAAAAATATTTTTTTTTTTTTTTTTTTTTTTTTTTTTTTTTTTATTTTAGTCTATGGATTATATCCTTACAGACCATCTTATATAGGCAGACCTTACAGACAGATCTTATATAACTAATTAACAAAAATAAAGTAAATAACTTAACTAATTTAATAAATTACATACTAATTGCCTAAAGACATTATGAGGCAGGCAAAGGTCAATGTTGTTGCAGAATCTATTAAACAAAATCATAACAATATTAAATGCATTACAATATTAAAAGTATACATATGACGGAGAGAGCGAGATGGAGCATTAAAGCGTATGAGTGCAAGTAGATCGGAACAATCAATATATCCCGAAACAACGGCATGAAGAAACATAACAGACGCTATGTTCCTTCTGGCCTCCAAAGTTTGCAACGAAATGAATGCACAGCGCCTTTCATAGGACGGTAAAGGAGAAGTAAGGTTAAGTGACGACAAGGCATACCTTAAAAACACTTTCTGTACTTTTTCAATCCACATAGAATGAATTGATGCAACAGGATTCCAAATAACCGATGCATACTCGAGTTTGGAACGTACAAAAGCAGAGAACAAAACTTTTTTTGTATAAGGATCAGAGAATTTATACATATTTCTACGAATAAAATAAAACATCGCATAAGCTTTTGGTATAATGTAATCTAGGTGATTTTTGAATGTAAATTTGAAGTCAAAAACTACCCCCAAATCAGAAAATTCAAAAATTTCTTCCAAGATTTCATGATAAATATGATATAATGAATTAATTGTATTTCTACAGCGATGGAATGTCAGTTTAAAACATTTATTAGTATTGAATGGTAAATCATTAGCTTTCGACCAAATAGCAATCCTATCTAACTCTTCCTGCAACAACGTAACATCATTCAACGTGTAGATTGATTTAAAAATCTTTAGATCATCTGCATACATAAGATATTTCGAATTTTTAAAACACATACCAATATCATTAACAAAAATATTGAACAATAAAGGCCCAAGAATACTACCTTGTGGAACACCAGAGGTAGGGAAATAAGCACTAGAATAATAGCCATTAATACAAACAGTACATACCCGATTACCAAAATACGATTTCAACCAATTTAAGACATTGGAGTGGAAACCGAATTTATGAAGCTTAAATAAGAGAATATCATGGCGAACTCTGTCAAAAGCTTTAGAAAAGTCCGTGTATATCGTGTCTACTTGAACACCACTTTCAAATTCATTTAAATAGAAATTACTAAAAATAGCTAAGTTAGTAGTTGTGGAACGACCAGAAAAAAACCCGTGCTGATTAGGGTTAATATGCCTCTTTATTAAAAAATATAATTTTTCATGCATAATATGCTCAAAAACTTTAGCAATGTTAGGCAACTTAGAAATAGGCCTGTAATTTGTAACTAAGGTTCTATCTCCCGACTTAAAAACTGGAAAGACTGTTGCAGTTTTCCATTTATGAATAAAATATCCAGAATCAAGTGATTTTTGAAACAAAATTTTTAAAGGAACTAAAAAAGCTGTTGAGCATTTTTTTAAGAAGAAAAGAAGAGATTCCATGCAGATCAGATTTAAAAGAATTTTTGAGCTTAAGAATGGCAGACAGAATGTCCTCATCAGAAACGTCAATAGACCCAATATCAACACAAGGCACAATATTGTCGAAGTTACTAAAATTATTTACAGTATTATCTTTTGTGAAAGCTGTGCTGCACTTCCATTCTTGCGGGTTCAAAAGTTGATACGATTCGTGTACCACGTCAAAAGATGACAAGTTTTTTTTTTCCTTACATAATTCGTATATTATCACAATAGCGTGACTATGTGTAAGTATTGTAATTAATTGTCCACAACGATGGCTCAAATTTTGTACTCTTGAAAACAATAATTATAAAAAAATTTTGAATTATACTGCAAAAAATAATTATTCCAGATTATTTCTGCAAAATCCATGAGGAAAAGAATAGTCATGTGAAGGATAGGGGACTGGAATAACTCAAATGAACATCAATCTTGAAAACGAACCTTTACAACCACAAAGGAGAACAAGTTGCAAAGGCTAAATATTCGTGTTACAATCGAATTACATCCAAGAACGAATTCTTATAATTAATATCTATCTAAAGGTTTGTCACCTGTTGCTAATTCTAGACCGTAGCTGCTTACTGAGTATAAATATCAAAAGCAAAATTTAAATAAATTCAATTATTTTATTTGTTTTCCGAAAAATGTGAATAGATTTCAGAAATAATACATTCAGCAAGCATTTTTAGGTTTAATTCCGAGAAATTTATTGAATATTTAAAATTGAATATAATAGTTGCTACTTTAAATGTTTCGACATATTCGACTAAAATTAATAGATTAAGTTAAAAACATTAATATTTATCTTTAATCTATAAATAACCGATACCGCAAAAACTATATGAGGCCATGCCCTAGTTTAGAATTAAAAAAAAAGGAGAAATTTAAAGAAAGAAATTAAAAAAAAAAAGAAATTAAAAAGCAGAAAACTTAATAACCATTTTTGCACCAAATGAGGATTTATATTAGGCGACAGCCTATAGTGCGACCTCTTCAACATACTATTGGAGATAATTGTGAGGAACCATACAGTTAACCTGACTGGCATCATCCTTAACAAATGCCATACATATGTTACTCGCGTATGCGGACGATATAGCTTCCTCAAACATTGGAAAAGAATCGGCAAAAGTGGGACTGGCGGTAAATGTGGACTAAACAAAGCTATTTGCTTTAGCGAACAATGAGTCTGCTCGATTGGGAAGCTGTGTGAACGTTGACAACCATAATTTTGGAGTGGTGAATGAATTCATCTACCTAGCATAGAGATAAAAAGGAGAGCTTTGCTTGCTAATAAATGTTACTATAGGTCGAGCATCTCTCGACAAACAAAAATCCATTTGGTTTTGCATGTCTTGTTGTATTGCGCAGAATCCTGGGTTATGACACAAGCGGAAGAATCAATGCTGGGAGTTTTCGAGAGGAAAATATTCCGGAAAATATATGGACTCATCTTCGTTAACGGAGAGTAGCGGTGTCACATGAATAATGAGTTGTATGAACTATATGCGGGCACTGTCGTAGTCCAACGCATCAAAATACAGCGGTTGCGTTGGTTGGGTCATGTGCGGATGCCCCAGCACGAAAAGTTTTCGACAACGAACTCGATGGACAGCGCTACAAAATCTACGTTGGCAGAGCCAGGCTTTTGAAGTTATATTGAAACTTGGTGTGACTAATTGGTGAAGAAGCACAGAAGACCGAACCGCTTGAAATTATTCTCTACGTGAGAATTTGACTTGGTCTGATTAAACAAAAAAGAATATTTTTTTTCACTTCTTTCTATTTTATAAACATGAAAACAAATTTCAAAATATTCAAAGGAAATGTTTCTATTTTTCTTATTAAAACAATTGTTATAAAAAATCAATCGTCAACAATTACTTTTATCATTTTGAACTATTTAATACTGGAATGTCTATTCCAATTTGAACAATTTTTTTCGCCAGCTATCTCACTTGTCAGATGGCACGATAGCGTCGATGTTAACAAGTATCGGCTTGTAATATCAAATAATGTGAAATAACTATTCATGACTATTAAGATAAAACTGAGTGTACAATCAATGAATTTTATGTGTATTATTTATTTATTTATTTATTTATTTCTGGCTTGTAATTTAAAGCCTTCCGGCCAATTATAAGTAAATTACAATATGCAACAATTCATCATAATAAAAATTAAATTAAAAAATTATTAAAAATTAAAAATTAAATTATTTGGGAAAAGTATGTATAAATACTAATTGTTTAAAACTCAATTATCTCCTTACGTCCTTAAGCAATTAATAATCTTTTCAGGTTTTTTTTTTAATTTGATTTAATTTAATTTAATTTTGTGATTTGCCTTATATTATAAACATCAGTCATTACATAGCCGCGATGTTATGGAACGCAAATGTCAGAAGTGCGATAAATTTACCCAGCAGAAAAGAACTTGCCTATGGCTCGGGGTAAATCGATCGTCTCAGAATCACATTTGGAGTCGAATATTGCGATGCCCGAATATCTGTCCGTCCGCCTTTCCGTCCGTTCATGCATTCTTATGATTGAAGTGCAGACCGCAATTATGAACAGATGTCAAAAAACGTTGTATATACATTTAGGTTGGGTCAAAACGGATCCCTATTAAGAGGGAGGACATCACCGGTCAAGCTTTGCCTTATTGCTCCTAAAAGCCATAGCTTTCATGCGACTTTAGTTCTCTTTTTAACACCTATTATATTATTGGGTCAAGGACGATCTGTGTTGAAAATATGTCATATCGGTCTATGTTTTGGTATAGCCCCCATACAGTACATTTTCAACGTGGTTTAAAGGGTTCTAAAATCTATAATTTTCAATGGAATTTGATTATATTTGGTATACATCGTTCGGTTGAGTCAAGAACTATCTTTGAAAACGTATTTGTTGTGAGGGAAGGAGTCATTCTAATTTCATCATAATTTCATTTTCATAGGACGTAAGGGTAAATTAAATGTTAGAAAGTAATTTTTAAGTATAATCTAGCAATATGGGAAAGAAAATTCATCATCGATTTGTAAAACAAAGTCAGACAGTCGTTTTTAGTAAGCTGATTTTGTAGCCCTATGGTAGTAGCAGAAAAAAAAACATACATAGGAGAGTTTCTCACATTCAGTGAGCTTACATGCATTCTATTTTTAGACTCACTTAACGGGACTTACAGTTTAACGACGATGCCGAACGTCACAGTTTGAGAAACATTAACAAGGCTTGTCGATTACTCGAAGTATTCTACAGACACAACGACGTGAGTGCCTCTCAAATAATGATGGGTGGTTGTATGCGGGATTAAACCTGCGATTATGCGAACGATGGTCGCGCCACTGTCGGCAATGGCAGACCTGGACAAACAAATATCAATTTAAAGTAAATACAGAAGAAAATAGACAACATAGTAATTAGAAAAAATACCGAGGCTTCCAAATACCTATTTGACTATTGAAAAGACGATCTTTTACGTATGACTATTATGTTAGAAGAGATCGCATACATTTTTTTTCTGGAGTTTCAGTTGTGTTATTTTCTTATTCATTTTCTCTAGCCTAGTTTATTGTTCTAATGTAATGAATTTATACTTTTCTTAGGTTTGTAGTTTTGTATTAATCTTTGTATTGTCTTTGTTCTGTTCTTGTGATATGTTATCATTTCGGTTGTGTTGTTCTCTTATTTATCCTGTTTTATTGTTACAACGTAGTTAATTTATGGAGTCCTTAGGTTCGTAGTTTTGTTTCAATTCTTATCCCGTTTGGAGAAACCGTTATAGACGCCAACTTGTCCTTGCTTTGTTCTTTGTTCTCACAAATACGTGTTATCTGCCCGACGTCTACAATGAACGAAATAGTTAAAACAGGTATGGTTAAACAGGAGATTTTTGGTGACAATTTTTTCAACAACTTTGTAGGCGCAGCGTACTACCCAAAAATGTTTTGTTGCTCATTTTGTTATTTATAAATGGAGAAATTCATAATAAATCGTTTTTAAGCTAATTAGCGACAAACACAAATACGTGAAAAAGTAAAGAAATCGGATTGGAGGGTTAGAATTCCTCAGAAGATCTTATGATGGATGGTCCGAAATAATTTTCATGAAAATATTTATAAACAATTTGTCCATTTAAGTAATTTTTGTATGTAGAATTCTAATATTAAAAATTTATATTATTATTGTGATTATCGAACATTACACTTTCTAACATAATTGATGCCTGGTGGTGGAGTTGAAAACTCGTTAATACTCAACGCGCGATCACTTTCATGGTCGATAAAGTCTTCAAAAAGAAACAAAATAAAATATAAAAAACAACCGAAAACAACATGTTCAATGTATGTCACAGTCATTGTCAATGCAGTTTTGTTTTCGTTTTGTGTATTGTTAAGAGGAGGTATTCCACGTTGGCGAAGGTTCATTCAAAGCGGTGTACAAATTAGAGATGATAAATGCAACTGATAGGATAGTGCCAAAAAACATTTTGGTACTAAGTACACTTTGTTATTGAATGAAACCAAAAGAAGCGATTAGCTAGCTGTTGTGCAGAGCGGAGACAGAGCACTGGAGACTAGGAGATAATTGAAGTGAACTACATTGATGATTGGTGGGGAGAAGGGGCAAAGATCAAAAGCGACCAATATGGTATGGTCGACATGCTGTGGAGGCGAAGCGGATAGGCTAGGCAATAATATATTTCCAACTCCGATTTAGAGTTGGTGACAAAAAACTATACTTGGCAGTGTGGCACATACAGTGTCCAACATAAGTGTACGTACTGCTACCTCACGATTCCGAAAACTTTATGGAGAAAAGTATGTGTTTACTTTATGTTTGACAAATCATTTTATTAATAAAAAAAAACTACTTACTCCAATATAAACTTAGAAAATTATTAAGGAAAAACGAAAAAATAAACTGACTGAGAAAAGTCTACGTACGATTGGTAAACTAACACAGATAACTGCATCTAAACATTTAAAAAGTTTATGAAATTTAAATTTAGTATTTTGTTGACCCACCAAGGGCATCTATAATTAATAATTAATTAATTAATAATTAATTTATATTAAAATAATTAGCGGTTTTGGTATTATATAATAAAATTACATTTTAGAGAAAACTGCATCATTACTTTTCTTCGTAACTTGTTCAGACTCATCAAGTACTACAAATAGTTGTCGTACTAGTTATTGTGCGCCGCAATATTTTCTTATAACTAGACAAATCCACTCAATATGGGATTTTAATCCTGAATGCATTGTTATTCTTAACAGTGTGGATTAAGTGAATATTTCCTTGACAAAGAATTGTATTTTTGAAATAGAATTCGATTGATAGCATGCGATACATACGTACTTGTTATTTTTGTGACTGTCAATTAGCATAAAACTTAAAACTAATACAGGGTTGCCCATATTCGACGGACCCATCTGGCAACGCCATAACTTTTGACAGAGATGTCAGATCGCTTAATGACATACCGCGTTTGAAGCGTCAGTCCAAGCAGATTTTTACCATGGAACAATACACGCCACGCGAGCGCTCTGAAATAGTTGAAATTTACATTCGACAAAAGAAGTCAATTGTGAAAACTCAACGTGCTTTTAAAATATTAAAAAATGTGAGAAGTGCGCTTTCTAAGAACACCATTAAGCGTTTATACGAAAAATTTTCGACTGGTGAGGCTCTTTCTAATCCGAAGAGGCCAAATAAAAGTCGACCAAGGCGATCGGCCGAGAATATCGCTGCCGTACGAGCCAGTGTTGAGAGGTCCCCAAGAACATTCCAAAAACGCCGTTCTCAGCAGTTGGGCATGGCTCGGTCCACTTTACAACGGATTATTCGCGTTGATTTGCATTTGTTCCCGTACAAAATTCAATTGACGCAAAGGTTGTTGCCTGCGGACAAGCCTCGTCGATTGGAATGGGCCCAACGAGTCATCGAAATGGCCGATGATGACGAGCAATTTTGGAACAAAATTATCATGTCCGATGAAGCCCATTTCACATTGAATGGGACTGTAAATATGCAAAATTGCCGTATTTACGCCACTGAAAATCCTCAGGAGATTCAAGAATTGCATCTTCATGACGAAAAAGTCACAGTTTGGTGCGGCGTTAGTGCGAAAACGGTCATTGGGCCGTTTTTCTTCCAAAACGAAAATGGCCATGCTGTTACCATCAACCAGGAGCGTTATCGCGACATGATGACCAATTTTGTGATGCCAATTATTCGTCGAAAGCGTATGAGGCAGTTCTGGTTTCAACAAGACGGCGCTCCACCGCACACAAGTCGCATAACAATCGATTTTCTGAAGAATTTGTTTCCGGGCCGTTTGATGTCGAAAAGTGGTGATTTGGACTGGCCACCGCGTTCGCCCGATTTGACGCCCGCTGACTTCTTCTTGTGGGGACATTTGAAGTCAAAGGTTTACGTTAACAAGCCAAGGACCGTAGAAGAGCTCAAGGACAACATTCGTGAAGAAATAGCCGCTATTCCGGCCGAAATGTTGGCGAAAACGATGGAAAATGCTGCAAAAAGGGCACAATACGCCATCAACGCCAGAGGCGGCCATTTGAGAGATATCATATTCAAAAATTGATGTAAACAAATCTACTTGGAACAAATTAAATGAATAAGATTGCCAACCGCCAAATTTTTATTTTTTTCTTTGATTTTTTTTTTAAAACATGGGTTCGTCGAATATGGGCAACCCTGTATATAATATAATACATATATAATATATAAATGTTGCATAATTAGGTGATCATAATGGAAATTTAGTTCAGTCACTTCCTAAAAATTAAATTTCGAATTGGATTTGCTAAATATTTCGTCTCTTAAGTAAGTCTTTCGAGAACTAATTATTATTATCGAATGTAATATTTTTCAATATTGGGCATTTTTTTGTGTATAAATATTGTAAACCTTCGAGGGCTGTTAAAAGCCATAATTTGTTTTATACAAGGTGGTGCACCGATTGTACCGATTGTACTGTAAATGACTTCCATACTCACTCACGCATATTTATGGCGGCCTGAAGAGTTAAGGGGTGGTTTAGAGCTGGAAAATGTAGGGTATTTTCAGGACTTTTTTTTACAATAAAAAAAAAATTAAAAACGATATTTAAATTTTTTAGGCTTTTTATTTAACTTCTTTTACATAAAAAAGTGAAAAAAAACATTTTTTTTAATTTTAAAAATTTTAAAAATGGCGCTGAAGTTTTGACCCTCCCGAAAAATTGGACTTGGACGTTATTGTCCATTTTGGCTCTGCTATTTATCTGAAACACAAAAACCAAAAAAAAAAAAAAAAATAATTAGTATGGCTGTAGCTATGTTCCGTACTAGAAAGAAAAAAAATTGGCAAAATGACGCGGTTTTGAATTTGACACTGTAAAGATCGGGGTTTTTCAGTTTTTTAATCAAAAAAATACGAAACAATTGAAATAATAATATGATTCTAGTACGGGCGATAGCCATGGATGTTGTGAACAACATATTAAAATTAAAAAAAAAAAAAAAAAATCAGATCATTTCAGACCATTCGGTTGAAGTTTTTTTTTTTTTTTGACATTGGCAACTGAGTTTAAAGTTTTGAGAGTGGATATTTTGAAAAATTTCAGAAATTTTTAATACTTATAGTTAATCAGTGATTCCAGCACCATACAGAACTCCTTCTGTTTCTTCGTACTCCCATGATTCTTCATGCAGGCAGAAATATAAATGGCAATATCAATTATTTTTTTTTTGCCAACAAACTGATGTTTTGGCGCTAGAATCAAACTCTCATTATTTTTCTGATTATTACTACTAATAATAATTCGTAGATGGGTTTCAATATTCCTTGTGCGTCATCGTCTAGAGCAGGTGGATGCTCAGAGGTATCTAAAGTACCTTCGCCAGCTTCACTCTGGCGCCATTTCCACCACGATTCTGGACCGCCGTATGACGAATCTGACTCTACCTGCTAAAAAGTCTGTAGAATCGAAAACATTGGGGATATCCTTTCAAGTCTATACTTTCGAAATAGTAAAAAATATCGATTTTCTGAAAATTCTAGACTACCGGGACCCCTTAAGTCGGGATCGTCTCAATTATTGCTTTTATTTTTTTTATTTATTATTATTATTAAATTCGGCCTGTTTCAATTCAGTCAAATTCCTTGGTTTCGTTTTGTACACCTCTTGCTTGACATAAACCCAGCAAGCAGTAAGCTCAGGTCAGGTGACCTTGGAAACCAGTGGAAATTGGAGTTTATGGATATTAATTTGTTTGGGAATTTTCGGTAGAGCTGCGCTATAATCTATTTAGCTGGAGTCAAATACTGTTGAAACGGATGCGTTTTCGGGGCAGTTCTAGGTAAAAAAACTAATTCCACATCTTAAAATAATGGCCCCCATTGACTGTTACTGTTACAGTAGCACGATTCGTGCGGCACCTTGTACCATAATATTAAAATACTAAATAAGTCAACCACATACTTGCGATTTCCGAAAAGTACGAAGATACTAACCTTATCAACCCTAGTGCGGACTATGAGTTCATTTAACAAATCTAATTAATGTTAAATATTCCTCAACACGTTTGCTGCTGTTGTTCATCTTAGCGCTAGCATTGACATTGAATATTAGTTCAAGACATGTTTCTTTTTTTTTATTATTTTTAAAATCTTTTAATAAAACAAAATATAATCTCAAAATGGAAAGTTATGAAAACAGTAAACAGTGCTACTCAAGATATGAAAACATGTGCTATAATAATAGTGTTCGTTGTTCTGGTTTGCTCTTTCTGTTTCCAGAAATAGAAGTTCCTGTTCTTTCCGGAAGTCTTAGATTTGTTGAAGTTTTTACCCTGCATCGTATTAATTATGCTCTTAATAATGTTTTAACTCATGATTTGGTTAATTAGATTAACGGAATATTGCAATATATGGAAATTTGCACATCTAAAGATAAACGATTTCGTATTAAAGCTTTGTGTACTTTTATTCTTTAATTTGCTTATACAATATTTTTAAAGCGTATTATATGTCAGTTGCCGAAAATTACCGAAAATTAATAATATTTTTATGAATCTGCTTTGTGAAGTTCACATAATTTATGTTGTTATGGTATCGTTGTAATAAAAAAAAAACATTTTGATATGAATATTATTATGTATGCATTCCACCTGGAGCAATGGTGGTGGTCGTGATATAAATATTTGGTGATATAAATATTTGTCCAAAGCTCTCTTATATGGGCATGTAGACGCATTAGACACGAAAGCTGAGAAGAGCATCTCCAAGTCATAAATTGTCGATTTTACAAACGAAATATCTACTTACTATATTCCAAAAATAGACATTAGTTAATGCAAAATTGTATAATTGCACAAATAGACATACATACATAAATTTTATTTAGAATACATTACATACAAAAAATATGGTTTATTGAGTTTCTATTAAGCAAGATGTGCTTTCTGTCAAATTCATTTAAATTTAATTTTGCTTACAATTTTGAAAACGTTTGTTTTTCTAAGAACATCTTTTAAATATAGTTTTGTAAATTTCATTATCGCAGTAGCCCTAAATTAAACGATTGTGACGTGATAGTTGGTACACCCGACTATTGTCCGCATAATCTCTGGTTCAACTCCGTATACAACCACCTATCACTATTTGAGTGGCGGACATCTCGATGTGTCGGATGAACACATCGTGTAGTCGAGTAATCGACAAGTATTGTATTGTAAATGCTTCTCAAACTGTGACATTTGGAACCGTCGTTAAACTGTGGGTTCCGTTGAAGTGAGTCTAAAATTAGAACGCGTGTAAGCTCACTGAATATGAGAAACTCTCCCATATCCCATTCATAAATTGTTTAGTATCCCTAAAATGCTTACCACAATAACGATCACGTACTGGTTTTACCCAAATTACAGGACCGTTGCCTGACAGTTTTGCGCCAGCAAATCATTTTTAGTATTGTTTGCAAATTCACTCTGGTAATTTACACGAAAATATATACCATTAAAGCAAGGAAAATAAAATGGTTCAAATCAATCCAAGAAAAAAAACCTTCGTCAAAATATTGGGAGAAATGATAACACCGAATAAGCCTTTACTGAATATTTTGCAACGTTGGTAAAGTATTAGAAGAAATTAATTGTAAATTAAGCACTTTGCCAACGTCAAACTGACAACACCAAGTAAAGCGATGATTTTACACAGTGTTTTGCCTACGCCGACTGTGTACGGCAGACTGTTCTTAACTTTGAAAAAGCAATGCCCAAACAGTAAATAAATTGTTGTGCCCATAGTCCAATTAACGATCTGCCAATTGAACAATGCAGAACAATTATTGCACAACAACTTATTACATAATATAAGGAGGCCCATATATGTTGCTATATTAGAAACTTTTTCTTTTTTTTTTCTTAAATTTATATGAAACATTTTTCCTTTTCTACTTGAAAAATAATTTAGTTTTAACCGATTTTAAAAATAACAATAACTAAGCCCTTCGCACGGATTCGCATATGTGGCATTGTTGTTCATTACTGCCTGGGGGATTGCAGCTGGAATTGTCTCAATCGTCATCTGGATGCATTACTGCAAAATATCCAAATTTGTTGGCTTTGTTTTATAAATTTTCTATTTACGTTAACTCCACAACAAAAACTTAGGCGCAGTTAGATCAGTGCTAGCAAATGGTATGTGGAGTTTCTTGTAATCAACTTATTGGGGAAATTTCTTTGCAATTCTGCCATAACACTCCTGGCTATGTGGCAAGATGTTGCATCTTGTTGAAACCATACTGGGTTTCAAGGAATTATCTTTAGGTTTACTTTTGAAAAGAAAAATTCTTCCAACATTTTTAAGCAACGTCATAGTAACAAAAGTAAATTTAAATTTAAAATTCAAAATAAATAAAACCATGCCATTATGTCTCCGGTTTGGTTGCTGCAGTGCACCTCAAGCTCATTTTCGAAAAAATACGGACCAATGACACCTCTAGATCATAATGCGCATCAAAAAGTCACCTTTTCCGGACACAATGGCTTTTTCACAATCACTTCTAGGTTCTCCGAGCGTCATATGCGACAACTTTGCTTGTTGATGTAACAACCGAGTGAGAAATGGGCTTCATCGCTGAAGGAAATTTTGATCGACCAGTTTTGTAGTAAGTTTTAACTATTTTTACGCGTTCTTTGGTTGTTAACATTTCGCTAAATAAATATGAAATGAAAAGTATTTAACCGCCTTGCCAGACCGCCGACGTTTTTGAAACCACTAAATGGATAATCCTCTAACCCAAATAAAGGTCTGTTTTTAACAAAATGTTGGAATAGAAGAGGTTTAATTCAGTATTGAGAATTTCTACGTTTCTTACAATATTGTACTGAAATATACAAATATAATGAAAAATTCTGGCCATATCCTAAGTCCCTTCAAATATTTTCGAAATCCGAAAATCCGATGTGATTGGTATGTGTGATATTTCACAATCCATTATCGAATTTTAACAGTGTACAAGATTTCTAAGGCAATGTCGTTAAAGTCAGTGCAACACCAGGCTTTTTAAATTAAATTTATCAACATTGGCAAAATCTGTACGGCCAAACAAATGTTTTTCGCAAATCGCCTTTAATAAGTCTTATGCCACATCTTTATTTTAGAAACTTTGGCAAACAGCGCTTTGCCCTATACTGTATTATTTTGTACCCTCGACAATTTTCACATGAACGATCACATCGATTTACCCTAGCGTATCAGAAAATCAAGCACTCGTTTTAATAATAAAAAAACTTTAAATGTTTTTTAAAACTTTTCAATTTGCTACTAGTTTAAATACCGGATCTGGTCTTATCGTTCGAAAAAGATTTGGAAATTTTGACCTTTGTTGGCAGGTTATGCTCTTAATGACGTACATGCAAGACATTATACGAGTATATTGACTAATTCTAAAAGTTTTATGGGTAGTATAAGAGGACTGTATGATACCCACCTCTGACAGAGTGATACCTTCAAGAACATATTCAGCAGTCTTACAAACTTCTAATAAGAATGTTGGCATCTTAAAGCTTTCAGATCTCTTCTTTCGAATCAAAATCATATTCTCCAAATACGCGGCATTCAATCAAAAACCGTTTTAATACTAGCCTCTGTGGTATTAAAACGCAAGGAAGCAGTCTTATGCAGCTGTAGTATAACATATTTTCCGGCATAGCACAGTATGTTAATTACGTCAGTCCGAAAAAATTGTTCAACCTGATGTTGAGGAATATTATTATTTGTTTTCTTTTATGAAACAAGAAACGTGAAATATTTCAACAAATATATGGTAATTAATAAGCTCTAAAAAGCTTAATACACAACAAATAAAATTAAGAAATTGTATACTTTATTCTTTGCTCGCAGTTTTTGCGATGATTTGAAGAAAAATCATTATTTAGAAAAGAACCAACAAAAAAAGTTAGAGACATTGATCTTTAAACACCTGGATAAACAGTTTTCTAAGTGTTGGATAACATACATTTATCTTATATATATAAAAATCAATTGCTGTGCGTTAGTCTCGCTAAAGCTCGAGAAAGGTTGGATCAATTTGGCTCATTTTGGTCTTAAATTATTGGTAGAGTATTCCGAAAGGTTTAAAAGGTTTTATTTGAAGTGATAGATGGCGTTGGAGATGAGATTTTTGCAATTAATTTTTTTTACCACATTAACATCTTGAAGGCAAAACAACGTTTGCCGGGTCAGCTAGTTTAAAATAAAACTTATATTTTTTAAGAGAAGTAAAAAATATGTAGGTACTATGGCTGTTAGAACAGATGTTACGCATGTTGTATAAAGTTTGAATTTCAAATAGGTTTGGGAAAAAATGAGGTCAGGGGCATGCTTAAAAGAAAATTCTATAGTAGGGATTTTTCCATTGTTTACCTTCATCTTCCAAAGGAAATGTTGAATTTAGAAATTCATGAATTATCATTTATTGTTAAATTATCATTTATTTGTATTTAATATTAAGAAAAAAAAAGAAATAGTTTTAGTCCATAGGGGATCACACGACTGTAGAATATAATACTTTTAAATTTGTAAGTGTAAGTTTTCAAAGCATACGATTACATGTTTATTTAATGTAAATATAATTATATAAAGTAAATGTAAGTATTTAATGTAAATTTTATTATATGAAGTAAGTACAAGTACGAAATAATAACTTTAGTATATAGTACATAGGATTTAAGTAGTATTAATTAAGTACAAATAATAATATATGAACATAACATTAATACAAGCACGATATTTTAATATAAGAGTAGCCCGTATCTACAATGCATTGAGTTTAGAAATTTAAATGTATCATACGCAATATTTCGTAATAAACTTACCTATCATATGCAGGTGACACAGATTGCTTGCGTAGGCAAACGATATCCGGGGGAAAATCCGCAACAATGGAAATAAAACAAATGTCGGGGGAATTAGAATTTTTAAAAATGAATATGGTGATCTTTATTCCAAGTATTACCTGAACCGCAGAGCTCTGAACAACGAAAAAACAGAAAAACAATAGCAAGGAAAAGATGGAGTAAGTTGGCTTTAATTCAGCAATTGCCGCTACTCGTTAGAATCTTTTTGGCTACATTTAGTACCACATAGGAAAAGATGCAAATAGGTCGTACCGACAGTAAAATAAAAGGAGGGTTGCCATTCGATGGGAAATCGATTAAGCCTCGGGAAGAAACGAAGCCACATTCTGGCTTAAACACAGATAAATATTCTTTTACATCTTAATGCTTGCATTTACAGGTGATATTTGTTAATTATTATTGGTTGATATTAAATATATGATTTTATGTAATCAATTTTTATTTTATATACATTTTTACATTTACTTTGGAGTAGTATTTATTGTAATTTATATACGGTAGAGTTTAACAGTTTGGAAGTGTAGAATTGTTAACTTAATTAAAAAAAAAAAACACATTTTGCACTTTGATCATTCAATATTTATTTTTTTCTCATTTTTATTTGCCTCCATTTCGCCTATTTGTAGTGCACTTTAATTTGAGCGTTATAAGTCAATATTTATTAGCTAATTTCATGTTATATTCTAAGTTATATTTTGCTTTTCTTTTTTTAATTCCAACAGTATTTATTTTATGCATTTTGTAATTTGCTTAGTATTGGCCAAAAGGCTTTAAATTACAAGACTGTTCAATAAATGAAATGGCAAGAATATGTTATATCGTATATGACGGTACTGATGACTTACAGTTTTGATGCCGAAGCAATGAAATTTTGGAACTGTTTATATTGCTGCAATTCATATTGTCTGTTGCTGCGTAGCCCTTGTTTATTTGTTTATTACGTTTATAGTCGTCTAATAGTTCATATTTTTATTTTTGTGAAATTAGAATGTCTAATGGTTCACCAGCTTTTAGTAGTTTTACAGTTCAATTTTTTTGATAGAATTCGATTAATAA
>JAHXMU010000051.1:0-20236 GCA_019455685.1 Philornis downsi | reverse complement strand
TTTGATAGAATTCGATTAATAAAATCGAATATTTCACATATTTAAATCTAAACTGTTTTGTGAAATTAGAATGTCGAATGATTGATTCACCACAGCCTTTAGTAGTTTTACGTTTTAATTTATTTAATGGAATTCGATTAATAAAATCGAATATTTCACAATTATTAACTTTTAATTTTTTTAACCAACTACGTGTTTAAACAAGTGACTGACAGCTCGTGATCGATATCACTTAATATCCTGGTATCTTTTCCTCTTTTTTTTCATTATTGAAATCAAATATCCTTATCGGATAATCACGCCACCTAAGTAGGAGAAAAAATGCGAACAGTTAAAAAGCTTTCTCATGGTTGCTGATATGGGTGCTAAGAAAATAATTGAAAAATTCAGAGAGAGTTCGTGGCATTTTTTCCCCGCTGATATTAAAACACAGATTAGAATGAACTGCATATTTCGAAAGCAAAGTGTTGCATGCTTCACAGCATTGCCACGTAGCTTTGATATTTGTAGGGTTACCCCTAACACTCAGCTAACTTAATGTGGTTGGCCTGTGCACACATCCACATAGTTTTTTTTTTTTTTTTACTTATGCTACAGATATTTCTTTATTGTCATATAATACTATTAGAAAAATAAAAAAAAAATGTCACTGCGGTTTCGTCAAATATTCAGATATTTGATGACTACAGCTGTCGAAAACACAAAAACGGATTAACAGATGTTGCAAAACATTACGATATTTTGAGAATTAAGTGAAAATGAACTTTCTTTTTGTGTAATAGTCAACAAAATATTTGATATACAAGTAATGTATTTTTATGAAGGTTTTACGAAAATTCAGTTTCGTTTTGGGTTTAATTTAAGTTTGTCAAACTGCCCGACTACTCTTACTTGAAAAGATTTGTTCATATAATATTTTGTGTTATGAATAATCAATTGATTAGTGCGAATTGAGTAAATCTAAATAATTCTGCAAGATTGATTTATAATAGAATTAAAAAAACAAAAGCAACGAACGAAAGAAACGTTCACAACGAACGAAAGAAATTGTATCACAAACGGAGACTTGTGCACAATTCGACGAAAACAGAACAGATAACTTATAGCACGATTGAAGGACAACTGGATTTTCATTATATTGCTTTTAAATGTACCGTCATATATTTCGATACAATAATTTATATGCGACATTATTAAACCATGTACTAATTTTCGTTTAACATGAAGCGGAATTATTAAATCGAAATTATATAACCACCGAAGTGTCATATTCACGAGCGAAGCTACTCTATCAGTATGCAAATGAAATGAGAGCTTATAGGTATAATCAATTATAACGCCCAAGCATTCAATATTACGCACAAATTCAATAGCTACGCCATTGTAAGACAAATTCAATTCACATGGATGGAAAGCAAACAACATTGCTTTTGTGTTTTAGGCGGATTAACTTTAAGTTTATTTGAGGACATCCACATAGAGATACATTGGAATACATCCTCAATTTTTGCTTGAATAACGTTATTATTGTGATAAAATCCATTGGAAAACAGCTGAACATCATCAGCATACGCAAAGCATAAACGATTATCCAACCTACTAAACAGATCATTTAGGTGCAAAATGAAAAGCATAGGTCCAAGTACCGAATCTTGCGGGACACCACTTCTGACAGGCACTACCTTCGACGTCACACCATTAAGACACACGCATTGCATCCTATCACACAAATATGAATACATAAGTTTGCACGCATTTCCCCCAAAGCCATACAATTGCGAAAGCTTGTTTATTAGATTGACGTGATCAACTCCTATTTCTTTATAACATTCAAGATAGATTGAAGGCAGTATAAGCATCGAAAGAATGTACGATTTACACGGATAAATTACTTTTCCAAACCCAAATTGATAACACTGATCCGTCCTGCGACTGTCGTATTTTTAAATATTGGCAAAGCATTACCCAAACAAAAAGAGATTTGTCCGTACCAATAACAAAGCTGACGCTATGCCAACTCCGAAACGATAGCATTGATAGAAATTGAAAAATATTTGCCTTTAAACATTAAATCTAAAAAACAACATGTTTTGAGGATATTCAGTTCTGAGAATTTGCACATCTCTTCCAATATGTGATGAAACGGTATAAGGAACAGTAAGCGTTATAAGTTATATAAGAAACGTTATAAGAATACAGGGTGGCGCAATAGAACGTGCATATTTAAAAAATAGATTAAAAAATAAATACAAAAGGTATGGTTAAAATAAATCTAAGACATTGTAGAGTAATAAATGGAGTTTATTTTTTAAAAATAACATCATCTAAATGGTGACCCTCTCTACGACGGCACTCCTCTAACCGCAAACGAAAATTATTGAAAACTTTCTTCAGTAATACTGGTGTAATGGCTGCCATTTCACCACGGATATTCTCTTTGAGCTGAACGATGTTACTTGGATTATTACTATAGACTTTGTGTTTGACGTATCCCCACAAAAAAAAAAAGTCGAGAGGCGTTAAGTCTGGACTACGTGGGGGCCATGGGATATCATCCCTTTTCGAAATCAGTCTGCCAGAGAACATCAGCTTCACCACCGCCATGGAGTCATTTGATGTGTGACAGGTAGCTCCATCTTGTTGGAACCAAGTTCTTGAATTTACTATTCTTGAACTTTCAATTTCTGGAGCCATCCGTCCAACATCTCAAGATAGCGTTCCGTATTAACCGTGACGTTTTGGCCCCGCGCATTTTCGAAGAAAAAAGGACCAATTATTCCTCTGCCAGAGATTGCTGCCCATACTGTCACTTTAGGACTATGCAATGGTTTCTGGTGTTTGATTTTGGGATTTTCACTGTTCCAGTGACGACAATTTTGACGGTTTACGAACCCATTCATAAGGAAATGAGCCTCGTCAGAGAAAAGGATATTGTCAAAAGTGGAAAATCGATTAAGCATTTCATTAGCAACTGCGAGCCTTGTTATAAAGTCTGACTCTTTCAATTCTTGTGTTAATTGCAGCTTATATGGATGCAGTTTAAGATCCAATGTTAAAATTCGTTGCAAACTTCGTCGCGATAATTGTAAGACAGACGATCTCTTGCGAGTCGACATTTGTGGATTTCTTCGTACTGACTCCATAACTCTCTCAACATTGTCTTCGGTCCTAGATGTTCTTGGGCGACAATTTGCTTTTGGCTTAAATGTTGAACCAGTTTCTTCAAAACGCTTTACCCATATTTTAATTAAATTAGCACTCGGAGCTTCACTAATTCGCCGTAGTCCATATTCAGCACAATATAGTCGCCTAGTAGCAATGTATGAACGTGAGTTCTCGTAAAATGCGCGCACGCAAAATGCGCGACGCTTCCCGTCGAAGTGATTCATAGCAACTAAAACTCCATGAGCCCGCCAACCCAACGATGTATGCGCCCCCCCGCCCGCGCCTTTTCTACCCCGCAAAAAAAGATGATGCAATATGCACGTTCTATTGCGCCATACTGTATAACGACAAGTTCTGGTCATGTTCTTGAAAATTTTTCGGAATCCTAAAAAGTAAAAAAATGTGCTTTGTTATGTGTGATATTTCATAATCCTTTATCGAATTTTAACGGTGAAGAAGATTTTCAAGGGAATGTCGTTAAAGATTTCAAAGTGAGTGCAACGGCATGCTTTTTGAATTAAATTTTAAATTTATCAACCTTTGCAAATTCTGTACTCTGGCAAATGTTTTTTGCAAACCGCTCTCAGTAAGTTCTTTGTTACATCTTTATTTTTAGAAACTTTGGCAAACAGCGTTATGCCCTATACAACAGGGTGTCCGTCGGAAAGGTATACTACTTTGTTTGTTTATATTTTTTGATGAAATGAAAGAGAATGGATGGGCAATTACATATGTATGGAATACAATATCAGTTAAATGTCCGCCTCTGTTAGTTTCACAAATGCGACCCCTTTTGTGCACATTTGTCATTACATTCACACACAATTCACGCGGTATTTCGGTATGTAATTTCACCACAAATATTTTGTTTAAGTTGCTCAAGCGTTTCTGGTTTGTTTGCATAAACCTTGGTTTTCAGATATACCCACAAAAAGAAGTCCGGAGCAGTCAAATCAGGCGACCGTAGAGGCCAATCAACATCACCATTTCTTAAAATAACTTGTTGTGGAAAGAGGTCTCGCAGGAATTGCATTGTAATTCTGGCTGTATGCGATGATGTGGTACCGTCTTGTTGATACCACATCTTAATCAAGCCCAGAGCATGCAGTTTTGGTATTAAAAAGTTTTCAATCATATCACGATATCGCTCCCCATTGACAGTTACCGTTACGCCGTTTTCAGTTTCGAAGAAGTAAGGTCCAATGATTCCTCCTGACCAAATGGCACATCAGACTGTCACTTTTAATGGATGCAAAGGTATTGATGAATAATTTGAGGGTTTTCCATTGGCCAGAACCGACTATTCTGTTTATTCACTTATCCATTCAAATGAAAATGTAACTTTCCTATCGTCACATGATTGATTTTGATAAAATGTTTTAACGATTAAAACACGTTGGTTTATCGAATATTTTTCCATAATAAATTTGCCACGTTTCTACTTCACGACTGCTAAATATGAACTGTCAAGACTAATGTTTACCAAAATGTCGACAAAACGAAGTAGTATACCTTCTCGACGGACACCCTGTATATTTTTTTTGTACCTTAGGCAATTTCCAACTGGAAAGGCTCGATTCTGGGATGTAAGGCACCATAGTCGCGTACGCGAACGGTCACATCGATTTAGCTTAGCATATCAGAGAACCAAGCAGTCATTTTAATAACAACAAAACTTAACATTTGTTTTTCTAAACTTTCCGATTTACCATTTTTCTTGGTTCAGACTTAGAGAGACTTGTTAAATACTCGTACACATTGTATATGTTTTACACTAACAAAATCTGCTAATCTACATACTGGACGTCGTCATATCGTTCCAAAAATATTTGAAACTTTGAACCTTGGCGGCTAGTTATGCTTTTGAAAACATTTGTATATTCAAGACTTTATATTGACTAATTTAAAAAGTTTTATGGGCAATTTAAGAGGATTGTATGATAACCATCTCTGGCAGAATGATACTTTTAAGAATTTTTTTCAGGAGTTTTGTAGACTTTTAATTAGAATGTCGGCCATCTGAAACCTTTCTAATTAATTAATTCTATAAAACGTATTTCTCATCACTCTCATCACTGAATTATTTCGAAGAATACTATAAAAGGATTTGAAAAAAAAACATTTGATTTAAAATATGGAGACTATGGAAAATTAGTAATTAAGATAATTACTGCTTACATTTTGTAAAGGCCGTAGGTTTGCTTATATGATCATTAAATTAACGTGAGTAAAAACAAATTGCGTTAACCTGGTTCTACGAAAATATGTCAAATGTCTACGAACTTAATATCAAACCAATACAAAACATTGTTCTTTAATATCGTGAATGACAATACATTTTTTTACTTTGGAAACAATTTAGAATATAGAAAATCTGTTGCCAAATTGCCAGACAATCATATTGCACAACTTAAACTTCACCTTAAAATGTCACCAAGTCCATTATACGCGGTGTGGGGTTGCTTGAAATCAGTTTATTTTGTTGAAACCACATAAAGTTGAAAGGAATTCTTTTTCGGGGTACTTTTAAAAAGGTATACTTTTTCAACGCTTTTAAGTAAAAATTTGGCAACAACATTCATCAATATGTGCAACTAATTAACAGCAACAATAAATATTTACTTGGAAAAACTATATCGGATACTTTACAGCGATAGCCATGTTATCTTTGGCAAATATTAAAGTTTTTTAAAATATTTGATATTTAGTCTGATAATGATAAGAATGCTAAATATTACCACAGTCAAAGAAATTTGTAGCGCAATTACTTCTAGTGAGCCTAAAAATAGAACGAGTAAATATGCAAACAATAGCATTCCAAAATGTTAACAAAATATGTTTTTTTTCTAAACATTTCATATTATCTCGGTATAGAAATATATATACGAGGTGTGTTCAAAAAATAAGGACAATTTTCAAATTTCGCGGGCTACGTACATTCGACTTTCGATTATTATTTTTTTTATGTTGGTACACTCGTCTCGAAGATATGTTGACGGTTTTATCCATATAGCATGTTGAGTTTGTTTGTGAGAGGCATAGATAAGACAAGTGTTTTGCGTGTTCGGTTTGCGATTTTCTACCTATCGAAAAATCATCAAATTTTGTGTAAAAAATGGAATTAAGTACTCAAAAAAACTTGAAATGTTGACAGTGGCATACGGTGAGAGTACTCCTGTTTACAAGTGGTACAAGCTTTTCACAGAAGGTTGAGAAGACGTAAATGACGCCCGCTCTGCACGCCCCAGCACATCAACAACCGATGAAAATGTTGAGAAAGTGAGGAAAATTGTTATGGAGAATCATCGAATCACAATTAGAGAAGTTGCTGAGGATGTCGGCACATCGGTTAGCTCATGCCGTGCAATCTTTTCGGAAGTTTTCGCATGAAGCGTGTTGCAGCGAAGTTCGTTCCAAAATTGTTGAATTTTGACCAAAAACAACGTTGCATAAGCATTGCTCAGGAATTGTTGAATGACGTCAACGATGATCCAGATTTGCTTAAAAGGGTCATAACTGATGGCGAATCATGGGTATATGGTTATGACATTGAAACCAAAGCCCAATCATCCCAATGGAAGAGACCATGAGAGCCTAGATCAAAAAAAGCATGCCAAGTTCAAGTTCAAGTCAAGGTTTTGCTCACTTCTTCGATTACCATGGCGTAGTGCATTAGGAGTTCTTACCACATGGTCGTACGGTAAATAAGGAGTATTACCTTGAAATTATGCGCCATTTGCCTTAAGCAATACGAAAAAGACGCCCGGAATTGTGGTGAAAAATCATGGCTTTTGCATTATGATAATGCACCTGCTCACTCATCTTTGGTTGTGAGAGATTATTTGGCCAAAAACAACACCGTTATCCTCCCTCAGCCACCGTATTCACCAGATACCTGCGGCTTTTCCTGTTCCCAAGGTTGAAGAGACCCATGAAAGGACGGCGTTTGCAACAATTGAGCATAAAAAAAGCCGCCGAACACGCAGTTCGTTTATGCCCCTCACAAATAAACTAAACATGCTATATGGATAAAACCGTCAACAAATTTTCGAGACGAGTGTACCAACACAAAAAAATAATATTAATCGAAAGTCGAATGTACATACATATAGATACATACGTAGGCCGCGAAATTTGAAAATTGCCCTTATTTTTTAAACACACCACAGCGTATGCTGAAGCAGTATTCATTATAAAATTTGATACATCTCATTTTTGTAGAGACCGTAATAAAATGTTACTCACGACTTAATTTCTCAACAGATAATGTGAAATTTTGAAAGTTTTCATTGAATATTTTATCGGTTAACTTCTCATTTAAAAATGCAATACATTTTTAATTTTAAATGCTTCAACTTGTTTTCGTAACTCAAATATTTATCCATCGTTTTAGATAATTTTCTATGTTCGCATGTTATTCTAGGAGTATAAACTTTTTAAACAGAACAATCTCGGCCAAGTATATTTTTCTGTCCCTTGAATCGACACCGACACCTTCTTTATACTAATGTAGTTATTAGAAATCGTCCAAAATATGTTTTGGGGTTAAAAATTACATATACAATTACGTCTAATAACAAACAATGTGTACTCATATACTACATATAATATACGGTTGGTTTATCATTGTATTTCACACAATACTCCACACTTAATGCTAATTCGACTATTAAATATAAACAAATTGCCTTTTTGTTTCATGACAATATTTGAAAACACCAATATTGCGTGACAATTTTTTTGCAATTTGACATTTAATAAATTCTAAACATCCCACGCATGAAAGCTAAACGTTTTCAGTGCGATAATTATGATATGATATGAAACGTGCCTATGTGTGGACTATCTTTTCAGTTTTATTTTTTTAAATTTCTTATGTAATCTTATGACTTTATGAGTTTATCATGAGAAAATACAAAATCGTAAATTTCTACATGATCGGTTTTATTGGTTTTTGTATTATAGACCAATGAAATGTAATCTGAGTTTGTTTCTTACGCCACTCTTCTATTTGCAGATTTACGTACTTACAGTTTTTTTGATGCCAATACGTGTTGTAGGCTGTATTCTCTCATTAGTTACGGCATGGATGTTTGCCTGCATCGGTTTGTATGGTACCACGGTGGAGGAGATTAACAAACGCCCGCTATCAGGATGGAGAAAGTAAGTTTTTCTTCATTTTTACTGCTTTGTAAATGTTTTATACCAGTTTTAATTTGTCTTTACAGAAATATTCAGACTTTAGTAGCCGGTTGTATGCGTATGCTTTATTCGGCAGGGTCCTTCCATTACATTACCTACAAAGGTCAAAAGTCTACGGCTAAAGAGGCTCCCATTTTAGTTGTAGCCCCCCATTCATCATATGTTGATTCCATTATTGTTGCAGCTATTGGGCCACCAGCGATTGTGGCGAAGAAAGAAACTTCGGATATTCCGCTATTGGGAAGTAAGTAAAGAAATGAGAAATATTAAATTGTATGTTTTTTGTTTGTGTGGAAAAGGGAATTTTTCGCTGGTACATTAGAAAGAACTTTCGCGTTATACTTTGGTACTTTTGTGAATGAAGATATGTGTGATTGAGCGATTTTAAATATTTGTTTTAAACAATGTCCAGTTTGAAGAGAATATTTTAAGGCTTTTCCCAAACCGATCGCTATAACAACAGCAGATATCGTTATGGTAATATCGTGAGTCAACAGGGCCTCAAAGGTTAAAGTTCACCTTTGTTGGTAGTATAAGACTCAAACATTTGTACGCGCACTAACAAGAAACGTGCTTTCATAAAACGCTCAAAACGGTCCAAAAACGAAATGTCTATACACTAAAGTAGCGGGGGCAGATTTTGTTATAAAACGTTCCGTCAACTATCAAAGTTTAAAAATTGAATTGGTTGACACAAAAATATAGTAGATAGTCCAAAAAGAGAATGTCTAGGAACAAAAGCATTAGGGGCAGATTTTTTATTTATTTATTTTTGGCTTGTAATTTAAAGCCTTCCGGCCAATTATAAGTAAATTACAATATGCAACAATTCATCTATTAGATTTAATCTGCTCAATATTATAAGCTAAAAAAACTATGTAAAATATAATATGGTTTTAAAGAAAGTATGACTATTAAAGACAAAAAAAGTATGAAAAAAAGACTAATTCAAAAGTTAGAAGTTAATCGGTACATATTCTGGAAATATAAGATAATCGGTAATAAAGGCTGCTCACAATTTAATTGAAAACAAAATTTTACAATAAAGTCTGAAAGTGTTTTATAATGTGCCTTTTGTATCATGACATAATTTAAAACTTTTCAAATGGCTTGGTAGTAAATAATAGTAAAAAAATATAAATATGATCTAGCTTTAAAAACCATGATGGAGAGAGACGTGTCATTAATTTTTGAGTTTGTGAGAATAAACAAATTAGTACTTAACGCAACCAAAACCAAACTAGTTCGGTTTAGACCACGCTCGCATGGAATGGAAAACAATTTCAATTTCAGGCAACCACGGAAGTTTCTGAAGTGAAGTACCTGGGTGTGACATTACAAACTAATTAGCATTTTATATAAATTAAAATACATTTTGAATAGAAAAACTAAGCTACTTGTTTTCAACTCATTCGTTCAAAGTCATTTAAATTATTTGGCAATCGTATATGGTCATAAAAATACTGTTGCTTTAAAAAGTCTACAGCGCATGCAGAATAACGCACTTAAAAATATTTTTGATTTACCCATCATACCCACCTTATCGCTCTATGAGGATATAAACTTTCCTGTATTGCCTATTCGTGGAGTACATCTACATCAGCTTGTTATACAGGATGTTGGCGGTTTAAATATTCAATTAAAAAAAAACTACGAAACATAAAAAAAATATATTTGTATTTTTAAAAAGTAGAAGCATGGGAATTTTTAAGACTTAAAAATAATGTTGTCCAAATGGCTTCCCTCGGCTGCTTGACACTCTTGGAACCGGAGTCGCAAATTTTGGAAAACTCGTTGAAAAGTTGTTCTCGGTATTTTGTTACTTTCCTGAGTAATGTTCCTCTTCAACTGCACTAAATTGGTCGGATTATTCTCGTAGACTACCGATTTGAGGTAGCCCCATAGAAAATAATCGCATGGAGAGAGATCGGGGCTACGTGGGGTCCATTCAAATGAAATGAGTTTTCCAGGAAAAACGTTTTTCAGCAGCTCTATGGATACCCTAGTCGTATGACATGTGGCCCCATCCTGTTGAAACCACATCCTCGAGGTATTGCCTTGAAGTTCTTGCAAAGCTAGCACCAAAAAGTCTGCTAGCATGTTGCAATAATTGTTCGCTCTAACCGTCGTGAACTGAAACACGAACACGCTCCACAAGGTCGGCTGATCTTGCAGAAACTGGGCGACCACGAACCGTAATTGGTATTGTTGAGCCTGTTGTTTCGAACATTCTGATCCATTTTCGTATCACATTGGCGCTTGGAACTTCACTTAAATCGTGTAAACCGTGTTCATGCCGATACAAACGTCGTGCAGTAATCACTGATATATTGTTTTCGTAATACGCTCGGTCACAAAATGCACGCTGCACTCCCGTGTACGGCTCCATGGCGACTAAATTTCCAGGAAGCGGCGCAGCGAACAACATAATACCCCGCCACCCCGCGCCGCGCGTTACCGAGAAATGGAATATTTAAACCGCCAACACCCTTATGGCCCACCCTGTATATGTATATAAATCTTTAAATAAAATCGGATGCAGAATGATTGAATTTGAAAGTTGTGAGGTGCAGATTAGAGACTATCAAACAGCGTATAGAATATTTGGGTAGTTATATAATAATTTACCAATGACTATTAAAAATGTAAATAATATATCCACATTTAAAAAGAATGTGAAGGATTACCTAAAACAAAATTTGCAGATGCTTCTTATGTAATTAAAATGTTTTCAAAAAATTATGAACTCTTAACTAATTAATTAACAGAACTCATTTGTTAATATATTTTACTTGAAATTATGTATTGTAGTTAGCGTACACCTGAAACTTGTTGCCAGCAAGCCTCAATAATGCCCTCTGGCGCTGAGGCCAAATATTATATTGTAATATATTGTACTGAATTTTAATAAACCTCGTGAGAGAATTATATTAAAAAAAAACAAAACAAAAAAATGTAAATTCGAGCTACTCCTATTACAAAAGCACTACCCATGAGTGTGGTTATTTTAGGAATAAGCTGCTTATTGCGAGTGGAATGTGAAAAATTAAACGAACTAAAAAGAAATTAAGGACTACACAGTCGAACAACTTTATAAAATAACAACAAAGACCTCAAATCGATATAATTTTTAAAACTACAGCCCAAGAAACGCTTTACATACGGTGTTATATGAACACGACGCCTCAGTGAATACAAATATCTTATAACTCTATTAAACGCCATCTGAATTTTCCTCATATTTTGTTTATTAGTGCCACTATACGAGTATAGTTCTAAACAATATAGAATACTAGGCATGATATAAGCATGAACCAATTTCTCCTTAATCGATCTGGGCAACACTAAATCAGTGTTATAAAACCGTACTACATTATCCACATGATAGTTAAAGTTTAGTTTGTTATCTAAAACTACTCCCAAGCAACGTACACTGTGGACCACTTCAATACGTGTGGCACGATAAAATAAATTCAGGTTTAAATCACGATTAGAAAAAAGCATAGCTTTTGTTTTTTGACTGTTAATTGAGAGTTTATTTTCCGTCATCCATGACCAGATCAAATTTAACGCAAAGTTAATATTACTTTGCAAGATAGTATTACTTTTGTTATAAAACGTTCGTTCAACCATCGAAGTTTTCAAAAAACTATTTTGTCTCTACATATTTTTTAACATTTTTCAACAAAGGTAGTAATTTTATAGTAAACAACACGAAAAAAACTAAAACTGCCAAAAACGGAAATTAATTTGAGACAAATGTCCAGATCAGTATGATCGTAGTTTGTTCTAAGAAACGAAGTGAAGTTTCTCAGTGATAAGCCGAAGAATCCTTTACTAACAGGTGCAGGCCAATTAGTTGTTGCTGTGATCATAACAACTTGGACGTAACTGATACGATAATGTTCCCTTATATCAATAGTTTTTACATCAAAATCTCATCGGGCCTGTAATCCGATAATGTTGCGATCATTTCATAACTTGACGAGTCTATATGTTGCTTCCTAGATATCAATGTATGCGTTCAGAGTGGATGGTTTTGTAGTGAATTTCTTTCGCCAAATTTCTATAAATTTCCTCCTGCAGTTTTTGTTTCGATTGGTTTTTGCGGCGTTGAAAGGCATTTTCCTCTTTCCTGCATTCTTAAGCAGTTTATTGCACTAAATTTGAGTGGAAGTAGGCCAGATAAGTTATTTTAAGCTAGATAGCCTGGAATTATATTTAAAATTTTATGATAATTTGCCACCAAGAACGGTATTCTGACATTTTCAGGTTGATATTCAACACTGCTTTTACTGAGATATGGAACGCCACACCTTATTTTTTCTTCTATTTCTTATCTAGTGGATAATCTTAATGTGTCTCTGGGTATAATGTGGTTATGGATTAAGTGCCGACCCGCACATATGACAAACCTAGCATAATCTAACAATTTACTAAACCATTTTTTGAGGAGTTTACTTACTTTTAATAAATTTATTCAAAAGCGAGAAAATTTGTTCACAATTTTAATAATTCAAAATTTTGTGATATATTTAAATTTCATGTTTAACCATTGTACTGTAATGGTTTTAATGCATTTGCATATATGTTTTTTCTTTTTTTTTTAGAAATTATCAATTATGCCCAGCCCATTTATGTACAGCGTGAAGATCCAAATTCACGCCAAAATACCATACGTGAAATTGTAGACAGAGCAAGATCTGAAGAAGACTGGCCCCAAGTTGTTATATTTGCCGAAGGAACTTGCACAAATCGCAAAGCATTAATCAAATTCAAGGGTGGTGCTTTCTATCCTGGTGTACCTGTACAACCAGTTTTAATTAGATATCCCAATAAATATGACACATTTACTTGGACATGGGATGGACCAGGGGTGTAAGTAAAGAATTTACTAACACATCAAGCGCTTATTAAAAGTATGGATTTCTTTGTTTTAGATTACGCCTTTTATGGCTAACTATGGCTAGCTTTTATAACCGTTGCGAAATCGAATTTTTACCAGTCTACAATCCAACGAAGGAAGAAATAGATGATCCTAATTTATATGCCAACAACGTTAGAGAAGTTATGGCTAGGTAAATTATTCAGTATTATCAAAGTTTTAAGTGATAATCGTGCTAAATTTTTCTCTTATTCATTCAAAGAGCTTTGGGCGTTCCCACCTCTGAATATACTTTCGAAGATGTCAGCATGATGACCAGAGCTCGTGATTTAAAAGTTCCCTTGTCTGGAGATATTGTGGAGATCGAAAGAACTTTAGATAAATTGAAGTAAGTTCAATTAACACTATCAATATTGTTGTAATTTTTGTCATGTCCTTTGTCTCATTCCTTGTAGTCTTATAAATTCGGAACGTGTTATTGAATTGACTGATAAATATTTAAGCATACCAAATCGTGATAAACTAGACTTCTTAACATTCTCAGAAATATTGCAAATAAATCTGAAAAACAGCAACTTGCAGCAGTTATTCTCAGTATTGGACTATGTAAGTGTTAACAATTAATATATATAAGTAATTTTAATATTCATTTAACTTATATTCGTTTATTGTTTTAGCGTCGTGTTGGCACAGTTCACTTAAAAAATCTGCTTTTGTGTGCTTTATATTGTCGATTGAGCAATGCGGAAACCATTGAATATTTAAGAGCTATAACTAAGGTAAGAATTTTAACAATAACAGTGAGGACTAATTAAAGTCTTAAACTAAAAAAAGATTAAACTATAAAAAGTGTATAGCTGATGTGCTTCAGAATCCTATTAACGTCTGCAATTTTTTTCCGGCATATTAAAATTTTAGGAAAAATGCTATTTTGGGACTCTGCACATCTACAGATTTTTTGCCAAGGGATATTCGAATTGAGTATTTCAATCCAATATTTCGCTACGTTCACACCGTAAAATTGATTAAAATTAATGAGTTGGGAAACATTGGATTCAAAAATTAGTCGTGATAGTGTAAATTATTTGTATCTCTGAAAAACTAATGACAACTTGATTTGCGATTTTTAGACCTCATACATTTAACAATATGTATACTGTGTGACGGAAAAGCTTAATCTTGAGCTTACATTTTGTGATCCGTTTAGGATTTAGTTGAATTTAACATCGCTGACTTCAAAAAAAAGTTTCTAAAATAATGCTTTTTCCAAATTTCAACTGCGAATTTGTTAAAAAACGCTAGATGCTCGAAATCTTTGGGAAACTTCGAGAATACTATGCTTTTTAGCACCCATATTATTTAGTGTAATTAAAAAAGTCTTAGGTCAATATTTTTCATTAGGAATGGCATAACTTATTATTAGCAGCATAGGCGAGAATGCATTGCTTTGATAAATCCTTCCTTTAAAATACAACAATTTGAATCTTAATCAAGCGTCATTACATTAACATCCAATCTCCGCAATTTGTATCTTAACACTTCTTGTCTATGAAATGTATAAAATGTAGCAATGTTAATTTGTTTCTGGTTAAGGTTAACGACCCGTAGCTTCTTTCTTTGAAACAGATACTTGCTTTGAGATACATTCTGGTTATTTGCTAATAATATTTCGAAGAGCTGGAAAATCTTTTGTGGGTGCTCGAAAATACAATCTATTTTGCTGTCCAGCATACGTGGGATGTACATTGTGCACTTTTAATCTAATATTTCTATGGATTGAGTGACATTTTTACGTGAACCGATAACTGGGTTGTGCTATCTAATCAAAATTAACATCTACTTTCAAAAATTATTTCGAGTTTCATGGTTGAAAGCAACTCGTTTTGGTTCAGAAGGAACCACAATTGATGTCACTATCTATCACTAGGGCTAGAATTAGAATTATAATATCACACATCACTACAAACGTTAATATCTAAAAATTAGAAAAATAGTTAACGAATGTTAATATTCGAATTTAAGCTGCTACAATAGTATCGGCAATGGTGAAGTTAGTCTTGGCTTATGGTGTAGTTCTCTAAACAGATCTGAATAGCTCCTTAAATAGGAAAAATGCCCGTGGAGATGGTGTGACGAATTTTAATTGTATATAGAAAATAAAATGAGCTGCTAGCGCTAGAAATATTAAGACTACTATTCATAAATTAATTAAATATAAATTGAAACGTTTTAACGAAATAGTGACGGCGTGCTATCAACTGGGAACCATATCGAAGTTATTGCGTTTGCGAACATTCAGATTCATCTCCATTTTAGATGCCAAATAATCTTCCATGGCCCTGTGGTTCAAATATAATTTTCACCTTTATTAGTATGTATGTATGTAGTATGTACTTTTTTAAGGAAAATTGTGTTTACATTTACTTTTCACAAGAAAAAAAATGCAGAAAATTTTCACACAGAGAACTACTTGAAAATTGCATGAAAAGTATATTTGCTGAAATTGATGTGATGACATTTTTTTCTATTTTCTATTAGTTTTGAATATCACATATTTCGATGTTACAAAATTCGAATGAATTTAAAATTAGAATTTGCACGAAATAGTTGTAAAAAATTGTTTGGCATTAAGTGAGGCACAAATTTTGGCATTGTAAATATGTTCCGAATTTTATCAAAATTGATGAGTCACAAATTTGTTTAATTATTAAGATGCTGCCGTTTGGAAATGTTTATTCAAATTGCCACTTGTCAACGCTACAGACTACTATTTTATCTACTTACTTAGATGCACACAAAGAACAATTCCAAACAATTCTGCGGGTCTCCAATTAGGCATACTAATGTTAGGGAGAGTTGTGAAATCTGCCGTTTCCAATGAAGTCTTGGTTCGTTATCGATGATTTTTCTTGCAGAGTCTTATATTCCATTCACACAGTATGACAGTACCGGTGGTATGTTGGCGTACTGGCGGGTGTAGTATATAGAATGTTCTGATTTAAGCCAAATGTGTATAGCTTTATTCGATGATTAGTTGCCATTTTGAAGGTAATTTCGTTATGCCTCCCTTATAGGAATATTGGGGGAAAAAACTGGGACAGTCGATTTTCACAGGCTTTTCTTGAGACAAATTTTTCACCAGCAAAATCACCCTGCCTATGGCGGGTTCGGACTATAAGGTGGATGCGTAAGAACATCCCAACCAATTTCTTGGAGCTTCTGGAGAGTCACTGTTAATATATTTGGGTTGACGTTGTATTTGGGAATGCACTAACTCTACCATTGGTCAAAGCTGACCACTTTAGGTAAAACGATCCTTGTTGACAGTACAGGTTCGAATTAAGACCTTAGCTGTAGGACCGACCATAAGCGGTATCCACATTTTCAGCTACCTAGATAGCCTTTGTCGAAATTGGTTCATTTACGAAGATACGAAGATTCTTCAAAAACCATTGGGAGCCTACGAAAACAATTAAAAACAAAAATGTAAATTTTGACTTTTGAACATAGGAGAAGGGTATAAAGTGTTGACGTGGTCGTTTTAAAGTACAATATTTGCTTGTTGCGAAAAGAATGTTAAAAAAATGGTGGCGGTTGATATAAAAACGTACATATCGTCGACACCATCTTAAACTAACGAATTAGATTTTGTGTACTTTTCAGGAGAACAAAAAAACTGTAATACGGGTGCAAATTCGTTGAAATGCAATTGCTGATTAGAGCCATTCCACATTCCTTAGCGTTTCGACACAATGCCACAAGAAGCACCTTATAGAGTAGAACTGGAAACTAACGATGACATTTTTCACATTCGTTAGTTTAAGATGGTGTCGACGATATTAAGAAGAGATGTTTATCTCACTCGACAAAAAATGCGGATTTACTTTTGTTTGACATTTATTCAGTTGATATTTGATTAAAATATTCAAAATAACATCAACAATAAAGAAAAAAAATTGGTGGATTTTCATTGCCACGTTCTTATTCAGTGATGTTAGGGGGCAAAAATGTCACTATTTGTGCACTTTTGTTTAGCGACATTTTCAGAAAAAATTTTGTTCTTTTTGCCATAAATGTGGTCACCCAGAAAAAAAAAACAATATTTTCCCGAAGAAAGTTGATTTTTATATCCGTAATTTAGCTTACATGACGTTTTATTACTGTTTGGAATCAAATTATACTCCAAATTTTAAAGAGAATTAAAAATATCAACTGTTTTTCAAGACAGAATTCTCCTAAACAAAAATGCTACAGGTTCACATTCTCTGAGCAACATTCCCTGAAAAATATGAAATAGTCGGAATAGTCTACACAGTTTTTTTTATCACTAAATTAAGTGGAAATGAAAATAATGTCCACATAGGAATTAATTTAACAAATTGCTTTGTCTTTACTCTTCTCCAGCTTTATACTGAACCAAATTGTATTTCTCGGCAAGATTTCAATAAAATCTTGAGACATTCTGGCCATTTGACAACAGATAAAATTAATGCATTATATGTGACCATTGATGCAACGAACAAAGGGAACATTTCATTTGGTAAGTTAGCAAATATTGTTAATATCGAAAAATCTTTATTTGAATTAATTGATTCTGAATTTAATTACAGCCGATTTTGAGAGCCATGTACACGACAAATCACAGTATGCATTTTTGTACAAAAAACATGATTACATCCGCAGAAAATTGACTAATAAATAAAACAATTATAGTGCACATTACACTGCAGCGCTGGCTTCGTTTAATTTTAGAACTACTTTTTTTTAAGCCTTAATTTATGTGAATAATTATTAAATACGTATATTTAATAGGATGCTAATGATGGCGATAGCTCGCATCTGTGCTATATACATAGTACCACAACTGACCCTATACTCTCAGATGGCCAATTCAAAATATTTATCAGCTTCATAATTCTTTAGGTATAGAATAGAATAGGGTCTTTTATAATGTGGTCTGTCATACGAGTTTTGTTTGCATTTGTTGTATTTCCAATAATTTATGGTAAATCTACTTGTGGATTACTGGCACTTTTGAAAGAGAATATTTAATGTAACACTCACACACACACACACACACACATCAATGGCAACCAATATTTTTATACTTAATATAAATATTACATCCAATCGATATCGAATATCCATTTAGGTATTTTCACAGCATCATTATGTATCTGAACACTCTGTAACCAAACTTTATTTTTTAAGAGAGGAGATTATATGAATTTAACCAATGTACTTTACACAGCGCCCGCCTCTTCTCTCCTGTAAAGAACAATGTCAATTTCTTGAAAATCGGAAAATACACGGAAAATTATTTATATTTTTGTTGTCTAAAAAAAAAAAAAAAAAAAAACATAATTCGACGGATTTTTATTTTAATAGCAGTTACAGCTTGTATTGACATTACTAATACTCTAAAAAGCATACATAACTTAGTAAGCTACTAGACCCAAACGACTTGCTAATGGTTGTTCCTAAAATCGACTCCAAAATAATAAAAAAAAACAACAAAAATATATATAATAATACTATGATAATAAACATATATGTTGTTTAGCTTTTATCAGCTTTGTTTGTATTTTTAAAGTCCTATTCATAGATATTTATTATAGATTTATAAACTGCAATTATCATAGCAAAATCATTTTTTCAAATATTCAACAAAATATTATGAATATGGCTCCTAGTTTACACACAGTCATATCTTTTGAATGCTGTACTTATGCTTGGACTTAATATTCTTCACACTCTTCCTCTTCGGCCTTCCTTTTGGGACGTAAACGGTTGCTCCTAATTTTGTAGAACTTAATGTGGACTCACTTGTCTGAAAAATGTGACAATGTGACTATATTGATATTGTATAATTAAGTTCTTAGTTTTAATTTATTTAACTATGAAATATACACACATTCAAAACTGTATGTAGAAGGTAAATAAATAAACTGTTTTTTTATTATGGGAACATTTAATAAAATCTAACAATACGAACGAGATGTGAGATATAGAGGCGTTTCCGACGAACATTAAAAACACAAGCTGGAATGACAACACCCTTTGGCGAATGTTGAAAAATATTGTATACTTTTAGGGATTTTGCTAATGTTGACACATTTTGGTGCATCATTGTCATTTTAGCATTTTTTTACGGAAAACTCTCTCTCTGCTCTTTTAGCATTTTTTTTATAAAGGCTTTTTTCTACACTTTTATTTAAATTTGTGAAATAATAAAGTGCTAATTATACACATCAGGACCGTAAACAAATATTTTCATACAAATAACACATCGGACAATAAGTCCCGAGATTAACACACAGCTGTCGCCTTCAACAGAAATCCGTATTCTTTTCAAAAAGTGACAACCTACAAACGGTGCTTGACGAAACTTCATGTCATTTCATGCATTTGTATTGTATATACGGTACATTAAGTGACGCTAATTTTGCTTTGTCGTTTACAATAGAAAAGCGTATTTTGTAACTTGATTAATCATTAGTGGAGAAAAAATACCATTCAAATACAGCAGAAGAGCGTTACGGCGACTATGCTACGTGGAAATAACAATTTGTGGTTTGCTCACTTTAAACGGGGTCGTACTGTTGTTCGTGATACTAAAGCTGGTTATACCAGAAATTGTGAAAAGTTACAAGATGAAGATGTCAGAAAGCAGTGTACGCAAAATTTGATCATGTGAAAAAAAAATGTCGGGATGAATACCGCGTTTGCTAACAGAGGGACAAGATTATCAACGTATTACCGATTCGAAGTGTTGTTTGGAGCAGTTTAAATGTATTTTAAAAGGAGTTTCTCCACAATTGTATTCCTGAACAGAATCGGCAATTTAAAGCGATCAAAAATGTAAAAGTCTTCATATTTTGGAATGCGCATAGCATAGTATAGTATTCATCGATTTCCTTGAAAAAGGAAAAAAACAAGGAATAACGAATATTACCTATATGTGTGTCAGTAGTTGTGATAGCG
>JAHXMU010000050.1:954967-991893 GCA_019455685.1 Philornis downsi | reverse complement strand
TCACCACATTTCTTCCATTTATTATCGTTGTATTTGAGTAATGTCAAATTTCAGTCAGCAATTGGTATGGACGGTTTTTTCATTCCCATTATGCAAAAAAAGAGCCTTTAAACTGTACTTAGAGGCATCAATAAATAATCTCCATTCAGTTTTGTCATATTGCTGGTTCATTTTTTGAAATAAATCATGAGCATCAGTACAGTATAGAATAGATTCCAAGCCCCTAACTCTATAGATTGTTAATTTTGTCCCAATTGCAAGATGTTTTCACTACTGCATGCGTGAAGCTAGTAATTCTGCGTCTTGCTTCGTTAAATGTAAATCCCAAATTAGATCATTCAGCTCAGCTTGAATCACTAAATGGCGTTCATCATCCGCCATCATGATACAAACTAATACTGCTGGTGAAAGATGTTTCGGATTCACTGCTCGTAGCACTGGGAATGACTGGTAATGGATAATTTGGTGGACGTTGAATATTGAATATTTTTCGATTATTCATATTGAATCCAGCAACTTTTGTTAAACAGAAATAACAATCAGTTTGGTTGTTAGGTGACTCTCTCCAAAGTATTGGAATTGAAAAATCGAAATAGATCTTCTTGCCATTTGACCACTTGTATAAAACAGTTTTGCAACTATAGCAAAACATTGTCGGTGTTCACAGTTTGTTCAAGTTTCTGACAGCAAAACCAAAATAATGTAAATATGCATATTTTAATGATTCTGATATTGCATATCCGTTTTTCAACCAAACATTCACTACACACAAAGCAAAAATATGATGAATCAGTAACACACGATCTCCCTGGCATGCTTAAACGCTACTGTTATGAAGATTTAGAATGAATGTGAGCTTCTATCAAATTAATAATTGTGAAATTGTAGTGACAGTATTGACTATTTTACAGTATTGCCAGCATGCGATAAAAAAATAGCAAGATGTCATAGACCAATTTTTATGCCAGATTCAAATTCAGCGCAACCAGATTATTTAGAAAACATGCTTCGTTTGTGCAGTCAAATTTTTTTCCAAATTTGTAGGCCAGTATAATTAGAGCTGGAATTTTAACTTAAAATTAAAATCTTTAGATCTAAATAGAAGTAGTCGCTCTAATAAGCAATTTTATTACATATAATTAGTAGATTTGCAGCAAATTTTAGACAAAACTAAATCTAATTAGATATAATTAAATCAGTGATAATCTTTGAATATAACAACATCTATTTAAATCTACCTCCATATCCAAATGGTCGCATATCCATATCCATATCCAAATGGTTTTGTTGCACATTAATCTTATACAGGGTGTCCGTCGGGAATGTATACTACTTTGTTTTGCCGCCATTTTGGTAAACATTAGTCTTGGCAGTTCATATTTGGCAGTCGTTAAGTAGAGACGTGGCAAATTTATTATGGAAAAATATTCGATAAACCAACGTGTTGCAGTCGTTAAAACATTTTATTAAAATCAATCATCGATGAAAAAGTTACGTGAAATTTTTGGGAGAAACAACGTGCCAACAAGACACATTATTTATCGTGTAATGAATGATTTCGAAGAAAGAGGGTCTGTAGCTGATAGGGCTAAACATGGACCACAACGTACTGCAAGATCGACTGAAAACATTACTGCTGCCCAAGAAAGTGTTCAAAACAATCCATCAACCTCAATTCGACGCCGTGCTCAGGCTTGGTCTTCAAAGAACAATTTTTGGCCACAATTTTGAACAAGGATTTGCATTTGTCTCTATTGAAGATTCACACAAGAGATTCTTCCACAAGATCATTTACACCGCCGTACATATACCAATAGGATGTTACAGCTCGCCCATGACAACCCCAATTTTCATGACGAGCCACATTTTCATTTGAATGGATATGTAAAAAAGCAGAATAGTTCTGGGCAATGGAAAATCCTCAAAGTATTCATCAGTCACCTTTGCATCCAATAAAAGTGACAGTCTGGTGTGCAATTTGGTCAGGAGGTATCATTGGACCTTACTTCTGTGAAACTGAAAACGGCGTAACGGCAACTGTCAATGGGGAGCGATATCGTGATATGATTGAAAACTTTTTAACGTCACTACTGCATGCTTTGGGCTTGATTAACATGTGGTATCAACAAGAAGGTGCCACATCGCATACAGCCAGGATTACAATGGAATTACTACGAGACCTCTGTCCACAACAAGTTCTTTCAAGAAATGATGATGTTGATTGGCCTCCACGGTCGCCTGATTTGACTGCCCCCGACTTCTTGTTGTGGGGATATCTGAAAAGCAAGGTTTATGCAAACAAACCAGAAACCCTTGAGCAACTCAAACAAAATATTCGTGAAGAAATTAATAAAATACCGCGTGAAATGTGTAAGAATGTAATGAAAAATGTGCTCAAAAGGCCTCGCATTTGTGAGGCTAACAGAAGCGGGTATTTACCTCATATTGTATTCCATACATAATTGCCGACATTAATAAAACATTTATCAATATAAGATCCATTCTCTTTCATTTAATCAAAAATTATAAACCCATCAAAGTAGTATACCTTCCCGACGGGCACCCTGTGCTTATAACAGGGCGCCTAATGTAAAATCTTTTTATTTTAATTTGTTGAGAAAACAAAATTTTTTCCTACTGGCAACATTTTCAATATTGGGTTTCCAAATTACCGTTAAGAATTGTAGGAATGTCGCTTCCACTTTTGTTGGTAAACCAATTCAAGTCAAGTCATAATTAATGAAACAATTATAATCGTGGCATCATCCCTTGAAGTCACGTTCCAGATAAATCGAGAAATCTTAGTAATTACCGAATTCCATTATCATAACGATTAGAACGATTTGCACTATGTCTAGGCATGTGAACAAATGGCTAAGAATCTAAGACTGTATTCTTTACTGAAACAACAGTAACCTATGGACTTGCGGTACGGAGAGCATTTAGCATTTAATAATTGCGGCGTAATTTGCATTTTATATGACATTGATTATATTTTAAGCTCTTCATTTGAATAGACAACAAGATATTTATTGTACTTTAGTTTACGCTTGTTTTTGCTTATCATCTGCTCGATTGCATTTAACCGAATTAAAACATGTTCAACCCGATTAATATTAAGTTAATAATTGAACTAAAAAAAATAGAAACTTTATTATTGTTACGAATTGGGAATAAATGAAATATGATCGTAAAAAAAAAAACATTTTTGAAATCTACCATAAATACTTGAGTGCCAAAGAGTACAAGTCATTTAATTCGATTGGCCGTTTGCATCTAAACAAAACTTCAATCGGTCGCAATCTTTGTTTACTCCCAAAATTTAATTTGAATTTGTTCTATCGTTAAGTGAGTTCCATTTTTAAAGAGCATTGGAGTTAATTTGTGGATTTGGGTTCTAACTCTTAATAATGGTAATAACAAACAAAATAATAATTATTATTATTTATTTATACTTATTATTTATTTATTTTTATTTTATTTTTTTATTTTTTGTTTTTTTTTTTTTTTATTTTATTTTATTTTTTTTTTCTTTGAATTGAGAAAATTGATTTAAGAACGATGTGAGTGATATTCGACAATTAATTAACGAACTGTCAATTTATGTGTGGTAGTACAATTTTTGGAAAATTGGCAGATCACATTTATACATTTTGTTTTAAATTCTATCAATATTTTTTGTTAAATATATCGCATTTTTGAAAAATGTTGTAAGCACTATAATAGAATTTTTGGTTATTAACGACGCTGAATTTTTTTTTTTTTTTTTGTAAATTTCACGATTTATTGAGGGACCATAACATATTTTTGTATTTAAATTCAGACAATTGGTTTCTTATTTGCGAAATGGAATTATATTAAACAATTAAATTATTACGTAATTCAACAAAATCCGGAAAGACGGATGATTCATCCTTTAACGAATCAACTTCTTAAAAAACATCGCCGATAAATCTATAAAATTAGCAAAATGTTTAATACTGGTTAATTTCAAACCATTTCGGAGAGAAAGCCAAAACATTGCCGATGAATCTATAAAATTAACAAAATGTTTAATACTGGTTTATTTCAAACCATTTGGAAGAGAAAGCCAATGACGTAGTGCAACAAAATTGCAATCAAAATTTTAAGTGTAAAGGGAAAGTTTGCAAATGAAACAATGAAAATAGCAAAAACTTTTAGTCTCAGCTTATTTCATAGCATTTTACACAAAAATTAACTATCCTTATAAAGGCAAAAATGATTATCCGCGTGAACTCTTTTAAAACTGGCATACGAGTATGTAAGATATCAACTAAAAATAAGAAGAAACACAAAAATAAGAGTATTTACAAATATTTTGGGAGTACAGACCAAATACTCATAGTAAATATAGCCAGAAAAATGGACTTGGTTTGCACTCCAAATTTTTCTTATTTGAAAAAACTCTTAAACTTCGCTTCTATCAAAAGTCTAAATATTTTTGCGGGCAGATCTTAATGTGCAGATTCTAAAACTGTTTTCAGATCGAACTGATTTCAACAGATATTCATAAAATATATTCAAAAATGTCTGATTTCTGCATATTTGATTATCAATATTCAAAATACCTGAAAACGCCGACAATTTGCAATTGTTAGAGCAATGGCTATCAGAAAGTTTTGCTTCATCTTTGAATCATTTCAGCAGAATTCGGAAGAGCTACGGTTCTCCAAGGATGCTGCCGCAGTTCCCCACTGGCGAGCCCCCGATCCTCCCTTCTGACAACTACTATTTTAAAGGATGCACATAGTAAGATCTTTGAGATTCTGTAGTGGCTATAAAGAATGAACCATTTGGAGGTTGTTTTAAATATGCTACATATAAAGTTGCTGTTGCTCTATTGGAAATTTATTGTTTTTTTTTTTTTAACAACCGAATGAGCTTAACTGCAATCCATTCTTTTAACGCAATTTGTTAGCACATTTTTGACGATTTTACTTCTGTTTCACAAAAAAAACTTTTTCAGCAATGGTTGTGCTTAAAAATCCAAATTATTTGGAGGAAAAAATCTAACGGTGTTAGATCGCAGCTGTGCGAAAGTCGGTTCACATCAACAAACTGGTTAGTTTTTGCAGTTTTGTTTCTTTTTCTGAACCAGGACTGAAACCAAATGTAGTTTGGTTTCTAGAAAGAGAAAAAGGCCTGGCCTTCGCTCAACTGCGGAAGGTAAAGACTGTTCAAATAATCTATTTTCTAAACTTACACTAACAGGCCCTCAGAAAATTTTACAGCCACTCAAAAATTTGGTTTTTTAAATTGAAAATTGGACAAATTAAATATAAACAACACATTTCATAAACTGAATCAGAATCAAAATTGTTCCTAATTTCGTTTCGACTGCATGAATCAAAATCAAAATTGTTTGTAATTTCGTTTTGAAGGTATAGAACAGGAACTACACCCATATTATTTTGATTCGGTTGTCGAAAATGGAATTAAAATTGTGTATATTTTTGATTTATTGATTTGATTTCAGAAAATAGAACGAACCAAAAATATTTCCGAGTTTGACATCGTTCCATACAATTTACAATTTCATACTTTTATTTCCCAATATTTTCCCAATTTGAAATTTATTATTTCTCAATAATATTTTCGGATTTTCTCAATACCGATTTGATTTTGCTAATAACTAATATTGCATTAATTTGGATTTCACAATATCAAAATGTGTCTCCTCTACAACAATTTTGATTTCATTATATCAATTTTCGATTTCCCAATACGAATTTTTATTTCTCAATATTATATTTTCGCAATGTCAATTTACAATTCTCAGTATCAATTTGTACTTCCTCAATATCAAACTTTATCTTTTTAAAATTAATTTCTATTTTTCTATATCAATTTCTATGTTGCCAATACTAATTGATTAATGAATTGATATTTTTTTCAATATCAACTTGAATTAATATGGTTTATTGCTCGCTTTGGTTTTTTCCTCACAATTGTTCTCCTTTAATTTTTCAGTTATGGGTCTGTTAACTGAAGGCAAACCATTGCCCTGGCCCCAGACTAAAGCTCTGGCGGAACATGTGCGACAACACGGCATTCAACAATTCATCAATCACTACAATCGGCTAAAGGACCGCAAGGGAAACCCCCTAAAATGAGTTACGAAATCTAATTCATTCGAATTAAATTCTATGATCATGACAAAATTGCCAGGGTTGCATTAAAAGTCCATGAACTACAGAGAAAGAAGAAACAAATCCTACGGGTGTTAAAGCTCGCTGGCGTCCAGAATTTGCAGCTTATATGATTGAAGGTACACCGGGTAAACCGTTTGGCAGCTTTCTCTCTGACATTCTTATGTTAGATTGTTGCTTGAACTGTTACAGAGACATTGGTTTTGAATAACGACGGTGTTTAGAATAAGAAAAATTTTGTTTAAATTGCTTTGTTCAAATAAAAATTCTTATATAAAAAAATTAAAAGTTTTAATTTTGGGTTTATTGATATCATTGTTCGTTTTCCGTAAACCTTATCTATTTATTCTTGTGAAAAAACGTAGAATTATTAGGTCTATTTGAATACCATTACGAGGGCCGTCCCAAAATTAGTAAAGAAGAAACAAAAAAGTTGAGAAAAATGTTCTTTATTTTTCAACGTAATCTCCCTTTAGCTCGATACACTTTTTCCAGGGATATTCAATAGCTTCTACACCCCGTTTATAAAGGGTAGTGCATTAGTAATGTTAACGGCGACTATATTGAATGCGTTCTTGTGCATCATTTGGTTTTAACTCGTGAATCAATTGCATCTTATATGGGAAAAGATGTAACATATGTAAAATTCTTTGCAAAGACTGCCTAGAAGACATCTCTAACTGCTGAGAACGTCGCCTGGTGGAAGTTTCGGGGTTTTCCTCAATACTTGCTTGCACTCGAGCAATGGCTACTTCATTTCGAACTGCACGAGGTCTTCCAGCACGCGGAAGATCACAGACAGCCCCTTGTTGCCCAAAATGCTGAACCAATCGGTAAATTGTTGGAGCGCTAGGAGCATTTCGAATATGAAAGAAATTTCAATATGATCTGAATAACCGAATGCTGACCTTCAAAGTAAAATTGAACAACTTTGGTTCTTTGTTCTGTGCTGAGCCTTTCCATCATAAATTTCCCAAGTATTATTTAGTTAATTCTGTAAAGAGCGGTTGTTCGGAAAGTTCGTTCGGGGTTTAAAAGAAATTTATTTACAAATGTACAAATTCGGAAAATTCGTTCGGGGTTTAAAAGAAATTTATTTACAAATTTGTATATAAGAGAACAATTATTTTAATCTGTTTCATAATCTCCCCCTTTTTAACAACTTCTTCCTACCCCTCTGGGAGCTTTTCAATTCCTCTCTCATAAAACTCAGTGATTTTTTTGAAAAAGGCGTTCAATTCGATTTGTCACTTCCTCGTCGTTGTGGAAATAGGTGCGAAGTAGGTGATACTCGGACAGGGTGAGGTCTGAGTAGTACGATGGGTGAGGTAAAACTTCCCATCCAAGCCCTGATAGTTTCTGACGGGTCCGCAAGGCAGTGTGAGGGCGGGCCTTGTCATGACGGAAGATGACGTCTCCCCGATTGATGCGCCTCGGATGTTTTTCTTCCAATGCCACCTTCAATTTATTTAATCGTGCGATATAGTAGCCCGCATTAATCATTTGATTTGTTGGGAGAAGCTCAAAAAGACTACTCCTTTGATATCCCACCAAATCGACAACATTAATTCCTAGGTTGAAGGTCCGCTTTAGAGGTGGATTGAGGGGTTTCATTTGATTTCCCCCATGATCTTTTCCGCCTTACAATGTTGTAGACTATCCATTTTTCATCCCCTGTGATGAGCTTATTCAGAAATGGTGTCTGGTTATTTCTTATCTTTAGGATATCGCAGACGTCAACGCGATTCAGGTGCTTGGCCTCCGTAAGAGAGTGAGGTACCCACACATCGAGGTTGCTCACAAATCCGTGAACGGTTGAGACTGATTTTCTGATTATTTCAGCTATTTCCCTAACTTATGCACGAGGGTTAACAATAATTATATCTCTTACCTCCTCGGAAACAATTTCTTTTGGTTGCCCAGATCTGGGAGCGTAGAAGTCCTAACAAGTTCTTTCATTTGGTCCGTTTTTTTCATAAACAGACTTTATTTTTCGGATGGCTTCAGCATCCGTTTTCCCTTTTCGGAATAATACAATATAATATGCCTAAAATGTTCTTTTTCGCCCATTTTGGCAACTTTTTTTCAAAACGCTGTAACCAGTCACGACTAGAACGAGAACACAAGCAAATAATAATAAACAGTTTAGAGAAGAGGTAGGAGGAAGTTATGATGGTGTTTGAAGGAACCCTACGTCATAAGAAATGACGTATGGTGAACTAAGGAATTAACCGAACGAACTTCCCAAACAACCCGATACTAAAATAAACATAAACTTTGAACTAGAAACATTGGCAAATTACTGTGACCTCCCATTCCACTGCTTTCGGTTTGAGATCATCTCAAATTATCTTATTATATCACCAATAGCAACAAGAAGAGAGCATAAAAATTATAACAGAAAAGACAATAAACTCATAATATACAAAACGTGTCATTCTGAGAATTTAATTGCGGTCCATTAAAGCTTGAAATTATATCCAAACATTCAATGAATTTATTATTAATTGCTAATTAGATTATCACACAGAAACTTGTTTAGTTTAATTTAGAAAAGAACAACTTTTTTTGTCGCATAGTCTGCTAGTGACTGGTGTTTTTGCAGCCGATTTTCATTGCCACTGCAAATATTTTGAATTATTGCCACGATGAGGTTAATGTTTAGAAATTTCACAAACAGCGTAAATTTATATAATGGCTAAAAGGCCCTCCGTCAGGCAAATAAATGGACTGACTCTTGAAGAATTGTTTAATTTGGCTTTGCGCATTGACATCGTCAGTTGATATAAGCCTTGCTCGGTGGTAAAAAATTACGTTGAAAGGTCTAAAACGGACACGTTTAGCTCGTGCGTGCAAAAGTAAATGAGGAGCAGTAAATTGAAGCAAATGTGATGAGAAACACTCAAAAGTGGAAAATACTATTCGTTTGACGCTCCAGTTCAGTCCCGTCCAGCCCAAGATACGAAAAAAAATGAGTTACGAACGATCTTTCAGTGCATAAAACCAGTTTCATAAAATTGAAGAAAAAAAATGTATCGTTACAGCAGATTCATGCAGATCGCGTACAGCAGAATGCCCTTCATTCTCATTTTGAAAGTGATCCAAGTGACACGTATCCGGGAAAAAGTGAAGAAAGTAAGGAAAGAAACAAACAAGTCTGAATATGTAATAAAAGGACAACAAAGGTCATCTTGTCCCTCGGCACTCGTATTATCTTTAAATGTAAAATTTTCTACCCGAAATCAGTACGAAAAAATGGAACTCCTTTCGTTACTGTTTTTTTTAGCTGAGTTTCGTCGGTGTTGCATTCGTAGTAAATTTTTGTAGATTTTAATCTACACCATGTATAGTTATTATAATAATAAAGGATGCAAAGTTTTTATAATAATAAATGATATCGATCTCCTCTTGAGTGAAAATTTATGGGCAACCTATAAGTCTTCGTACGTATCCCACAATGTAATTTTTAAAACTAATCAAAATGTAGAAAATAGCTGAGGCTGTAAATGTATCTGATACATACTTTTGAACTTCTTGTTTTATTTTGGTATATTTGTACTAAGAATAACAGAATTGCCCGAATAACAGACCGGATATTGCCGGATCCAATATGGTACAGTTATTTTTGCCCGACAAAATTGGATCTAACTCAAGATGCTCCTAAATCTGACGCAAGATATGACTAGTTGTAAGTGCGTGTTTAATACATCTCGTTAAATATAGAAAGATTTTTGCTTATATAGCGCCATCTAACGGTATTAATTAGGTTCACTGAAATCCACGTGCTTTAGTCGAGAATATCTACTTTCATTTTTGAGCGAATTCTCGAAATATTGGAAAATTACAAATATGTTTCCAACTCTTCGCAACAGGAAGAAGTTTGAGAAATTCTCGTACAAAATAATTGTACCCAAATTATCCGGCAATTCCCAAATCATAGTTAACTACAACAACGTCTTCAATATTGGATTTCCAAATTATCGTTAAGAATTGTAAAAATGTCGCTTGCAATTTTGATGAAAACCCAATTTAAGTCAAGGAATTACTCGTTTCATTTCATTTATTAATCGTGGCATCGTCCTTTAAAGTCATATTCCAGAAAAATCGATAAAAACAAATGGCTGCCTTTCATTAATCAAAATGATTAGAACGATTTGCACTGTGTTAAGACATGTGACCAGATGGCTAAGAATCTAAGACTATTCTTTACTGAAACAACAGTATTTACATTTAATAATTGCGGCGTAATTTGCATTTAATTTCATAATTATATTACGAACTCTTCATTTGAATAGTCAGCAAAATATTTATCGTACTTTAATTTGCGCTTGTTTTTGTTTATCATCTGCTCGATTGCATTTAGCCGAATTAAAACATGTTTAACCCGATTAAAATCGAATTAAAAAAAGAAGCTTAGAATTGTTGTTATTGGAAATAAATAAAATGTGAGTGTAAAGAAAACAAACATTTTCAAAATCCACCATAAATACCTGAGTGCCAAAGAATACAATTCATTTAATTCCGTTGGCCGTTTGCATCTAAACAAAACTTCAATCGGTCGCAATCTTTGTTTTCTCCCAAAGTTTGATTTGAAATTTTTTTTTGTGGTGTTCTGTCGTCAAGTGCGTTTTATTTTTAAAGAACATTGAAATTAATTTGTGGATTTTGGATTAAACTCTTAATAACGGTAATAACAAACAAAATAATTAGCAATTTTTTTTAATTGACAAATATGATTCATACCTGAAAATTAAGAACGATGTGAGTGATGTTGGACAATAATTTATCATATTATTATCTATGAGTGGTAGTATAATTTTTGCAAAATTGACCGATCATATATACAATTTGTTTTAAATTCCGTTAGTATTTTTTGTTAAATAGCTCACATTTTTGAAAAACGTTGTAAGCACTATAATAGAATATTAGAATATTAGTGTCGGCTTATTTCATGACATTTTACAACAAAGTTAACTGTCCTTTTAATGGCAAAACTGAATATCCTCGTGAACTCTTTTTAAACTGGCATACGTAAGATTTCAACTAAATATAATATGCATTTTTAAGAAGAAACACAAAAATAAAACAAAATGTATTTACAAATATTTTAGCAACAAAAAGCAAATATTCATAGCGAATTAAGCCAGAAAAATGGTTTCCATTCCAATCTTTCTTATTTGAAACAATTGTTAATTTCAGGTTCTGTCAAAAATCTATACATTGTTGCGGATTCAAAAACTGTGCAGATGCAAAAATTGTATTTAGATCGAACTGATTTCAATAAATATGTTTTCAAAAAATTTATTTTAAAATGTCTGATTTCTGCATATTTGATTATCAATATTCTAAATACCTGAAAATGTCAACAGTTTGCCATTGTTGGAGCAAAGACTCTCAAAAAGTTTTGCTTCATTCATTGCTTCATCATTTAATTATTTCAGCAGAATTCGGAAGTGCTTACGATTCTCAAAGGATGCTCACAAGCGAGCCGAGGCCCCCCCTTTTGACAACTACTATTTTAAAGGATACACATAGTAAGATCTTTAAGATTCCGTAGTTCCTGTAAAGTATGGACCATTTGGAGGTTTTTTAAATATGCTATAAAGCTGCTGTTACTCTTTGGAAATTTATTGTATTTTTTTACAACAGCTGAATGATCTTGACTGCAAAACATTTTTTTACGGCAATTTGTTAGCATATTTTCGACGGTTTTACTTCTATTTTTCGCGTAATATCGATATTTCACTTTACCTTGCGGCAAAATATCTAATGGTGTTAGATAGCTGCTGTGCGAAAGCCAGTCCACATCAATAAACTGCTTGATTATACAGGGTGGCGCACCAATTGCACTACAATAGGAAATTCAAATAACAGTTTTGTTTTTAATCAACGTATTTCATTTATTTTTTATTACATAGAAAATTTAATTTTATTTTATATGTAGCTAAATTACCTGAATGCTCATTCACGAGTACGTGACGCTTGATCAGAAAATTACTCAGAAACTTCAATTCCCGCTGGCCTCTAAGGTCACCTGAGCTGACTGCACCAGAATTTATTTTATGGGGTTATGTCAAGCAAAGAGATGTGCATAACGAAATTAAGGAATTTGACTGAATTGAATCAGTTCATTAACACAATAATTGAGGCGATCACGCAATGAATAATTTTCTGATCAGGCGTCACGTTTCTGTGAATGAGCATGTTTGTGAATTTTCCTTAGAGCTCCGCCATAGCCGGTCTATGTGCAGTTGCTTCATCTTGCTGGAAACGAGTACGTCTGTGGCGCAGTTTTGTGTAAAAAAAAACTCCTTCAACATCTTAAATCATCGATTAAATTGACAGTTGACAGTTGCACGATACGTGCAACACCGAAGTTAGTATACAAACGACCGATTACATAGCGGTATCTGGGTCAAATTAAACATTGTGAATCTTTTCACAATCCAATAATCAGGTCTTTTTAGGGCTTCACATTTAACAAAAGTGCTCAACGCACAGCACCTATTTCTGCAATAAATAAATTTTCAATAATTTTTTTTTTCCTAAAGGTGGTTAAACAAAATGATGTGCGGAAAACAGTAGTCAGCGTCAAAAAAATGTATGATTTGATAAGAAATCAAATTCGAAAAGGCAATGCTGTGGCAATACTACATCCTAGACTGCTAGAATTTTGAGACTAAGTACTCATAAATCTATAAAATTTTAAAAGTTTATAAATCAAGCTTTAGTAACAAAAATACTCATATTTGTTAGCAGAAAACAATTTTGATATCAAAAGTTCTCCCATCTCATGGGGAAATTATTGTGGTACAAAAATACTTTGAAGCAAATGCGTGGTATCAGTAAAACTTATCTGATTCAATACTCCCTACTTTAAATATTTAGCAAATCGGTGATTATGTTCTAAAAAAAGAAGGGAATAGTACATACAATTAAAAAAATAAAGGCTAACCAAACAGGAAACTCATAACGTTGTTTTCATAGGAAATAATGTGGCAAATTAATTATTTTGATTTTCCTTCCTCTTCTCGAAGCAAATCGAAGTTGCTGCCATATTTAAATTTTTTTTTACACTCTATGTAGAATACAGCCACATGTTTAAAAATTGAATTGGTATTTAACGTCAAAAACAAATTAATAAATAAAAAACCTTTGGATCTATTGTGTTGGTTTCCATTTAAGAGATAGTTCAGGAAAATTTGAAGACATAAACAGTTCATTTTCAAAATCTATTAGCAAAAGTTTGAGAAGTTTTTGAGACATATCACTACAATTAGAGGTTTATTATTATTGAAACATAAGTGTATTTTTAATGTCTAACAATTTAGGAAATTAAAATTAATTAATTTAACAGCAAATTTTTAAAAATATGATATAAAACATGGAAAAAAAAATTGGCATTAACACAAACAAACATTTGATATAATAAAATAAAGGCAGTTCCCCAATCCATTTACTAGATAGACATAGGAAAACATTAATATGAAATAGCATTTCAATTGCCATACTTGAAATACAGGGTGGGTCATATGAGTGTTGGCGATTTAATTCTTCAATTTCTCGGTAACGCGCGGCGCGGGGCGGGGGGGATATGTTGTTCGCTGCGCCGCTTCCTGGAAATTTAGTCGCCATGAAGCCGTACACGGGAGTGCAGCGTGCATTTTGTGTCCGAGCGTATTATGAAAACAATAAATCGGTGATTACTGCACGACGTTTGTATCGGCATGAACACGGTTTACACGATTTAAGTGAAGTTCCAAGCGCCAATGTGATACGAAAATGGATGAGAATGTTCGAAACAACCGGCTCAACAGTACCAATTACGGTTCGTGGTCGCCCAGTTTCTGCAAGATCAGCCGACATTGTGGAGCGTGTTCGTGTTTCAGTTCAGCGAAATCCGCAACAGTCAACACGTAAGAGAAGTCAGTCTTTGGATGTCAAAAGAACAACTTTACGACGAATTTTGAAACGTGATTTGCATTTGAAGGCTTATAAGATTCAGATAGTCCAAGAATTAAAACCCGATGATGCCAATAACCGACTTAACTTTGTCAATTTGATGCTAGAGCGTTTCAACAATTTTTAGTGATGAGGCCAATTTTCACCTTAATGACCATGTGAACAAGCAAAATTGTCGGTTCTGGTCCGAGACTAATCCCCGACGCTTGTATGAACGTCCACTTCACAGCCCTAAGCTCGTCGTGTGGGCTGGGATAACGTCAACCGGTATTATTGGACCATACTTTTTTGAGGACGAAAGAGGGCCTGCGATGACGGTTAGAGCGAACAATTATTGCAACATGCTAGCAGACTTTTTGGTGCCAGCTTTGCAAGAACTTCAAGGTAATACCTCGAGGATGTGGTTTCAACAGGATGGGGCCACATGTCATACGGCTAGGGTATCCATAGAGCTGCTGAAAAATGTTTTTCCTGGAAAACTCATTTCGAAAAGGGGGGATATTGAATGGCCCCCACGTAGCCCCGATCTCTCTCCATGCGATTATTTTCTATGGGGCTACCTCAAATCGGTAGTCTACGAGAATAATCCGACCAATTTAGAGCAGTTGAAGAGGAACATTATTCAGGAAAGTAACAAAATACCGAGAACAACTTTTCAACGAGTTTTCCAAAATTTGCGACTTCGGTTCCAAGAGTGTCAAGCAGCCAAGGGAAGCCATTTGAACAACATTATTTTTAAGTCTTAAAAATTCCCATGCTTCTACTTTTTAAAAATACAAATATATTTTTTTTAAGTTTCGTTAATTGAATAATTTAATTTAATTGAATATTTAAACCGCCAACACCCTTATGGCCCACCCTGTATAATCGACTTTTGCTTATGAGTACTTTAGCGAACCGCTTTGGTAAAGTGTGCTACAGTGCATAGTATTGTTTGACCTTTTTCTTAAAGAGGCAAGGATATCTGATAACAGCTACTTATTAGGTGTTTTGCAGATATTCAAAGAATACAACGATTACAGCAACATTTCCCAAACGAAGGGACATGTGGTATACGCAATTAATGATTTGTTACTTTACATTCATTTTTATGATATACATATGTTCTGTGTTCTCCAAATGTTTCTCATTCTCTTCGTCGTACAGAGTATTCCTTACCTTATTTAGATATGCGGTTTAATCGACTTGATTATACGAGTAAACTGTAGAGTAGAAAGGATTCTAATAACTTTCATGTTCGGCACTCTTTCTCCAATTCGTCACAACAAGATTTGGTATGATGTCGAAATCCTGATGTTCCAAAAGGATTTAGATCGCTCGCGTCTGCGCCGCCCATACAATTTATCATTGAAGGCTTTTCGTGCTATGTTACTGCTGTACAGTCCATACAGTTCACGATTGGATACATGGATACTTCTCGTTAACGCAGATGCGCCTATATAATCATTTTGGAAATCACTTGAGCGATTCCCAAGGAACCTGCGCCGTACAGCAAAACAGGAAGAACTAATGATTTATATCTCACGCCTTCAAATATATATTTCATCCCGTAATAACAAATAATTTCTAGGCTGACTTTATGTGTTACGTTGACGGCGGAAGCTAAAAGAAGGTTTCAGCTATTCATACCGGTATTTTTCCGGACTATCCCCATCCGAACCGATAGGGAATGGTAGCCATTCATATAATGTCGGAGAAAAATTGAAACGTGGCAACGATAGCCAACTATATTAAGCGATATTCTGAAAATTACATCTTTTTTGATTAATCAATACATTTTTCTGAATTTTCCAATGGTTTACTTCTTTGTTTCGCCACCTCTTTATTATATTCTTCCTGTTGGTTTTAGCCCAATCGATTTGTCAGAAAAAATGATGTCGTAACATAAAAAATGTAATTTTATACCTATAAAATGATTAAAGCTGACAATGTTGTATTAACTAAGACAGAAAGTTAAGCGAGAGGCACACTTGGTCTCTTAACTAAATGAGAATGGAAATAATAACGGCTCTTTACCCTTCCTTTTTTAATGTGAAGTAACATTTTTGATCCAAAAACATGATAAACTATATTAAATTTATTTAGAAAAAAATCTATACAAATCATAAAATATTTCGGCGTAATAATTAAAAAAATGTTCTAGTACAAATTGTGCAAAATTTTAAGCTAGTTATTGCAACAAAAGCGTGTATTATGACCCAGCTAAGACCCACATTTTCCTTCCACAATTTCCACAAAGTTCAAACTGCCACCAAATCAATATAAAATATCTGCATTTCAACGACATATTTTTTTTACTTGCAACCATCTATTTTTTAACCAAGTTGTTTCTTTTCAGTGATGGGTCTGTTAACTGAAGGCCATCCATTGTCCTGGCCCGACACAAAAGCCCTGGCCGAGCATGTGCGACAACATGGCATTCAACAGTTCATAAATCACTATAATAAATTAAAAGATCGCAAAGGTGACACCTTAAAGTGGGGCGATGAAATTGAATACATATTGGTAAAATTTGATGACCGACAGAAAACAGCCAGAGTGCTGCTAAAATCCCAGCAATTACTAGACGTCCTTAACGAAAAGGAACGAACAAACGGAAATGCTGTAAAAGCTCTGTGGCGACCTGAATTTGGGGCCTACATGATTGAGGGAACACCTGGAAAACCATTTGAGGGTTTCCTAACACATTTTATAATGCTGGAGCCAAATATGCGCCACCGCCGCGAAGAAGTAACCGAATTACTAGAAAGGGATGAATGCATTATGTCATTGACAAACTTTCCCCGCTTGGGTTGTCCTGAATTTACGTATCCCATATATAAACCACAACCCGACAATCCAAAATCTTTTGCACAGTCACGATACTATCCCGATGAAGCGATTTTCTCTGGCCATCCCCGTTATCTAACTTCCACTATAAATTTGCGCATGCGTAGAGGTGAAAAGATGGCCATTAAAGTTAAGGTATTTAAGGACAAAAAAACAAAACTCCCAGTGGAAGGTAGTCCACCCAATGAATCAGATGTAGTGCTGCTTGATGCTACCGGTTTGGGCATGGGCTGCGGTTGTCTGCAGGTAACATTCCAAGCATCTGACATGCAACAAGCTCGCACTCTGTACGATCAATTGGCCCCCATATGCCCCATAATGATGGCTTTAACAGCCGCTTCCCCCATATACCGAGGTTACCTAACGGAAACCGATTGTCGTTGGCACATAATAAGTTCCTCAGTCGATTGCCGCACTCCCGAAGAGAGAGGTTTTAAACCTTTAAAGGGTAATAAATGTCGTATATCCAAATCTCGGTGTGATTCCATAAGTTCATATCTCTCGGAAAAAGGGGGACAGTACAATGATATACCTTTAGCCTATCGTGAGAGCGATTATCAACGCCTGAGGCAAGGTGGAATAGATCATTTGTTGGCTCAACATGTGGCCCATCTCTTTGTACGTGACACCATTGTGTTGTTCAGCGAGCAGGTCCACCAAAACGACGACGAAGAGACCGAACATTTCGAGAATATTCAGTCTACCAACTGGCAGACTATGCGCTTCAAACCTCCTCCACCTAACTCCGATATCGGTTGGCGCATTGAGTTCCGACCTTGTGATGTACAAATCAGTGATTTTGAAAACGCCGCTATAGTGTGTTTCATTATTTTGCTGACCCGGGTGATATTGGCCTATGATTTGGATTTACTGATACCCATTAGTAAGGTTGATGAGAACATGCAAGCTGCTCAGAAAAGAGATGCGTGTCGTGAATGCTTATTTTGGTTTCGTAAAAATACTGAAAAAACGGGCGACTTCGAAATGGAACTGATGTCAATAAATGAGATATTTAATGGAAAGGTGAGTGGCAATAAAGACATAAGTTAATTATGGGATAAAGGATATAGGAAAACAAAACAGTTCTTTCCTTATCATTGTACGCCTTAGGAATTTACATATCATATGGAACTATTAATACAGCTGTACTCAGGCCATGATTGATTTATGTGATTTCGGTGCGGTATTAATTCGCGCATAAGAAGCAAAACTGAAACTTTGTTGTTTCTTAAGAACACTTAAAATTAATCTAAAATCAGTACAGGAACATTACCAGAGCAATCGTTTGATGTTTGATACACTTTTATTGTTTTTTCTACCATAAAAAACCTGTAGAATACTGGGGCAAATACATACAGGATCTGGCAAAGCTGTTAGCTGTTAAATACCTGTCATCTGAAGCGTTATTTATTTAGTGGAAGGTTTGCTATTTGCGAATTTAGATCGTTTAACATCCGAAAAATGCGTAAAAATAGTTAAAACTTACTACAAAATTAGTGATTTAAACGTGGGCTTTCAATCGAATAACATTTTCTTCTGCGATGAAGCTCATTTCTCACTCGGTGGGTACGTCAAGAAGCAAAACTGTCGGATATGAGGCTCGGAGAATCTAGAAGTGATTGTGGAAAAGACAGTGTACCCGGAAAAAGTAACCGTTTAGTGTATTTTTTTAGCGTATTTTTTTTAAAATGACGCTGGAGGACCAAACATTATAATGGAATATAAGTTTCCTTGAAATCAAAGATTTATGTGTATTTTACTTCACTTTACTTTTCAATCTGAAAAATGAATAACCATATATATTTATAAGAGAATATAGTATGATTACAGGCACAATTAAAAAACTGCACATAACATTTGAAACTTTTACAGGATCCGAACTGGGAACTGTCTGACCTGTCTAAATTGCAAAGTTTAGACAATTCAAATTACAAACTAATGGAGTAAATGACTTACACATACCTTCACCTAGAGTCATTGGCATTGATGTAAAAGTGTGAGGGGTACCAGAAGCATTGTGGAAATTTGTTAGGTTCTTACTAGAAACTAATCTGAATTTAGGCACAATAAATGAAGCAAAATTATACCTTTCCGAATTTTTCCGCTTAGACTTTACACAGGCGGCACTAATTTTTGCTTAATCGTTCATTTTGGCGCAACAAAGCCGTTCATATTCGTATTCTCAAAACTTAGCTCACTATGTGTGTGTCAAATTTGACTGAATGTAGTACAATTACTTGAAAGATATGAAGCTAAGAATATATGGGTTGAGGATTAAGGCTTAAGGAAGAATTCTCTCGCGTTCTACATATTTCATTATAAACTAATACAGAGGACAAAAGTCTACTCTGTTGTAGCCTAAATGTAAGTAGAAATTACTGTGGAAAAAATTTGGCAAATCGCCTGTGGGTTAAAGTGGGTGGTCAGAAAGTATCGGTCGATTTTTAAAATTTTATCAATCATTTGCCGTTTACGAAAGAGGAGTTACAAGAAACAAATTGAATTTCAGAAAATAGGTGAAAAGTGCGGTTTGATATAGCCCACTTACAATTTCCGCCTTCTATCTAACAAAATATTAAACCACGCCAATTTTTAAGAAGTTTTATAGAAATTTTTGACAGTTATCGTATCGGATAGTTGCCGTATCAAATGACATATATCTCTATTACTTTGGGAGGAGATATAAAAATGTTCGATAGCATTCAAACATCGGTTGTAACCGGCAGCTACGTTTTATGCTATGGAGTCTGTACGGAATTGAAAGCAGGATGGGTATACCCAGATCTATTAAAAATGATTTCACTATCATATACCCCGTAAAAATAATCTCTGTATTTTTGAAATTTATAATTGTAAATTAATTAATTAATCCGTCAATTACTACAATAATTTGCAAAGGAAGAAGACCAAGATCTTCTCAAATACAGCTTAATTTTTTTAGGTAAAGATAATAAATCCCTTCGTAGCAAATATCAAGTTGCTTGTAATCTATTGAATATGTTCTTCTATATCGTTGTAGAGATAGTAACTTTTCAAAATTACTCTCTCTCTTGCTCGAGTACTAAATATGAACTTTTTTATAATTTTCATGTCTGTTAGCTCGATTCCCATTAAAGTCTTGTCGTAATCATTATGGCCGTCTAAGTTAGCCTTAATTCCTACACGTTATAATTTTTCAAACTCTTATTATTTCTTTTCAGTCCAATAAATTTCCTGGTCTAATACCCCTTATATTCAGATATCTGCAATCGCAGGATGTGGATTCCAAAACTTATGGAGTTATAGAACAATATTTGTTATTTATACAAAAACGGGCCTCGGGTGAAATTCCAACAGCCGCCCAGTGGATGAGACAGCAAGTTCTGAAACATTCAGAATACAAGTAAGTAGACACGGTGTTTATAAATTCCAAACGTTTAAATTAATTTTTAACTTTTTATCCACACTCTTCATTAGGCAAGATTCCATCGTAACTGATCACATAAATTATGATCTGCTAAAGAAAATCCAAGAAATACAAAAGGGCAAATTTATTGAAGCCACATATATGTACTAAGGAAGTAGTTTTAGGACCCTATTGAAGTACTTTAATGTCCACGTCAGTCACAAAATATCAAGCGCCATAAACCGTTTGGGGTGAATTGCTTAAGATTTCGTTATGATTTCGTGAACCCTTCAGGAGGATTATTTATTATATATTGTGTATATGTAGTTCATATAATTTCGTTAAAAATGTTTATTAATTAGTTAAATACCTTCTCGCTTTTTGTTGTACATCAATAACAACGGATACAACAATTATTTTTTTGTTCCAATAAATCCGGCCATAAACTCATTAGATGCAACAATAACAAGGTTAATTTACATTTTTAAACAGTTAATTAAATTATCTTTATTTAATAAAATTTCCTTATTATAACGTAACATATTTGAGAAATGAAATTTTATTATCGTTCTACGAATCGTTCTACTGTCAACCGTTAATGGGGATCGTTATATATGTAGATGTTGACCACATTTTTTTACCCCGAACTGTGCCGAAGATGTATCCGTTTCAACAACATTTGGTTCCAGCAAGATGGAGCAACTGCACATGTAGCCAGACCGGTTATGACGTAGCTCCAACGAAAATTTCAAAACAAATTAATATCCAGAAACTGCACTTTCCGCTGGCTCCCAAGGTCACCTGACGTAACTGCATCAGACATTATTCTATGGGGTTATGTCAAGCAAAGAGTGTACAAAACGAAACCAAGCATTAAGCATTAAAAAGCATTAAAACATTAATTGAGGCGATCCCGCTATGAACAATTTTCTAAGCAGATGTCGTATGTGTGTGAATGAGCATGGAGGTCATTACGATTTATCATCTTCAAAACCAATTAATTATATAAAATAAAATTGAATTTTCTATACAATAAAAAAATAAATAAAATACATTAAATAAAAAAAAAATATTTAAATTTCTTATTGTAGTGCAATTGGTAAGCCAACCTGTATTTTTGTACGAAAAACAATAACGGTTTAACTTTTAGTAAGTGCCAATTGACCTCGCAGCTTAAGCTCTGCTGTAAAATTGATACAGATTGGCTATGTTTCATTCGCAAAACTATGTTATTATTAGGGAATAAACGTCATCTGTCAAAATGAAAAGTGTACAGTATACTCTGCCATTTCATCATGCGCAGCCGTAGCGACCAGGGTTAATGACGATCGTAAAATGTCAATTCGTCGCCGTTCTCAGTGATTGGGCATGTGTTACTCAACCACAAGGAAAATTTTACACGTCGATTTGGGTTTGAAAGCCTATAAAATTCAACTACCACAACGTCTAATTTTTGGTGAATGGGCATTACAAAAACTCAATGAAAATCCGCTGTTTTATCGAAAAATTGTGTTCAACGATGAGGCTCACTTCTTGCTGAACGGATACGTACACAAGCAAAACTGTCTCATGTGGAGTGATGAACAGCCACATGCCATACACGAATTACCGATGCATCCCGATGACATCATCGGTCCATTTTTCTTCAAAGACGACCGCGGAAGAAACGTTACCGTAAACGGCGAACAATATCGCGCCATAATACGCGATTTTTTTTTTTTTTTTTTTTGCCCCAATTGGCTGAGTTGAACTTGGTTCATCAGGACGATGCAACATGCCACACTGCTCGTGAAACAATGGATATGTTGAGGGATGAATTTTGTAAGCAAGGGGTAATGAAAGTCGTTAGTCTATGTGAGCAAGCCGAACACTATTGAAGCCTTACAGGATAACACAATACGCATTATTCGTTGAATATAGGCCGACATGTGACGAAAAATTGGACCTTCCGAATCGACATTTTGAGTCGGAGCAGCGGACAACGTTTACATGAAATTATGTTTAAAAATTAAATAGCAAAGACTAATTTATCGATTCCAATAAAAAAATTTAATATATGATGCAAATTTTAGTATTTTATTCGATTAAAATAAAAAAACTACTTTTAAAAAATCACGCTATACTACTTAGGCTTTATAATCAACAAAGGGGAGGTCCAAATACAGGCGGTTCTTTTCGAAAATGAAATAAAATGAACGGAATTCAATTTTTGTATTTTTGATTGTTTATTGAATAACATCCCAAGATCGTGTTGATGATTTCTGACCCTATTTTACGAATGACTCGGCATAAATCTTGCCGGCACTGATTTAAGGCACAATAAATGAAGCAAAATTATATCTTTTCTTTTCCACTTACACTTTACACAGGAGTCAATACCTTTTGCTTAATTGTTCAATTTGGCGTAACAAAGCCGTTCATATTCATATTCTTAGAAATGAAATAAAATGAACGAAACTAAATTTTTGTATTTTTTATTAAAAAGAACAATCATTCCCATTATTTATTGAACAACTTCCCAAGATCTTGTTGATGACTTCTGACCATATTTTACGAATGACTCGGTATAAATCTTGCCAGCACTACACATAAAAAATAGGTTTACCAAGTTTAGTGCGCAAAATGTCAATTAAATGATGAGCTGTGTGATACGATACGCCCACCATCCTGCTGAAAACAAATATAGGCCAAGTTCATATTATCAATGGCTTCTCGACAGCCAAATGTGCGTTTTCCAATCCCCAGATATGGCAATTTTGTTTGGTTTATTTGGAACTTGGGCAGCATGTAAGACGTTTTGTTCAAAATTTCAGCCTCCTATCTCAAACAGTGAGACCTCTCTCATACTTTCTCTAGGGTGGCGTATAAGTAACGCTAAGATTTGATCAATGAATACATTTTTTGTTTATCTTTTTTTTCGTCTCTTTACAGAACTAACTAAATTTATTATGCAAAGGCTCAGAACAGAACAAAGAACCAAAGTAGTTCAATTTTACTTTGAAAGTCAGCATTCGATTATTCAGATCATATCGAAATTTCTTTCATGTCCGAAATGCTGTCTGTGATCTTCCGCGTGCTGGAAGACCTCGTGCAGTTCGAAATAGAGTGACCATTGCTTGAGTGCAAGCAAGTATTGAGGAAAACCCCGAAACCTCCACCAGGCTGCGTTCTCAGCAGTTAGAGATGTCTAGGCGGTCTTTGCAAAGAATTTTACATATGCTACATCTTTCCCCATATAAGATGCAATTGGTTCACGAGTTAAAACCAAATGATGCACAAGATGCATTCAATATAGTCGCCGTTAACGTTACTTATGCGCCACCTTTTATAAGTACGATGACATACGGATGGACGGACGAACATGGTCAGATCGACACAAATTTTTACAACGACGAAAAATGTGTACACTTTATGGATTCTAAGATGGCCAAAACCAACGACAAATTGGAGCCGCTATAAAACCCAAACTGCGGAACGGTAAAATACGAGTAATGCATGGTCATTTGCCTTCAATTCCTAAATCTTTGTAAGCAAATAATCCAAGAACTTTATGCAAAATTCTCCTCAGACTGGTGAGTGGAATGTAGTATTGCCAAGAGGAATGAATGAATCGTATACCCTTGGCCACAGCAGCCACCTTATAGTCGGTACATACTATAGGGTGATGGAGACGCCCAGTATCGACCATTAGCAAGTTAGTCTCCCGAATATTTTGCACAAATTTGCGTACAACACACACTCGTTTTGGAAATAAGTTTTGCAATAATTTTCAATATTATCCAGTCGTAAAGCGACTCATTTGGTACTGCAAAAATGTAATACTGATCTACAGCCTATGTTTCAAAAAATGGAAAAGGCTGCCAGCGTCAAAATAACATAAGATTCTAAAAGAAGATTGTATTTGGTATGTATGACTAAAGTCGAATTTCTCAGGAAATGTCTTATATCAATCCATGTATTGACATAGCATAAATACCGATAAATCGATCAAGCTTGGGTTTACTGCTTCCACAGGCCGTTGATTTTAACGGATTTTGATCCGTTAATAAATCTCAGATCTGAGAAAAAAAATATTTTTTTTTTTTTTTTTGTAAATGGATCCTCGAAATATGCAAAAAGATAATAATCGCTTGGGAACAGATTTGGAGAATACGTTGGATGGGACAGCAATTCTAACTTGAATTCATGCAATTTTGGCATTGTATTTTCTTATTTCGTCTTTCAAATGATCCAAAAGTGCAATATAATATCGCTATTCATTTTCCTATTTTTGCAAGATAACACTATGAAACAAAATTGAGCTTTTTTCTTTAGAGGTTGATAATTCCTTCTGCATAATTTTGTTGTTGTTTTCGGTTCGCACTTCACTCAGAACCATTTTATGAATAAATCGAATATTCGGAATAAGTTCGAATTAATCAAAAATGTCTCATTTTGACAAACTTGCTTAATTATTTAGCAACAATTGAAGACGTGAGAATGAAAAGTGTATATGAACCAAAAAGGTAATTTTACAGGAGAACAAAAAACAGTTTATATCTAATTGAGTTAGATTTTTTTGCTAACAATGATTTTAGAACGTTTATACACATATATGTATGATAACGAACCAGTATATATTGATTTTAAAAAATTAATTACTATGTTATGGCTTTTTTAAGATTCGGATATGTCCTGTTTTCATACTCATTTTTATTTTTTTTTAGTAGCAGCTGGATACAACGGGTATATTAAGAAGAAATGTACATTAAAACGTTTTATTTTGAGACTTTTACATTTTTTTGACATTTTTTGAGAATTTGACAATATTTTATTGTATTTTATAACGTTTAACTTTATTCTGAATCAGACTCGTCGCCTTCAGTCACGCTTTCTTCTGGAGCTTCACCTTCTGGAATAACATCACTGCGTGCCTTTGTCAAATCATGGTACCAAATTAAGAATGCTTCAGGGATATACACTTCCAACTCTTTCATATTTTTTAGCCACTTTTCTTACTCATTGAATACTAGATATGATTTTTTCGTATAGCTATTGACATCTAGCAGCAATAATACGAATCGGAGATGTACAATTTTCATACCTAACGATGCGTTAAGTAACAAGGAATAGCAAACTTTATAAAACTCATTTTAGCCCAAAATGGTTCATATCCACTTTTCATTCTCGTGTCTTCAATTATTCGAATGTAATAATTTAGTCAACAACCGACTGCGTATACAATAAGTTATTCCGTTTGGGTGAAATTGTTTTTCAAAACAACTACTAACGTTTAAAAGTATATGTGGGCTTCTGTAAATTCATCATCACCTAAAGCAAATTTCTCCTTCGAGGCATTAAGTAAAATATTCTTAACAACATGAAATCAATAGTTAAATATACCCAATTTCAAAAAATAAAATCAGCGACATTATTTTTGTAAACATTGATTTCGTTCGTTTTTATGTATTTACTTTTTTTATTTTTTTTCTTAATTTTATCACTCAATATTCTTTTGTAAAATAATGTAAGTAAAATGCTTTTGGGAAAAAAAAACATTCGTAATTAGCGTAAAATTTCCTCTTTCATTTGATATTTATTTTATTAATCAGCAGGTAGATGCACATGAATGGAAATGTTTCTCGAAATTTAAACGATTTGATTTCAATTCAAATTATTTAAAAACGACGAAAAACAACAGCTTTATTTTAATATATTATTATATATTAGGTTATTGAATTGAAAGCTCTACAATTAAACAAATAATTTTCAAACACGTCTCAAAGCTAAATTTAATTGTGACATTTCTCTTATCTGCCAAATGTTGAAACAACATTGTTTATGATGTCTGCGGAAGATTATAAACCGGTACTATAAGTATCTATTTTTATCACAAATCCCACCAATATAGCAACAAACTAACTGTCCTCTAGAGCGATAAAACAAATATTGCGCAGACTAAGTTTATGAATCATTAAAAGAACTATTTAATGTTTCGCAGACAATCTAGTTCATAATAAAATCTGTTCACACGCGCCATTCAAAACAAATGCAAATGTTTGTTCAATGCATTATCATTTACTGATGGAAATTTCAGAAGCAACCTTTGATATGTATTTAGCAAAACAAATGAGATATTTGAAAAATGCGCGTGTGTTGCCGAGTCAATTATATTTGGACTTTCACCGTGATAGTGAATTTGACTGTTTCCAAGTGGTTGAAAATACTAATAGCTTGCTATTTAAATATTCAACAAGAAGAGTAATAATTTTCTTTTTTAATAATGATATTTTAATCATTTTGTAATTTACTAACTTTGTAGCACTTAAATAAAATTCAAATTTTTCCAGTACGTGATGTAGTTGATATGCATTTTGTCAAAATAAATACTGGTAATTGACCACTTAGAATACCCACCTAAAGAGATTGAGCGAGATCTGTTATTTAGTTTATTTACAGTGTTCGATTTTGTCAGTTAATCTCAGCTGTGTTTTGCCCAATGGATAAAAACATCGAACAAAGCATTTGAACTTTCTCTGTTTCACGAATCAATTTGTATCATTTTACACGATTGTTTGGACGTGAAACGCATTGCCGCTCGACTAGTTCGGAAAGAATTGAATTTTCTTCAGAAATTCAATCATGTAAAGGTTACTGAGGACATGGTTAAAGTAGTCAACTCCGATTCATAAAAAGAGCTTTAACTTGTGATGAAACATAGCTTTACGAATTTGCCATGTAAACCACGCCAAAATCGAAAAAAAATCAAGGTAATGCTGACTGTTTTCTTTGATTATCGCGGTATTGTGCATTCGGAATTCTTCTAAATAAAGATGTTACGTGCCCTTATGATACTAAAATGTCCGTCCGGTAGCTCTGCGGACTGCCAGATACGGATTCCAATCCGACACTTCAGTCTAGGACAAGCATCAATTAAATTTGTTAACATCAAACACTAACATTTACTAAACGACGCACTAAAGAGGATGAATAGGTAAACTCCCACACATATAGCCCACCCTACCATGACCGCAGCTTTCCTTAATTGTTTTAATCTGCGGCCCCTAAGGCACACACACAACCAAACTTACCACATCAATTTAGCCTTCTCCTTTAAACACAAATTTGAGCCAATATATCAATTTTGTTATTCTTATTACATATTCTTTCCTAGCCTTATGAGCTTAATTCTATTGCTTATCCTTAAACCTTTCTTCCCAGCAGATTTCACTCTATAGTCAATACAAAGGCCTTACAAAGCCGTAATTGACTGCTTACGCCACTGCCTTCGTCCAAAATCTATACTGACCACTTAAAATAGCTCCTTTAGACGATATTCTTTGGGTCAATTTCCCAGAAAAAAAACTGAAGCAATCAATAACTTTAGAAACCGCCCTAACTATAAACAATGAAACAATCGGAAAAGACAACAAATCATAAATCAAAACAAACAAACTTGACTTACATACATATTTCCCTAACAAAAAAAAAAACTAAATCATTAAAAAACCATAAAACACAAAATGGACACTACAATATAAAGGTCAACTTAACTTAAGCTATTATATTTTTAAATATTCTCTTTCCTATATGAATTCTTTTCACTATTCTTTTTTTCTTATTTTTATATCGATATCCATTTCTTTCTTTTCTGTACGGTGCATTTAGTTTTCTGGTTTTAGTTTTTTCGAATTCCGGTCTACGAATCGGATTGGTGGTTCCTCAACGCCCTATCTATCTAATTTTCTTTTAGCGTCCAACCGGTAACGCTATCGACGCTGGATGAAGTGACCGATAGTGGTTTTCTTTTTAGATCCTACTTGTACCTTCCGATTTTAACATCAATAACTCAATTTTCTTTCGATGATATTTTGTAGGTGACACCAGCCTGATTAGTAGCTATAGTTGCACAATGTTTTCGGCTCCGTTCTGTTCAAAGGCTGAAGTACCCTGTTTAACGGAAGGCTACAAGAATCCTATTTCCAAAGAAAAAACCATGTTCTCAGTTAGATAATGTGAACGGATTTGTTCTGCCCCACGATTGAATTTACTTCTTTCTTATGGATTCAGAAGTTGTAGATTTTCTTAGGTTTCTGTCTACCGTTCACCTATTTGATTCGATTTTATTTTAAGGATCGCTATTGTACAATAGAGATTTCATTAATCACACGCCCGTTTTCCTGCCAATTTCACTTACTTTACTTCACAATTATATTTACTAGCACCAAATTTTATAGCAAAGCACCCCACTGCTCCAACTCTGAAACGTTACTACTCAAAATTTATAGTTTTCTGACCGTCATCACCTATTGCCTTGTTCCCCATACTTGCTTATTTTCCCTCCAATTCTGCCATCTTTTATTTTATGTCAATTTGGATTATGTCCCTGATTTTCTACTCAAACTCACCAAACCTTCGCCAAAAAATATGCTATCAATATTCAAATTTCAGTTGTCGTGTCAGTATGCTATACAAATTTGTTGAAAAAGATCAAGTTTGTTGAAAGAACCTCTTGGATTTTGCACCGCGATGAAGCACCACCTCTCAAGATTGTCATCGTGAACGAATTTCTGGCTAAAAAATACCATCAAATAACCATCAGTCCATAGAAGAGATAAAAGTACACCAACTGAACGTACCTACGTATCCCAAACCGTAACGCTGAATAATAGATTCTCCTTTCAATGCGTTGCCTACGATGAATTATGATGAAGGCTAATGCTCCAGTTGCAGGTAGTCTATCACTGGCATTTTTCAAAATAATTTTTTCACTAATTTCTTGCCATATTTTGCATCTGTTCACCATGATCATAATGACACCTTCTTTTCCAGTTCAGTGGAACTTGGCTAAGGTAATCTCAATTAAAAAGAAAAATGACTCCAGCAATTTCAAAAATTTAAGACCTATTTCTTTAGTTCCCATATTGTCAAGGATTTTGGAGCACGTTTTAAGGTATCAGTTATTACGGTTCATTGAAAGTGAGTCGTGGCTGAATGACCATCAATGTATATTTCGAAATTATAGAAATACTGCTAGACTACTTATTGGTTCTACTGATACCATAAGAAAAGAAGTGTATGATCAAAAGGTTTGTGTGTTATTGTCCTTGGATTTAGAGAAGGCATTTTATCGTGTTGACTATGGTGTTTTGTTAGGTAATTTATATACCAATTTTAATTTCGATGTTAATACATGTCAATTGATTTCATCATAACTATATAATAGGAGTCGATATATTGTTGTCAATGGTTGGTCGTCTTCTGTTTTACCTGTCCAAAGTTTTGTTTCTCAAGGTTCGATACTTGGTCCAATACTTTTCTTTTTGTACTTGAATGACGTGTTTAGTAACCTTGGTGATACATGCATTATCTATTCATTTGCATATGATGCACAATTGTTCTTTAAGGGAGAGGAGTATCAGTTTGCTGTTGTCCTGCAAAGTAATATTAATTATGCGTTAAATTTGATCTGCTCGGGAATGACGCAAAATAAATACCCCTTCAACATTCCAAAAACAAAAGCTATGCTTTTTTCTAATCATGATTTAAACTTGAGTTTAAATCTTGTAGTGGCACACATTTTGGAGTCGTCCTTATTGTACATTGTTTGGGAGCAGTTATAGATGACAAACACTGATTTGGTGTTGCGTAGATCGGTTAAGGGGAAATTGATTCATACTTATATCATGCCTAATATTCTACATTGTGTAGAACTACATAGTGGTAAAAATTAACAAAAGATGAGAAAAATTCAGATGGCGTTTAATGGAATTATGAGATATTTGTTTTTGTCCCTCTGCTGAAGTGGGTTACGTTATCTTGTTGAAAAATCCAGTCTCTGCGAAATTATAACTTTAATTGAAATTTGCAACTACTTAATAATATAACGAAAAGTTTAATAACAAATTAAATGGTAAAAATTAAGAAGTTTTTTAAGATTTAATTAACTAAGTAATTGAAATACTATACAAGTAATAGCCAAAAACTAATAATTTGAGCGATAATAATTTTCTCGTTCAGAATGGAAAAAAAGACGGACAGCATACTATTCGACGGCAGTATCAAAGAAAAAATAGTTCGTAAGTGAATAATTATTGATGGGGAATGTCATTGAAATACACAAGAAGTTTCTTTTTGTAAGTGTTTTGGGATGAAGAAAAAATTTTTAAGTTGTTTGGAAGTTACTGCCTAGTTACCTAATTTTATAAAGTTGTTCGACTTTTAGTTCCAATTTCTTTTTAATTCGTTTAATCTTTAACATTCCACTCGTTTATTACGGGTCGTGCTTTTGTAGTAACATTAGCACGAATTTATAATTTACTACCAAGCCATTTAAAATGTTTTAAATTATGTCCTTATTTTTACGAAAGGCACATTTTGTAACACTTTTAGATTTCCAATAAAGTTTTGTTTTCAATTAAATTATGATCAGCCCTTACTACATACCGATTATCTTACACATAAACTATGATTTCGGTGAAACTTTTTTCCTTTATAATGTTTGAACCTTGCCATTATGATGTATAAATGACCTCCTCTAGATTGGTTGTAGCAGTGAATCGTTTTGAGGTAGTTTTCGACTACTTTTTCCCACATTTCGGACGGTACGGACGGATTATCTGCGTAAACGCGATCTTTGACGTAGCCCTACAATAAAAAAAATCTAACGGCATCAAATCACATAACCTTGGTAGACAATTGATATCGCCAAAACGTGAAAATACGCTTTCTGGAAACTTCTCAAAATCGGTCGTGTTGAGTCACGTATGAATCACTACTTTCGTAGTAATTTTTACCTATTTTTTCGCGTTCTTCGGTTGCGATCCATATTCGTAACTGGCAAACCCTTCACTAAATAAACACCACTTCAGATGACAGGTATCTAACAGCTGACAGTGGATAACCCTTTATTTGTCGTATCAAATTATATACACATTCCTTTCTTAGGGTGAATGTATAATAAGAACCAAAGAAATCATCAAATGACCTTAAAAATACGACTCGATTGAGAAAGTTTACTCGTAAATCACGAACGAAATGTTGCAACCATTTCGAGTCGTATATGAAAACTGATATAAAATACATAATTTAGATGACTTTAGAACAGGAAATAATAGACGATCATATTAAAAATTAATGAAAAAATTTCAATTCGTAATTGAATCAGAGATTCCTGTTCTAACATTTTATGTTAAGTTTAATTATTGGGAAATTTTATTTGAGGAAAAAAAAAAAACTACGCACGTCTCAAGCTATATGTGCCAATCGTGACGTTATAACTAGCATCGGCGATTATCGCTTGCACGATCTTTCTTTGAGCGACCACCATGGCGATTTGATGACGAACACTTTGACTAGTTAAACAATCAACAAATATGGAATCGTCATTAAACAATAGATTTTTTACATTGACTCTAAAATTAGAATTCCCTTAAATTCATTGAATGTGAGAAGGTTTTGCTGTTATTCTGCAACATTTTTTTAAACTGTTTGTGGGACTCAGTGACTAATACTTGCAAAGTCTGTAAGTTGCATAAAAGTTAATACAGAATTGTCTGCAAATTTTGAAAATTGAAATACTGAAAGCATCAAATCGATGTCTTTAAAGAGATATATGTATAATTATATATTATGCATAATTAGGATTCAAAAGTAATTTATCAAAGAACTCGTACAAATAAGATTACGCATTATCTTGTGAGCGTTATCGACGGATGAGAGCAATCCAAAACCACAGACAATTGAAAACGAGTCCAAAAGAAAACAAACAAACCAAAAATTGGCATGTAGGCCAATCTATCCATTGGAAACTCTCATATATAGAAAAATTAACTAGCTTAATTCGTCAAGCGAATATAATCATTATACGAAATTATAAAATATGTATATATAAATATATATATAAATATGTATATATATATTAATAAGCGATATTGTAAAATACTGACAACTTACTATGCAAGCAAAATATGTAGTGCAGTCATAGATTGCAATAACTGTACTATTAAGAAGTTATTCAATAGTGGAGCCAATAACGACATAATATTCAATAACCGATTGACATTTTAGTGTGAAATGTAATTCTTTATTCATAAGTCATTCTTCTTTATTCATGTTGGTCGGTTAATGACTGGTGCTGTATATAAATGACATAATTATTAATTTATTTGCAATATCAAACATTATATCTGCATTCAGCTAATGTGCTGAATTAATAAGAAATTAATAATGACGGCAACAGTAAATTAGGTTTAATAATAATATTTGGTAATTATAGTACAAAATGTAATTAAAAATGTATAGCAAAATCTAATTACGGTATGTAGTTTAGAGGTAGTGAGTGATTTGGCATACAATTTTTCCATATAGTACATGCGATTACGACGAGACGTACACGTAGCAGTAGTTCTCTGATGGCTGTATTTACTATGTTGTCTGGTAAATCGCCATTACTTATTGAATCAATTGTAGTTCTGGTCTGGTACATCGGGCGTAGTGTTTGATAATTGATTTGGCCCTGATGAGCAAAATCGCTGGAGTTTATGCCAATGTCGCCTGTGAGACGCAGTACAAATTTACTTTGGATACATTTTACTTTAAAACAAATTCCCAAGAATGGAATGCAGAAAGGTTTCTCACATTCAGTGAGATTACACGCATTCTATTTTTAAAATCACTAAAAGGAACGTACTGCTTAATGACTATTCAGCTTGAGAAGCCTTTGCTAAGCTTGACGATTGTTCAACTACTCAAAGCGCATTGAGACAGTTGAACCAACAATCATACGAAGGTGCAATACAATCATTGCATGAAAAATTTCCTGGAAACCTCTACTAGATTAATATTTTTGGTATCCCATCGCTGGTATTTGTAAATTTCAGTGCACAGAACAATTACAACAAAGCAATACCAAATATTTTTCATTGAGCAATTTTTATGTCACAAGTTTAGTTTTTTCCCCATTTATTATAAATTCATAAATTAGAAACAAAAATGTCATCCTACAAAGACTACAATCACTACATAATAAATAACAAGCTCATCGTACACCAACACCCATCAGTCAGTCAGAAATTTATTGTTTCTTTACAACTTCCTGACAAGCTTCCACAGCAGTAGGATATTTATATTGGAAACCGGAGTCTAAGGTGCGTTTCGGATCAATTTTTGCTCCACTCAGGAGTAAAGCCGAACGGTCTTTGCCAAATATTAAGTCAACAGCAAATTCGGGAACAGCAAAGAGGCAGGGACGTCGCAAAGCGGAGGCAAAGGCCTTTGAAATAAAACAGAAGTTTGCGGACAAATGTAAAGGAAAACAAAGTATGGCCCTGATTATTGCAACTATCGTTAAACGCATCGATATTATTCCAATAACTTATTAAAATAGACTTCCTTGCCAATGAACAAATGCAGCCATTTTTATAACGGAATGTCATAGACAAAGAATCGTACCGCAGGAAGCACATAAATGGTTCTCTTGCCGCAGCGGAAATCCAATTGTTAAGGATCAAATTAAAAACTCCGTTCTTTGCCAAGCAGATATGATAACTTAGTAAAAAAAATATATACATAAGAATGTGTCAACATTTTGAATAACGAACTGGCAATTCATAGGATTATTTGTATCCACCGCAAAATATTGATATGCTGTTACCTACGGCAAAATGTGTACCCCCTTTAAAAAATGCTGCTAGTGTTTGCCAATTCAAATTTTACCGTTTTTTATGATCTGCAATAATCTGGGGCCGTACTGTGTTATCTAATCAATCTTACTTTCGAGAATTGCTCATTGGTTACAATGTCGGGAGCTACAGCATTAAAAACTCCTCGGCAGTTGGTAGTTTCCAAACAGTGTTGGATAAGACGACACAGATCCTCCAAATGGATCCAAGGCAGTATTTGTTTACCCGTACCCATGGGCCCACCAAGACCCAATTTGAAGGGCAGCCATATTGATTGTATCATGCCACCCTCACGGCCGACCACTACCCCAGTCCTTAGTTTTACCTGATTATTGAATTTGTTTTATTTGTGTTCAGTTTATTAACACAACTGTTCTTACCCCTCTACATGCATTTTCTCCCGCGTCCGGTAACGTGGCAGCCTTTTCCCATTCCATGCACAGACGGGACATAAAATCAAAACCTTCAACTTCATCTTTTTCCGTATAAACTTTGCTCTCACTGGGCGGATAGTTGGACACACCAGATATGTTGACAAATGATTCAACACCACCCGAATTTTGTATGGCCTTTACCAAGGACGCAGCGGAGTTAACACGGGAATTCCATACATTTTGCTTGAATCCCGCTGTCCACCGCCTAGAAGGATCTAAAACATTTTGTCCAGCCAAATTTACCACCGAAGTGACTCCTTTAGGTATTCCATCCTTTTCTAGCTGATGCCAAGTGATGCGCTTCAAGCCGGGCATACGTGACACAACTGTTACCTCATATCCTTGACCGGCCAAATGTTTGACCAGACGCGTGCCAACGAAACCAGTACCTCCGCCTAGAATAATCGTTTTTATTGCACTGTGTTTTAGGACAAATGTTTAGAAAATGCACAAACTTACCAATGAGAGCGTGACGGGACATACTTTGGACAAACTACAAATAAAAGTTTACGTAAATCTAGCCGATATTTGTTGTAACGAATTTGCAGAGAAAGTAAGAATTGCAAACAAAACAATAAACTAAGGAGTACGTTCAATGAAAGCATTTTTCACAAATGGAAAAGTGAGAAATAATACCAGATAAGAATGTAAGCAGAATCAGAGATGTACACACGATAAGAGGACCAATTTCATCGCGCGGGTTAGGCCGGCAGAATGTCAGAATGTGGGCACGAAAATAAGAAATAGATTCTGTCCGAATTTGCTCATTTTTGTAATGTTTTCTTATAATTTTAATGTTTTTTCATAATTTGTATATTACTATCCAAAGTGATGGCAAACGTTTGTGTCACGGGTGTTTCAGACCTGACGGAGTAAAGATAATTTTATCCTGTTTTACATCCGCCAATTGTTGGATGTGGCCTTATAGTTTGACCGCTTTAAGGGAATAGGTTGATTTATCATATTTAACCCTATTTGCAAATATTGGCAAATGATTAGTATGAAAATTTAAGCAAATTGGCCACAATATTCTACATCAACATCTCTTTCTTTATTACAATGAAACGAAATACAACAACAATTTTTTATGTGTCAAGATTTTACCTGAGCAATTGAAATAGCAAAAAAGCAAAATTAATTTCACCATACAAAATTGCCTTTGTCCAATTTTACCCCTAAATAAAGTAATTCCTGTAAAAGACAACTATATGTAAACAATTGTCCATCGCGCAATGAAAATTATTGCCAATGACCGAAAGCGTGCTTCAATATCAAAATTATATAAAAAATGTATAAATTTCTTTACTATAAATTAAAGAACGAGTGGGACGGCTTTTACATGCAATTGCCTTTGGTGCGCTACACCTTTATTATAATATTTGTCGATATGTCAGCATCACTGTATAAAGTATGTTCAGTGCCATCTGCCATCATCCAAATCAGGGTTGTTCATTTTCACTACTCCTGTCTTTGCTTTTTCCATATATTTATTTTCACTCTTCCTTGATACGTGACAGGAACAACATTTCGTCGGGGAGCTCGAGGAGAAAGCAGTCTTGAGGTTATTTAAATTTATTTTTTTTGCGCTAAAATTACGATCTTCATTAAGCAGAAAAATGTCTGCACCACTGGAAAATCTCGAAACACAGCTGGAAATGTTCATAGAGAATGTACGACAGATACGCATCATAGTATCGGACTTCCAGCCACAGGGTCAAAATGTTCTGAATCAGAAAATGTAAGTGTTATATAGATGCATTTGGATTTTCGAATTCAACAGAAGTTTGTTTTACATTTGCAGACAGGGCCTAGTTTCTGGTCTTCAAGAGATAAACAAGTTGAAAAATCAGGTCCAAGACATCTACGTGCCTTTCGAAGTCTTTGATTACATCGATCAGGACAAAAACCCTCAATTATATACAAAGGATTGTGTGGAGAAAGCACTGGAGAAGAACGAAGAAGTCAAGGGTAAAATTGATGCCTATCGTAAATTCAAGTCCAACATGCTGTCGGAGCTCTGCAAGACGTTCCCCAACGAAATGAATATGTATCGTGCCTATCGTCCGGATTCTGTATAATCACACATGATGTGGGACGAGATCATGGACTGAACTCTGGATATATACGCAGACAAGCACACAACATTTTATTTTAAGTTAAGAAATTAAAGCAGCAAATCCCATAAATAAATCAGAAACGAAGTAGAATAGGAAAGACATTTAGAAAATAAATATTAGTGTTTGACTATAATTTAAATTATCACAAGCCTGATTCTAATTTGGGATCTTTAGATGAGAAGAAGAATAAGAAGGAACGGGTATTTTATATGCGAAAGTACCTTGGAAGTACTTCTTCACATGCCGAGGGATTCACCCCGGTTTCTAAATATCAGAGTTAGGTATATACAGATATTTTTGGATAACATTTTTCTGTGTAGCTTATCATTGAATACAATTAAATGACAATGAATTGTCTTGACATCTGT
>JAHXMU010000050.1:936656-953084 GCA_019455685.1 Philornis downsi | reverse complement strand
TTCTCTATCAACTAATTTGTTACAAAACTAAATAAATTAATCTTTCCCGTCGAAATCAGTTCGTTCTTTTCGTTCTTTATATTCTTTTTGCAATTTTGACACTTGTCGTTCACCAAAGGGACTCTCCCAAAAACAAAACTGACGTGTCGTTATTCTCTCTTCGTATGTTCCCTTGTTAACAGAGTTGCATTTTAGTTAATTATATCAAAGGTACGGGTGTCTCCGCAAACTGTTAGAAAATAAACTTAAGCATATCCATAATGTAATGAAACATATTTGGAGTAATCACAGAATCCCTTTTCTCCGTTTAGCTTAATATAAATAGAAATGTTATTAAACTATCATACTATGCTATAGCATCTAGCTTGAAGAATTTCTTTTATTCAAACACGTGGTACTCGTTTTCATTACATTAGAAGAGAAAATTTTAAAGTCTAAATTAAACTTTTTGTGAAATGAATAATGTTGAAACAGCTTTTGATAAATGAACACCTTTAGTAGTTTTTCAATCATTTGTGTCTGTATTTCGTGGCTTCTTTGTCTCATATTTCTACTACTTCATTTCAATCACATCGATTGATAGCATTTGTTCACAAAAGCGGCGTGGTAACATAAAAAATCGACATTTTGTAAAATTGCTATACAAACATTTCAAATAATTAACTCTAAATTTCAATGTTTGAGTTGACCAATTATATTTAGAGATGGAATTTATGAACAAAGTACCTACATTTTGATACAATGTGGTCCTTAAATAGGTGGGCTTTGTATAAGAAAAAATGATTTTGGTGTAAAGTAGGTGATATTGCAAGAATGTATCAAGATAAACGGAAAAATCTTACATTTTGTCTGCGCGCGTAATTACGTCAAGAAAAAAAGCTTATTCAAAATAGTGCAAAATTCTGATCTGGCAATGTTGAATATTCAGATTTTCTATTTGTATAACTCCGACGAGTACATAGAAAATCTGAACATTCAACATTGCCACCCAATTCTTTCTCGCTTGTTTTCTTTCTACTCTGAATTTATAACAATATGGTGTGAGCGAATCGTTTCCTCTTATTCATAAATCTAATCTCTTTGAATAAATGAATATACTGCTAAACTGTCAAAAGAAAAACATGAAAGTTAAAATAAAAACAAACTCGAAAACGGAATCAGCTGATTTGAATGCTTGCAATTGCCAGATAAAATGAAACAAGGGAAATAACAAAAAAGCTAGCTGACGTTAAGATACACTACACGTGCGTCCAACACCGACTGCTACCTATTGAGAAAGACAGCGAAAAACTACGCAGAATTCGTCGATAAAGTGAGCTAGTGCGGTGCGCGAGGGTTAACTAAACTAACAAGAATTGTGTTCAATGTTTTTTCTTTCGTCTGATACAATCGTATAAGCGAACCGGCCGGTATAAAAATTTTTAGAAAAAGAAGTCAAGTGTAATGTAAAATGTTAAAAGAATAATAAAAACGTAACAAATTTGCAATAGAACGGTCAGCACCGCGTGTTTCTTCGGTTTTGATGAATGCAAAAATTGTTCGATTGCAATATTTTGCCTACGTGTGTGTGTGTGTGTGACCGTATGGTTTAGAATCCCGTACTCCTGTGTTGCAAGTAAGCAAATGTCGGGTCCAACATAAAGCAGAGCAAAATAATCAAGTCTATTTCTAAGTGGTGTTCAAAGCAAACAAGTGTTCAAGTGTAAGAGCCGGCAAACGGCTAATAAGAAGATTTAGTGATTAGAAGTGTTCAAGAAAATTTATTAGAAATGTTGGATTCCCGTATATTGCGTTATATCTTGTACGGCTCTTCGGTAATTATCGTTTCGGAGATTGCTTACCACTCATACTTTTGGCTTAAAACCCTGGTCGCCAAAGCATCGGCCTCAAGGGAGATCTGTGAGGTCATATGGACCAATGAGTTGACCCAGGCTTGCGTCAGTCAGCATCGACGTTTTAGCTGTAGTAATCCGTCCGGTTCGGCCTCGGCTTCTGCTGCTGGTTCGCCGACAATGTCCGATATGAATCGTATTGTGAAATTACCCTCGCCTTCTAAATCGCCAACAGAATGTTCGAATCCATTTTGCGCAGCTTATAACGTCGGTCGCCTATTGGAATTTATCGAATCGGCCAAGTACGCCATCGATCTGGCCATGTATACCTTTACGTCGTACGATATGTCGCAGGCCTTTAGCCGAGCTTTGAAGCGTGGTGTGTTGATACGCATCATCAGTGATCATGAGATGGCTTATTCGAGCGGCTCACAGATTATACAGTTGACAAAATCAGGTAAGTGATTTGGTATTTCGCATACGATTTGTTGAGAAAAATTGCATATTTCAATGTGTGTGATTGGTCTTATTGGTAATTATGGAAGAATGAAAAGGAGGTTAGTAAGATTATATTGGTCGTAACTAAAATAAATACACGTGTCACAGCTCTGATTGAAGTCTGTTTAACTTTTTGTTGCGACAGTGATTGTTTCTGTTTCTGATATCAAAAAGTGAGAAAAATTCCTATATGGATAGAATGCGCATGTCTAGGAAAAAAAGTTTGAATAAAAAGATTACAAGGCCGGTAACTTAAGGAGCAAAGGGCCCCAAAAGTCCAAACGTGGCCCAGGAGGATCCCCGGTATATTCAGATGCCAGTCCAGATGAGGGCATTGAAATTCAATTGTGGTTTTTATATTTCCATCCGACTCTTTCCAAAACTAGAACAATTTTTTATTTTGTGAAAAATTACACAAAAATTAGATTATTATTAAAAGATTATTTTAAACAAATCGTGCAGTATTTGGGAAATCATTTTCTGACGAAAAATTGTTTTGAGAAAATAGTGCGACGTTTTTTACACAAATTTCTTCACTGAGGCGCCATTGTTTAAGAAAAGCAAGAAATATTTTAAAAAACTTACTGGATATTTAAAAATAATCCTTGGCTATGGCGTCAAAAATAATTGTAAAAATGTGACTGTTCTTTTTCTAAATAAAGCTTCGCTGCGCTATTTTCAAAAAGGCAAGAATTTTTTAAACGTCACACCCATCAAATGTCTGTGTGGCCTGTTTCGGAAAGCAAACTCAAAAAAACATTCTGAGCCAAAGAAAAAGTAAACAAAACAGTCAAAAGCAAGGCGGCAGGCCATTTTTAAAATCTTTCGTGTTACCTTTCACAATTTTTTTTTCGTGAATTATTTTTTACAGCGACTACATTTTCCTTTCTTAAAAAGCGCGACTTGACATTAAAAATCTTGTGCTTGGTAAGGTCACGGAACCGCTCGTAGACTTTCGCTCATTCAGCTAATGGTACCACAAAGAAAAGGAATTGTTTTTTTGATAATGTACAGAAAAATGTGCACCAAATAGCTGAAGAACATTTCCAAATTGAAAATATTTTCTTTTATTGTTTTCTGGGAAACACCACATGAATACGTTTAATATAAACATATATGTATGTACGAGTATAATACAACGTAATTCCGTAATGCGGCCCTCAGAACAGCAAGTAGTTGATATAAAAAAAGATTCGATCAGCTGCGCAGATCATATTTTCTGAAAAAAGGTAAATGTACCAAAAAGTGTCTGCCGAAATTTGTCTTAAAAAAATCGGCCGGTTTTACAAAAAAAAAAAAAAACAATATATTTTTTATAAAAACATCGCGCAGCATTGGGCCACTCGTTGGGTGCTAAATGTAGATCTAAAGGGATACATTTTGGGCTTCTAAAGCCCAAATGAGTGTGTATTAGCCATTCACATTTCAACTTCCTTGCTAATAAATTATGTAAAAACGATTCGAAATCGGTTTGCCTGGTAGAAAAATTGACTGTGCGTTTATATTGATATTGCGAATAACCAAATATAATGTATCGCCTGTCCAACTTTCCCCCCATGCAGGCATGCATGTCAATTTTTTCTATGTTTTTCCATTCATTGAGCTGTCAGTTACAAAAACAAAAATAATTTAAATTTTGGCATTCGACTGTGTTTTCCTTACAATGGATCATTGCCTAGCGGAAGCCGAAGCGGTCTTGAAATATTCTAAAAAATTCACGTAAAACAAATTTAAAGAAGCTGGCTTCTATGTCACCTTTGTTCTTATTGTTTCAAATTATAGAATGTTTTATTCGTTAAACGTTGCTTCTTGTAGAAAATTACAAAACATACAAATTATTTAATTTGCGAATATTTCTAAGAGGTGGTGTCGTAATCGCAGAAGGAAATACGGGATGGCGCACGAATAGTGCTACGAACACAATGTCAATGTTAATGAGCACCGTTATTTAGAGATATTGGACGAGCTTTGCCGGAGAGGTATCCGTTTCAACAGCATTTGCTTCCAGCAAGATGGAGCTACTGCACACATGGCGGAGCTCAAACGAAAATTTCCCAATAAATGAATATCCAGAAGCCCCACTACTCGCTGGTCGTCAAGGTCAGTCACCTGACCTGACTGCACCAGACTTTTTTTATGGGGTTGCGTCAAGCAAAATGTGTACAAAACGGAACAAAGGAATTTGACTGCATTGAAGTAATCGATTAAATCAATAATTGAGGCGATCCCGACTTTGACCCTTTAGGCTACAATGAATAATTTTCTGATCAGCTATCGCAAATGTGTGAATGAGCATGCAGGTCATTTACGATCTATCATCTTCAAAACCAATTTGTGTCATTCTGCTAAAATCGTTGTTAGTGTTGCTGTTATAAAGTCTTTAGAATACCTCACTGGGAGTAATTTCTTAGCGAAAAGCTAATGCATTAACCATTTTATTTAGCGCTTCTTATTAATTCTCTTTAACTGACACCACAACAACCTACTTTTTACTTTTTTTTACGAAATTCGTTGTTATTCCTGGACATAGCGAGTATGCTGTAGAACAGTAATTCGAAATTTAGAATGACTTATCACTTTCATTTAAATTGACTACTATTTCCACAATAACTTCATTTTCTTACTCAAATCTTTTTCCAGAAGCATAATTTTCAGATTCTAAGGGAAATTGGAACGACATAAAATTTTGAGACGTTTTATCTGTAGAGATTAATTTTCGAACGAAATTTATATAAGATGTGTATCTGTAACTTGGACGAATTTTATTTTTGAAAAATCATTCTTGATCTTTGTTCTTGATTGTTATTTTAAAAATCATTTCTAATGTCTATAGTGAATGATAATAAAAAGTAAATATTACAATAAAAATCTAAAATAACTAATATAATATTTGATGTGCAGAAAAAGCCGCTTGTTATTAAAAATAAATTCTATAAATGTTACCTACAACCGAGTATAAATATACAAAAATTGAAAACGTGATGAAAACATTTGAGAATATGTTATTCGTTACATCGAGCTTCCATGAATATGTGTATGGAGTAAATGTGTGACAGAATTTTACTCTAACCTATTTAATGGGTTATAAATTTATATGCACAACCGATAAAAATCTGGGAACTAACGAAGTCATTTTGAAACAAATGGGAAATTTTATAACCTTGTCCTTTCGTGTTCGCTTTGGTGGTTTTGCATTATACAATTGATTGATTCATTATGTAATTTAACGATTTGACTGAATAAAGGAAAAGCTGCTACTGTGAAATCAATCCTTGCTCTAATTTAAAAGATTGTTCACCGAATAAATGCATAGATATACATAATTGTGCGGTTGTAACAAAAATGCATCGTTCTGTAAAATGCTGAAAATGTTCGCATTAATAAACGTTTATTCATTCCATATTTGTCTTTAAAACATTTAGCTTTGTGCGCAAATGAGATCGAGCACGTACACCAAATGTATGTCGCTAACCTCTACCTCATCTCTTCTTCATAAAAATATATATCACCACCAAATTCGTATCGGCGGGCAACGAATATGTTCTATATAGTGCAATGATGTCATCTTTAGCCCTTCCCTCCCTAGTGACAAACATTAGATCCCCTATACTCCACCTCTCTCCCTGTCTCTCGTGAAAGAACGATCAATCACAAAAGAATTTAGCAAAACACCAAAGGAATCGGGTAATTTAACAACAACACAGGCTCTAATTTCTGGCGACCATTAAACAAAGCACCTTCTTCCGATCATAGTATTGCGAGTGCTGAAACGGAATAGAATGAAGGAATGATAAACACACATGCGCACACACATATATGCATTAGACATGAAGGAGTTGATCACTATCACTTTCGTCGACTGCCTCTACTGTTATCGCCAATTGCTGCACCCGTTGCCACCGTTGATGCAGGCGCTGTTGCAGTCGCCGTTAACGTTTTTCAGCTTGAATTCTAACGCGAAAATTAATTTTGCTGTTTTCTGAAATTTTGTGCATGTATTTACAGTGCTGTGAAAATGTAAAATAGGAACAGTACGTTCTAGAAGAATGTGTTTAGTAAAAATGATATTTATTATGGAAAAATAACATTTTGTACGGGAAGCTAAGCGATTTCATGCTTAAATAGGTGAAATTTCGGAAAATTGTAGGTAGCAATGGTTTCGTTAAACGTTGTTGCTTCGCAACCCCAATTTCAAAGCAAATTTAGCTTGCGAATTCCTTGCGAATTTGTGGACAATAATTGTTTAGTTTATTACTTTTCTATGATCTGACTAACAAAGAAATAATTGTTTTGTTACTATTTCGTATATGATACGATTAAGTTCCGAAAGCAAACCACAGCAATGTAAATTGAATGTTAATAAATTTCTAAAATATAAAAAAAATTATAATTGAAAGATATACTATGCGGAAAATAAATATAAATAAAATTGTATATGTATATATATAACGTATTTTAAGCAAATGGTTTAAATTTACGTCGATAATTCTATTTTTACAAACGAAATGCGAATAAAACGTCATGTAGTTCTGATTTGAGTTATTTTTTTCGAGCAAAAATGTTGTGAAATCTGCAGTAATTAATTTTTTGGGTAGAAATTGAATTTCACTTTTGTACTAAAATCGATATATTATATATTAGATGAAATTTCTTGAGCAAGAAAGAGAGGAGTTTTCGAGTTATTGCAACCATTATGAGCGCAGCCATATATTGCCATATTATTTTTTTTAACTTATGTTATTTATCGATGTGAAAGAATAGTCAGGAAGAAGAAGGAAACAACGAGGACGAAACAAAAAGGGAGACAGAAGGAAAACAACATTTGTGGAAAGCAATGTGCCAGTGTTACTGATTGTTATACGAGTATGTTATTTTTCCTGGCGCATTATAAAATTTTTTTCCAAGTTTAAACACGAAGCAGCTATCCTAGATATCTGTTTTATCTGCCGGAAAGCGATAATAGATTAAGGGAAAATGAAACAGTACCAACGACATCTTACATGTGTCAATAAAAATTGTGATCACATTTTATTTTTTTAGATAAGTTGTCCGGTTATTCAAAAAAATATTTAAATTCAACATCGTGTTAATCGACTAACTAACCATGGAGCTAAGCCGAAAGAAAAAATACAGAATTTAAGACAAAGTGCCTGAAGATAAATTTGGAATGTAAATAGCAAAAATGCGCCAGTTGCCGGAGTTTCGTTAAAGTGTGATAGTGGGATATTGTACATAAATTGTAAGATTATTTTTATCTAGTGGCCAAAATTATGTCTACTTTTTGACAGGAAACTCAATATAAAAAATGGCCGTGAGACTTTTAAGCTAAATTTATTCACCAGACACTACTGCTTTCTCAAGGACAACACCCGGTTGTTTAAACTTTTTAACTCTTTTCTTCAACAATAACATTGTGATACAAAATTTTCAAAAACGTATCAATCATATGATTACGCAAAATGTACATTATTTTAATTGAAATGATGGAAAACTACAAATTGCCAGCACTAAATATTTTCCACGAGGAAACATTGTTTCAATAAATGTTTTCTCATGGAAGGAACACAGTTGCAAGCTTAAACAAATACTCTTACCTTTATTAATAAATTATTCAAAACCTGACACCAAATTAATATATTCCAAGTGCTAATGAGAGACACGAAATAAGATTAGAGCACTTTGTGCACAAAACCCTTTGTTTTGCTGATCTATATATTTGTGCCAAATCGAAGAATTATTTTTTGAACCAAACTTGTAGCAGATTTTTGCTCTCTGGAAGGGCTTTCGAGAAGTGTTATTCAGACATTTTGATTCGAGTACCAGAAACTAAAGTATAGTTGCATTCAGTTTCGTTTCTTAATATGAATCAGAATTTAAAGGCGATACAATTTAATTACTTGGCAGAGGAAAAGTCTTGGCACCAAATTGTGAAAGATAAAAATGCTTCAAATAATCCATTTCTTGAATTTTTTATGACACCACATTCTCAGAAATGTTCTCAACGATTTTAAGAATGTGGTCGTCTTTTTAAATCGAAATACAAAACGGTTCGTAAATCAAGTCGGAATCAAAACTGTTTTAATTGTTGTTAAAAAAAATATGAAAAATGAACAAACGTTAACATAATTTCGTTTCGGTTGTCGGGATCAGAATTGGGCCGTTTATTGCTAAGACTAAGCACTGCCAAAATTGCTCTCGAAAAAAGTTTTGTTTTGTTACACAAATCAATGATTAATTTGGGAAATACTTGTTCTAGAACTATCTTCAGTTTAGCTTATCAACTTCCGTTCGGGTTTATATGAAATGCACTCTTTTTCAAGCGATCTTCTAATCTTCTCGGATAACTAAATGCAACCGAGTTTATTGGTGTAAAACTCGTTTCCTTTTTACGATAAACTCGTTTCTCGTTGCACGAATCTCTAAAAGATAACGTATTTTTCAAAAAGGAAACTATTTAGAAAAAATTTAGCTTTTGTCAAAAAAGTAAAAATCAATTACATATGTCAGTGGCGGATGTTATGGAAAACGGGCCACTGTTCTTATTGCCGCTGATCATAGATTAAATAGGATTTTTTTAATATAATATAACTTTTCATATCAAATTATATTTCGGGAGTTATTTGAAAGAAGTTATAAAAAAAAAGCTTCACTGCTACGAAAATTTTTATATAAAAGCTTTTTTAACATGTATTATATAGAAACAAACTATTTTAATTGCGATTGAACTCGTCTGGTTCCAGAAAAATGGCGCAACGTATCACACAGCCAGGCTTGTTGTAGAAAAATTGGGGCGAAAATTTCGCAGTAACAAAAGTAATAAATTCCACATCTCGTTGGCTCCCAAGGATTCCTGATCTTACTGAGCACCAAATTTTTTTTCTTGTTGTTCTATTGCAAATAGGAAGTTTACAGAACAAGAACAACTGTATTATGTGATCTAAAGCTATGCATTGGAAAGATAATTGAGGCAATTCTCTTTGCAGTTCTCCAGGCAGTAAGGAGTAACGATGTTTTAAAAGTTTATTAAAAATTTATCGCTTTTCAAGTGAATACGAAAAAGAACGGTTTACACAAATCGAAAAGAATGTAATTAAATTTGTTAATTGGAAACATTTATCAGCCTCTCTGTAAGTAAATCCAGTTAATTTTTACACTTCCTTGCCGAATACACGAGGGTTTATCAGGCACAACGAGATAACCGCCACTTAAGAAAGTTGGTATATGGTTCTACCGCTGTTCAAAGAATGGATGGTTGTGTCGGGCTTCGAGAAGTCGTCAGTCGCCCAACGCATGATTACGATGCGTTACTCCCTATTTTTATCTATTTAAATAACCACAATTTCGTAGAATTGGCCTACTAAAATGAGGAATTACCAAAGACAAAACAGCTAAACGTTTAATTAAAACGCATTTGTTTTGTATTTTCCAAGTATACTTAAAGAACCCAAAATCAGTCAGTTGTACCAAAAGTCCACCCTCCCACCGTTTCTCACCTAAGGCAAACACAATCTTTAGCTAAACATCATAACTATATACATCATTGCACTGTTACTCCCCCGACATCACCACTTTTAGAACTTTGTCGCCAAGACTCTGCTGTTGGTTGCTAAGGCGAAAAATCATACGATACGCAAACTTAACCCATTATTTTTATGCAGTTTTCTTCTCTACCACTCATCAGCGAAATGAATTACGGCACGAATATGAGGAACGATGGGACTTCCAACAACAAGAACAAATAAGTAATGAAACGAATGATTTCATTTCGTTTACGAATACAACAACTGCAACCATCCTACAGTGGATCATAGCATTTAGAGTGCAAGTAGAATTCATCATTATCAGCAGTTTTTGTGTTTTGTTTTGTCTGATCACCTGGTTGCAGAAGCAACTGCATTGGGTCTTCATTGCATAATGCAGTTGCTCTAATGGTCTGCACACCTTCACACTCTCTCGCTTGCTCTCTCTGCAATTGTAGATAACAAAAAGAATGCGGGGGAAAATGCACGTGTTTGCTTGCGTTCCCTGTTTGATATAGCGATCTCTAAAATCATTTGAGTTTTTTGTTTATATGCAGCGTACATTTTCATTTTTGGTATTTATTTAAGTACTAAAAACAAATATTTATGCTCAACATTTTTTATTTTAACTTTAAGTGCAATTAAAATTCCATTTCTGTGAAGATACAAAAAATAAGAAGACAACTGCAAATATTACCAGACAATATTGACAGACATTTCCGCGTCTGCGTGCATACAAATAGTGTAACCAAAATTATAATTTTCCTTATAAACATTTGTTCTGTTATTGTTTGGCAAATTTAGCCTTGACGCAGTCATATGAAACTTAAATCTTTCCTGATGGTAAGAGCAGCTAAAACAAACATTTAAATCACCGTCTCTCAGACGCTATATTACTGCTGGACAATAAAATATGTTTTAAGGAATAAAATATGTATGTTGTGTGTGTGAAGCTACGTCTCAATAAGAAAAAAATTAGATTCGCGAGAAAACATAAATTTTAATTTCTTCCTGCTATTTTTGCTTAGTGTGCAAAAACGAGATATTCTTTGCCTATTTAACATTTGCTAATGGAATGTTCTTCCAGTGCACATATTTCAGAACAATGTTAGAAAGCCGCAATTTACATATGTTATCAAAAGATTGGGATATCATTGATATTTTAACATACTTGACACTGATGTTTCTGCCCACTATGCTGAAGAGTATTTTGCATATTCGTCCAACAAATTTATGATAGAAAGCATTTCCAGCGTATCACAATGCTTATATTTCAAAACAAATTTATAAAACGGCCACTTACGGTTTTTGTACATTGATAGATAACAGTTATTCGCTATTACTTCCTAAATGTCCCATATCTCATTACAATTTCAGAAAGCAGCAATTTAAATATCTGAGAGATATCCTAGGTTAACGTTTTTGGCCACTGTGCCCAAATGTCCATTGAATTTATGCCACTAGATACGCTAATTTAGACTATAATGTTAAGTGCTTTGGAAATAGTTTTGCCCACTATGCACGAATGAATGATTCTTCTTCCATTAATCCTATCTCTTCAATGAGACTATCTACATATATCAACATACTCATATTTCAGAACTATTTTAAAAAGTTACCATCTCCAATTCTGAGTGATATCGTTAATTAACGTGCTTGACCACTGTACACAAATTTAGAACTTTTCATTGAGGAAACTTATGGCTTTGCACAGTCTCTTGAGAGTAATTTCAAAATGTATGTTGTGCACGTTTTTTAGAACAATTTCAGAAAACGTCGTTTGTGCGTAAGCAAAGGATGGATTCTTCATTCAGTAAGCCCATTGAGTATTCTTCCCAAGTATATCATACACATATTATCGATTTCAGAAAGCGGCAATATTTAGTTTCTGGTTTAAACTCCTTTTACCCGTTGTGTGCACACGAAGGATTCTTCCGCAGAACATAGTCCTTTGCTTTCAAAATATGTCATACATATACAGTGAGCAGCAAAAGTCATGGTACCCCAGTTATACTAATATGTCTTCCTTAATTTCTCAAAAACTACGATACATATCATAAAAAACTTATTTTTATTTAATGTTCTTATTTATATACTACAATAAATTAAAACAATATTTCACGTATATATCTAAATAAAAAATAAAAAAATTAAAAATAATGTGGACTTCATATTTGTACGCAGCAAAAGTCTTGGTACCCCTGGTGCTATTTGATTTACCCGATAAAACCCCTTTGCAAAACAGTTGGCAGCCCTTTAAATTTTTGTTAGATCACCTTTGAGAAACATAACGGTACTTTCCAAATTTAGAAAAAGTAGAAGAAGCATTTAGTTTTTGCAAGAAGTAAGTTCAAGCGTGTTGTTAAAATGTCGAGAAAAGAACTATTAATAGAAGAACGGAAAATAATTATAAATAGTCACGAAATGGGAAAGTCATACTCAGATATTGCTAAAATTATAAATAGAAGCAAATCAACAGTGCAAAAAATTGTTAATCGTTTTAAGAGGGATAAAATCATTGAAAATAAACCGCGAACAGGCCGTCCAGTAAAGCTCAATAATAGAGATGAACGACATACCGAAGCAATTATAAACAAAAATCCGTTTACAAGTGCACCTAGAATAGCGACAGAGTTGAAAGAATCGTTAGGTAAAGATGTTTCTGCAGACTCTGTACGAAGGAGCATCAAGAGGGCCGGTTACAATGCTCGCACTGCGCGAAAGAAGTCACACGTTAGCGACACCAACAAAAAAGAAAAAACGTTTGGATTTCACAACTAAATATAAAAATAAGACAATTGATTTTTGGGAAAAAGTAATTTTCTCCGATGAATCCAAATTTAATATTTTTGGATCGGATGGACGCGTTTTAGTATGGCGGAAAAAGTGCGAGGAGCTAAATCCGAAGAATACCATAAAAACTGTCAAGCATGGTGGGCTGCTGACGTTAAGATGCGGGTCGCATACAATACACCACATATGCTTAAAACACCGCCTCAGAGCCCTGATTTGAACCCCATTGAGCATTTGTGGGATCACTTGGAAAAACGCGTCCGAAACCACACAATTTCCAACAAAGCTCAGCTCAGAGATACTTTTGACTAAATGGGGTCAAATATCCACAGAATACACCAAAAAGCTTGTGCACTCCATGCCGACCTGATTGAGTGAAGTTCTGCGACTTAAGAGATATCCTACTAAGTATTAGGTAAATCAATTAAACTCAAAAATCGTAAAAGTGTACTAAACTTTGGTATTTCTTTTCAGGGGTACCAAGACTTTTGCTGCGTACGAATATGAAGTCTACATTATTTTTAATTTTTTTATTTTTTGTTTAGATATATACGTGAAATATTGTTCTGATTTATTGTAGTATATAAATAAGAACATTAAATAAAAATAAGCTTTTTATGATATGTATCGTAGTTTTTGAGAAATTACGGAAGACATATTAGTATAACTTGAGTACCATGACTTTTGCTGCTCACTGTATTTCAGAAAGAGACCATTTTAATTCTCGAGTGATATCCCTAGCTGACATTACAAAACAAAACTGTTTTTTTTTTTCAATAGTTTCCACGTTTCAGCTCTATTTCACGTTTCAGTGTTCTATATACATAATTTGCAAATAATTGTCTCTTCTAAAATAATTATGGCAAAATGTACTGAAATTTCCAATCCCTGGTCTTTGCGTTTGAGCTATTTTACTCACTCACACAATACTCAGATTCACATACCCATAAGCATGTATCTAACCGCATTCTGTTATGTTGTTTCTTCTTTGTGCATTTAGCACTTTGATTAGTTTGCGATTTGTTGTTTTGGTTCATTCTGTATACACCTCATTTACTTTTTGTTTTTTCGCTGTACATATTTGTATTCTCTGCATCTTTTGGCCTTTTGTATGATTCACGCTGGGTATTGCTGACAATGTTCCAAACGAAGAACGTGGAACAGCTGGAAAACGAAGCTCTTCGATTCGATTCATTCATTCACACAAACCTGCCATGTAGTTGGCGTTGTTAAACAGCTGCGAATAATTGACTTGTTTTTACAGTTAGGGCATAGAAAATAGCATAAGACTGACGCTTGTAGGTTCTATTCTAAATTTTTCGATCCCTCCATTCGGTGCTTTTTCATAGCTTGTTGTTATCTAAGCGTGTGTTTCTCTATCACACAAGGAAAATTGAAACTAATATCGATACTCAAGGTTACAGGCCAACCCCGCATAGACTTTCTTCTGGAAATACTTTGTGTAGTCAGGCTTGGTTTTAGCTTAAGAAGTTTAAAATGTTCTCGAGATATCTCTGCCTTTATCAGAATCTAAAACAATTATGATGGCATGAAGTGCGTCTCAAATCCACCCTAATAAATTTTGTTGCGCTATATACTGGTTTATATACATACAGACATATATATACATACAGCAGTTCTTACTCCAAAACAACATCATCATTATCGTTATATCGCAACGTGGTGTATTTGACTAGATTTGTCTTTTTGGACAAATTTCGATAAGTCATACAAAATACATATGTGGTTCCCAGGGCCGAAAATAACTTCAATACCTACGCTCGTATTCAATATCAATTTCTCCTCTCGCCCCGTATGTTTTGAGGTTTTTTAAACTTTCTTTAAAAATGAAAAAGTTAAAACTTTGATAATAATAGATGGATAGAATTTCAGGTTACCATTTTAACATTTAATATATTATGTGGGAAAACTTTTGGTGCTGTAAAAATTATAAATATTAAATTATAAGAGTTGAAAAACATTTTTTTTTTGCAAAAATTATTATATTTCCAAAATGTTCACCGCTGGCTTTTATTATTTTAAATACATGGTTTATGATTGAACGTGGCATGATAGTTAAAACATTTAATAGTGGTTTCAAATCTCGATATAACCACCTAGAATTATTTGAGAGGTGGCCACTTCAATACGTTTAATGGACATTTCGAGTCGTCGAATAATCGATAAGTTCAGCAAATGCTTCTCAAGATTCATAGAATGCAAGGATGTAGTCTTTTGTGACAATAAATAGAATTTCTTTTCTGCCCTTGAACTTGTTTATTTATGTCCTTATTTAACAGAAGGAAACCATCTCTATATTCTTTCCTCTTAATATTGCTCCTCAGATAATATAAAAATGTTAGATTGTTTACCCTATACTGTATCTTAGAAGGCAATATTACAGTGGAAAATAATCATTGAAAGAAATGTGAAGCAATTTACACGTACTAATTTTCAAAATCCTCGCAACATGCAACTTTTGATCTTCTTTTGAGTACGACATAATCTCTTTTGGTTTTATGTTCTATAATCCACCATATATCAAGTGCTTGCTGCTATGCAAACAAACAAAGAATTACAGATGCAAAAAAAGGTTTGAATTAACATGCGTGACTAAATTGTACAGTACTTCAAAAAGTAAACGTTGAATAATATGCTGAAAAGGCCTTACATATTTAACAGACATTTTAATCAACTTCAACTTCAAACAATTCAAAAATTCAATTCAATTTCCATAGAGTTGCACAGATACGAAAATTTTACTACCGATGAAAGTTACGTCTAACAGATCCGATATTTGGTGCTCAAAAACCGTTAATTGAAAATTAAGAATCTCGGTAATAATGTTAACATTTACAACGGATCAATCATCTGTATTTTAAAATGTAATTTAGGCCTTAGGTCAGGTAAGCCGCGATTGTTATCGAAAACACAAATTTTTTTTTAAGAAAGACCGTCATGTTAAAATCAGTTAAGAGATGATTTCTAGATAGTAACGCATAAAAACGCATTATTCATCTCCCGCAATCACTCGGATTATGAAGGTTACCCAGAAACAACTGAGCAATCGATAGAATATTCTGCCAAATGTGGAGCAAAACAGATAAAATCGCACCGAAGACGCTAAGGAACAATATTACGCTGACAATTTTTTTGGATTATCGTGGTATTGTTCATTACGGATTTCTTCTTTTCAAATTGTCAACAATTAATGTTATTTGTGTTTTTTTTTTGTGAGTCTACTCCCCAGACAACTCTTGGTTTTCGCATAGCGATAATGCATCACTCACACTGCTTTGGCTCTTTATGAGTATTTCGCCAAAAATCCAAATAATATGACTCCAAAACCACCATATTCGTCTGATTTAGCACTGTGTGATTTCTAATTATTTACTAAACTCAAAAAGCTTTTCGGGAAACATCACTTTGTATCGATTGAACGTGATTCAACGTGAATCGCATCGAGCTCAGGCAATATGACATGATTCGAGGATTGAACAAAAACGTCGGTAAACTTGTATTGTGTCTGTTTAGAAATATTTCGAAAGCGATGAAATAGATTTGGAGAGTAAATAAACATTTTTTTGAAAATAATAAAGACTGATCATATTTTTTGGACACTGGAGACACATCATACACATCATAGGCTCAAACGAGCAAAACCTATTCCATATGTATAAATCGAAGCAATAATCTCTGAAATGCTATTTTAAACCAAACGCCATCGACTACCTTTTGAGCACGTATGAGAAAAATTCATTACTATTGAAATTTCATTACAATTG
>JAHXMU010000050.1:901939-922770 GCA_019455685.1 Philornis downsi | reverse complement strand
CTTGGACTGACGCTTCAAACGCGGTATGTCATTAAGCGATCTGACATTTCTGTCAAAAGTTATGGCGTTGCCAGATGGGTCCGTCGAATATGGGCAACCCTGTAGCTGAAATAATAAAAAAATCAGTCTCGACCGTTCACGGGGTTACAAAAGAGTTCGAATCTGTGAGCAACTTCGATGTGTGGATACCTCACACTGCCTCACCGAGGCCTCATACAGCCTTGCGGACCCGTCAGAAACTGTCAGAGCCTTAGACCTCGCCCCGTCCGACTATCTGTCCTATTGCGCAGTCTAAGCATCCACTTGAAAGATTTTTTTTTCCAAAAAAAAAAAAAAAAACATCCCAAGTTGTATGAGAGAGGAATTAAAAAGCTTCCAGAGAGGTGGGAGGAAGTTATTAAAAAAAGGGGAGGAGATTGTATAGTAGATTAAAATAATTGTATTATTGTATATAAATTTGTAAATAAATTTCTTTTAAGGGGTCCCGGTGATCTACATATAGATCTCGAAAATTTAAGGTATTTTCTGGAATTTTTTTTACAATACAAAAATGAAAAACGATATTTAAATTTTTTATGTTTTTTATTTAACTTCTTTTACATACAAAAATGGAAAAAAAAAAATTTTAATTATAATAATTTTAAAAATGGCGCTGAAGTTGACCCTCCCAAAAATTGAACCTGGACGGTGTTGTTCATTTTGTCTCTTCTATTTATCTGAAACACAAATACCAAAAAAAAGATTATTAATCAGTATGACTTTAGCTACGTTCCGTACTAGAATAAAAAAAATTGACAAAATGGCGAGGTTTTGAATTTGACACTCTAAAAATCGGGTTTTATTTAGTTTTTTGATCAAAAAAATGCGAAATAATGGAAATAATAATATGATAACCATACGGACGATAACCATTGATGTTGTGAACAACATATTAAAATTTCAGGCGATTCGGTTGAACAATTTTCTTTTTTTTGACAACATCAGGCCGAAAAAAGTAGTTTTGAGATAATTGAGTGAGTTCAAAGTTTTGAGAGTGGATATTATCAAAAATTTCAGAAATTTTTAATACTTACAGTTAGTCAGTGATTCCAGCACCATACAGAACTTTTTCTGTTTCTTCGTTTCTTCACATAATTATCAGAAATAATCTTATACATACAGAGGGTCACATTTCCGAAAAGGGCCAATGCGACCATTGATGCCGCCGCGTGACGAATCTGACTCTACCTGCTAAAAAGGCTGTAGAATCAAAATACTGGGAATATCCTTCCAAAAATTTGACGGTATATTCTTAAAAGCCTATACTTTCGAAATATCAAAATCGATTTTTTTTTTTGAAAATTGTAAACCATCAGGACCCCTTAAAAACTGAACGCACTTCCCGAACCACCCGATATATCAAGAACTAATTGCCATACCACGGTTTTTATACGCTTTGCATAGTTTTAGGCTCGTTTTGTCAATTTTATTTATTGGTAGGCAATAACTTGGATTACGGTTCAATTCGCAGATGGAAAAAGTGGTTCGATTATGTTCAAATTCCTATCGAATCAGAATTTGTTTCCATAGCCGATTTATATGAATTATAGCATTTACAAAACTGGCATCATTACCAAGATAGCTCTCTTGGGTTAGTTAATATACAACTTTCGTTTACGTAGAAATGGTGACTGTACTTTTTATAATTCTAACATAAATTTTCATTGAAAGCTTTTCTTCTGTAGTTTGTCTTTGCGACTGCTAACCCAATTTTTATTAAGAAATGTGTCTGAAGCATCAATTTCCATGAAAAGGACATACATTTGAGATTACATACGAGTATATCCGTAGTGCGTTTACGTGTTGACTAATTACTGTTACACATATATAATTCGTAAAGTATTAACATCTTGGCCGTGGATACGTATAAAAATATCTGCCACCTGTTCTTTCAACACCATCATCATGCCGTATTGCAACAACAACAGCGAAAATATGGAGCATCGGTGCTGATTGTCGACGACTTTGGCCCAAGGTGCGATGACGTTGATTATGCTAATAAGACATTTAGCCATTTATCAAAACCTACAAACACACACACATACTTGCGGGCATTCAGACACACTGCATTCTGTTGCACAGACGCTTATTTGCGAAACTGCAACACTTGAGTGCAACCCCCAACCACCAGTGATACAACATACAGTCTGGGACTAATGTTAGGGAGGGAGCATCGACAGCTACAGGTTGCTGCTGGCCGGCACAGTGATTTGGTACGAAATAGTAGGGAATTCCATTGAAACTACAATCTTTAGATGGGATTTCTTTGCAATACGGTATAATAAAGGGTGTCCCAACAAGAACGCAAGATTTAAATGACTGATGCAGCAATTGAATTGTTTCTCTGGCTGTATGACATGTGGCGCCGTCTTCAATTCTAGGCACAAAAAACTGGTTATCATTTCACGATACCGAATACCATTGACTGTTTGCGCTTGACATGCCTCATTTTCATAAAAAAAGGTCCAATGATTCCTCCAGCCCAAAATTCACACCACACAGTGACACGTTGAGGATGCATTTGCTTCTCGTGAATCACTCGAAGATTTTCCTCACCCCAAATGCGACAATTCTGCCTATTGACGAAGCCATCAAGATGGAAATGGGCCTCGTCACTGAAGATTATTTTATCGGCAAAATCAGCATTTTCATGTTGTCTCTCCATTACCCAATTAGCGAACTCCCTTCTTCGCTGTCCATGGCCAGCTGGCTTCAGTTTCTGAGTCAATTGAGCTTTGTATGCATGAAGATGCAAATCTTTCGTCAAAATTCGCTGCATAGTGGATTTGGAGACACCAATTTGCTGAGCTCGGTGTCGAATTGAGGTGGATGGAGTTTGAGCGACATCATCACGTACAGCTGCGACATTTCCAGTCGATCGACCTGGTCGAAGACGCGTTGTTGTCTTTACATCACTAATAGATGCAGTTTTGGCAAATTTATCCATTAATCTCTTTACAGTTGACTCTTTTGGAGCATTATTGTGACCCCAAATTGATCTCAATTTGCGAATTGTAGCCGCAAAACTTTCACCATTTTGGCAAAACAATTTCACAATGAGAATGTGTTGTTCATTCGTGTAGTGCTCCATTTCTAACCTCGTACCTTCTACTAGTAAACAATAACAATTGTTCAAATATCAAACAATGACATTTCTAATGGCGCCAAATTTAAATCTTGCGTTCTTGTTGGGACACCTTTTAGAATATTTGGAATTTGAGAATAATAAAAACAGAAAGTCCCTTGTATCTAATTAATGAAATATGGAGGAGGTTCTCGCACTCACTGAGCTAACAAACATTCTATTTTTAGACTCACTGATAGCGATCTGTAGATTGTTTAACTGTTTGCATTAGATTTGTCGATTGCTCGGTTGCATATCGAGTTACTCGTCAACCAATAAGGGAAAGACAGTTATATTGAGATTAAAACCCACTTAGACCAACGCTAATCGCTTGTGTTGACCATCGGGTCACAGTCGCCCGGATTAAAAACAACGACAATTGCGAAATGTTAACTTTAAAATTGCATAAAATCTTCGTTTTATGTTCATTTTCTATTGTCTTCAGATTGGTGGAGAATGTTTAATGTTATTAATTTATTTTTGTCCCATTAAAGTTCCATAAATCTAAATAAGAAAGAACTAATAGCATTTTCTTCCATACCAAAACATTTGCAAACCACTGTCCTGCCACACTGACTGCTCAAGTGCTGAAGTGCAAAAAAGTATCTACTTCGCGCTCAAGTATTCCTCCCTTTTCCTCTCTTTCTCTCTCTCTCGTGCGTAATTGTAATTAATTCATAAATGATGATTGCAGAATTATGAAATTTAGTATGTATGAACTCGCATTGAATGTATTTTTCACGATAACCCCTCAACTTAACTCAGTCCAAGGCAGTCATCCGAAACTGAGGGCTTTCAATTAAATATAGCCGTACGGCCGCCATGGATATGGGCAGTAGGAGCGAGCGTAGCCAGCCACGGTTGGCTATGGCCACCAAGCAACAGGTAAAGTCAACAAATGTTCTGCAAATTGCTTGCAACATACACGAAAAAACACAGCCATTGCGGCCATAAAAAACTATGAAGCTCACCACCAATGACGAGGGGGACCTGATGCTCATTTTATGGACCCACGTGTCAGGCGGTAAACGAGTCCAGGCATCCGAGCGAAAACAACATACAACAACCGTTTTTACACTGGGACTACGTACTAACTAAGAGTAGTGATAATTTCCTCGCCAGTGGAAGGGATGGCTGCACAAAATAATCGTGTTGCATGCAACGAAACTTTCTGCATAGCATCCGCACGAGTGCCACATTCATCACCGCGAATGGGTTAGCTCGTAGTTTAATATTTTATTAATAAAATAATTTTATAAAAATTAAACAGCATTTCATAAATTAGAAAACTTTTAAATTGCTTAATATAATAAAATTACGACATCGAAAGTAGCTCTATATAATGGCCAACCGGTGGGGGCCATTAAATAGCACATGAAACAACAAATTGCTCTAAAAATATAAAAAAAAGTTTCACATAAAGACATGATTCATGATTGAATGGATAAATAAAGAGGGAAATGACTAAATGAATTGATCGAATAAATTGCATAAATCATAAATCGTAAAATCTAATAAATCGAATAAATCATATATGAATCGAATATACCAAATAATTCGATCAAATCGAATGGTCGAATATATCCAACAAATCGAAAAAAAATTAAACGTACAAATAATATCGAATAATTTGGATAGACTGAATAAATCGCAAAAATTGGATGGGCTAAATGAATAGAAAATGTCGAATAATCGAATTTATGGTATAAACCGAATAAATCGAGTAAACCGAATAAATCGAACGAAACAAATAAATTGAATAAATCTAAAAAATTAAACGTACATACCAACAGCATCGAATAATGAATAAATCCAATAGATCGGATTTATGGAATGTCCCGAATATATTGAAAAATCGAACAATAGAATTAATGGAATGGATCGAGTATATCGATTAATCAAATAAATTGAAAAAATCAACATATCTATTAAATATATATACCGAATATACACTTAAAAAGTAGATTGAAAAACATTGAATAAATCGAATACGTCCAATACATCGAGTATTGAGTCGAATAAATGAATAAATGAAATAAATACAATAAGTCGAAAATTTCGAGTACATCGAGTAAATCGAATAATTGAATATATCGAATAGTCAAATAAATTAAATAACCAGAAAAAATCGATTATACCGAATAAATAGGACAAATCGAATAATTCTAATAAATGGAATAATCGAACAAATAGAATAATTCTAATAAATGGAACAAGCCGAATAAATCGAATAACCATAGTAAGTTGAATCAATCGAAAAAAAAACTAACTAAACTAAACTAAAAAACTAAATGTAGCGAATATATCGAATTTATTGAAGAAACTGAGTAAATTTGATAAACGAACTATAACGAATATTATCGAATAAACCGAAAAATCGTGTAAATCGTATAAATCATATAAATCGAATAATTCGAATAAATTGAATAATTGAATACATCGAATAATCGAATTAGTGGAATAAGTTGAGTTTCGAGTATATTGAAAATGTCAAATGTACTGAATAAATCGAATAAATTGCATCAACATGATAGATCGAATATGAGTATATGGAATATACCAAATATTAACGAAAAACATATACGAGTAAATCTAAAAATATCGAATAAACTGAATACGAGTACATCAAGTATTGCATAAATCGATTAGTTGAATACGAGTATATCGAATAAATCTAATAAGTCTAACAAATCAAATGTGTAGGTTTTACATGAGTCTCGCTTTGATAGCCTTACCCATGGTGTGCCATCACACAGGTGCTGTTTTCCATCATTTTTTTCTTGGTTATATGTTCTTTCTTTCTTCTAGCGACAGCAAGCGCCCCTTTGGGGTACTCAAACTAATCCCGAAGGATTAGTCAATCTACCAGAGATTGAAAGTAGGTCCCTTGGAAAAGCTTTCTCAGGTCCCACTCCCTCACTCGGCTAAAGTACCTTTGTAGTCACTTGGTATGAAGTGAGCTACCTCCTGGAGGAGTTGAGGTAATCTAGGAAGACCTCGGATAGACATGAACAGTGTTTTCCAAGCTAATGCCTTCCTTCACCAGCGCAACCTGAAGCAATGCAAAAGCACTGAAAACACTTGTTCGGGCAACCATAACCAGCACGGAGCACGGTGAAGGAACAATGTTCCTTGGGCCCCTGGTCACCCGTGCTACTAGAAGAGAAGAACCCTCTGGTCTGGGTTTCGCAGACAAGCTACTCCAGTTTTGCTTTGTCATACATCGCATGGAACTGGTAATCCATAATCTACGGCATAGATTTTCAATGTCCAAGGAGAGAATATCAACTCAGCAAAGCACACCATGCTCCAATCATAGTCCATTAACCAGATCTCTCTGGTCATACAACTATCTTAACGGAAAAGATAAATCTTCTGATACCTCCCGACGGCTTCTCTATAACCGCACCTGTTGCCAGGATGTGTCTTGTTTAACTATGACTCTCCCCTTTACTTGGTTTTCGAAAACGAGTTCCAAGATCAGTTTGATGTCATATTATAGGTAAATCCGAAGACATAATCCACCTGTTCCTAGGGCGCCTGGCACAAGGCCACACTACTTTGTTTTTGTACGCAAGCATCATACCCTTTGCCTGCTTAATTACAGGATCGGGTAGAGAGGCTTGCTTTTTAGAGGTAAGGGGTACACAGCGTCCTAAAAACACTCGCCTACCCACTAATAAATCGAATAAGTGGATTAAATAGAATAAATCGGAAAAATCGATTAAATTGAAAAGAACCGAATAATCGAACAAATCAATCGAATAAGCCAAGTAAATTTTAATGAAATCGAAAATATAGAACAAATCGAATAACTGAAAAAATGGAATAAATCTAATAAATCGACTGAATTGAACAAATCGAATATATAGGATAAACCACATAAACCGAATAAAACGAAAAATATCAAATGAACTGAATGAATTGAACAAATCGAATAACTCGAATAAATTGAGTAAATCGAGTAAACAGACTAAATCGAAAAATTCGAGCATATCGAACAAGCTAAATCGAATAAATGGCATAAATAAATATATAAATATAAAATAAATAAATAAATATATAAATAATAAATATAATTTTATTTATTTATTTATTTATTAAATCAAATAAGTCGAATAAATCGAACAACGGAACAAATTGATTAAATCGAATAATCGAATATATGGAATATAACGAATACATTGAATTAATAGAATAAATTAAATAATTCGAGTAAGCGAATGTGGAATAAATCGAATAATCGAATAAATTGAATAACTGAATTGATGATTAAATTGCTAAAGAGCCAGTCAGTTAATAAATAACGCGAATAAATGATTAAAATAAATAAATAAATCTAAAGCCGTAATTAATACCACCCGGTGATTCAATTGAATTTAATTGCTTTAATTTTTAATATCTTATGTTTAAATTCGATACTACAAACTTCTGGCAAACCCCCCAAATGCGTTCTTACGATATGAGCAAAATGTTGCATGCCTCATTATACCACTGCTTATTAGTTATTTATTAAATAAGCTTATGCGAGTGTTTTTACATTGGAACAAAAACTCCCCCTTTATGCATTACAGAGGTCTATGAAGCCATTCGTTGTTTTCTGAGGAGCTGTGGGTAGGGACCAATAATAATTAATTATTACTTTACTCCATGTTTTTCTCTCATGAAGATCATAAATTTTGAAACTTTATTAGAAAAGTGCTGGTGATCGTCTAGACCTGTAGTAGTATTTTCTTCGTGTATTCGCATCTAAATAGTTTTTAATAATACATAATAAGATGATCTGTCTGTCAGGTGGAATGGCTAAGCGTTTAGGGGATCTTCTTCCCTCGGAACTGTAAGAGAGGATAAATATCTGAGATCATTTTCTTGTATATTTGTAATTTTGTGCTCGATTCAGTTTCTCGTTACAAAAACAAGTTTTTAATAAACTTTTTTTGCAATTTGCAAACCACGCGTCCTTTTTGGCGTAGATCAAATAATCATTGCAGACACCCTACTTATCTTGACGTTCTTGTCCCTTTCCTTTTCGTTCTTTAATAAAATTTCCTCCACACGTACCATACTGTCAGTCATGGCGTCCTGCAAGACGTCGATTCGATTATGTATGATACAACTTTGGTTTAGATACATTTTCTTGTCTACTTCATGTCCTTATTATTATTATTACTTCATTCCCTTTACTTCAACAGCAGCTGAATCCTTTGGTTCATTGTGTTAATTTTGCGGACATGAATTCCTGCTGCTGGTCCTTCGCTGTTGCGATTTAAGCACGGACGCAAAGTATTATTTTGTGACAGATGTTCAGTATTACTACGACGATGACGGTGAATCTTATGTAGCGAATGAAAAAAAAAAAACTTGAGGAAAAAACAAAAACCACTTTGTTTTGCCTGATTCTTAGCATATTTGTATATTTCATCTGGAAGTTTTAGTTTAGCTATCAACTCGTTTTTGCTTTCTGCTTTGGGTGCTAAGGACAGCCTTTTTTGTCTGTGCGTCCTCGGTAGTCCTTTTCCAGTTGTTGCTGTTTTGTATTCACTTAAGTGCGTTGGCCTTGCTCCTTTTGTGTTTGCGATAATGGAATGAATAATCAGTCTACATCTTCGATTAGCATTTCCCTTCGAAACGAAGTTTGCTTGGCTTGAAACAACTTTAATTTAATTTCACAATCTTATGAAATTTACGTAGTAATAAATGGCAAATTCAAGGATATATACCTATGTAATGTAATGTATATATGTATATGGGAGCAGTGTTAGGAAAAATTCACAAAACTTTATAAAATAAAATCCTAAACGTAATTTAAAGAAAAATATTAGCGATAAAAAGAGAATAATAATACATTTTTTTGATCCGAAATTTTCGAACTACAATAAAGAAGGATTTAAGTGAATGAACCCATATTTGTGTTCGAGAACTACTCTTTGTGGTTTTATTGAAGATGACTTTTTGAGAATTACTTTTTTTTAATTTTTTTTTTTTTTTTAACTAATAACGACATCAAGGTCATTTTTCAGTTTTCGTGTCACCAGCACGAATTTCAAGCCGGCTGATTTTATTTAATTATTTATTTATTTTACTTACATAGGGTGTAGTAGAAATAAATTTTTTGTTCATTATAGTTTGAACGATCTGATTTATGCATCATTTTATGCGATAACCTGTTGCCATTTGGAAGGTAATTCTATTACGCCCCTCTCATAGAACCTTTGTCCCTATTGGCAAAAAATCAACTTCTCTTGAGGCGAATTTTCCACTCGCAAAATCATTCGTCGTAGACAAGAACAGGTTGTAATCACTTGGTGACAGGCCCGGACTAAAAGATTGATGTATATGAACTCTTAACCAAGTTCCCGGGTCTTCTGGCAAGTCACTACCGATGTGTATGGCCTGGCATTGTACTCATGGAACACAATTCTCCTCTTACTGACCAAAACTAGCGGCTTTTGGTCGATTGCTCCCTTCAGACTTTCCAATTAAGGGTTTTGCGCAGGAAAGCAACTTGTAGTAGATAATTCTCCGCCAATCCCACCAAAACATCTTCCACCTTCCTGACCGTAAATCTTAGTTTGCGCCAACTCACCGCAATTCGACCATAACCGTTTTCACTAGACATCGTAGTAAGTGATCTAATCTTTATCACCAGTCACCATCCGCTTCGGATATGGTTCAATTTTGTTGAGATTCGACAAGAATTCGTTAATGGAAATTTAATCAAAACTTGTTTTTTGTGTTATCTCGTGTGGCAGCCATATTTTGAGCTTCTTCCTGTGTAAAGGCTTATTAAAGTGGTGCCAAAAGGTTATTTGTCCGATGTTTAACTCCTGGGTAATGGAAATAGGGTTTTTATGACGTTATGGAATGGACGAAATTAAAATTGCGGGTGATTGGCTGCACAGTATAAAGACCATAAATACTTTCAAATGTTTAGCAGCTTGGTCTTCGTTTCTACTTTTATCAAAGAAAAACTGTAAAATAAGGCGCAGTTTTTTTTGCTGGTGACCGTCTTTGACGCGCGCTTAAATAATACTGAGTCAAGTAATCACAAAACTGTCTAAGTGGTTTTTTGAGTACGAAATCTTGGCTCTCTGGTACCATCTACATACAACACGAGATATGGACTACTAATGTCACCCACCGAAAAAATAGTGGATTTATTTTTACCATAACTTATACTGCGGTTTATGTCGATTCAATTTTTAATATTTTTCTAATTTATTTAGACGTTGCCTAATAGCCTACAATTGCAACAGACTTCAAGAAATTGTATGCGGAAATTGGAAAAAAAAGAAATGAGAAAAATTCTGGGAATTCCCATTTTCGGCGTTCATCTCTATTTCTGTTCCTTATCGTAAGTTGTCGCGTGCTCTTTCCACAGTTGTTCCATTCCATTTTCGAGGTTCATATCTATTTTTGTTCCTTCCTGGAAGCTCACTCGTGCTCTTTCCACAATTGTTCCTCCCGCTTAAAAAGTCTTTGTTCTCTTCTCTTATTATATCTTCTTATATCGTTTAATTATATCGTTTCATTACAATTCGCTGCAGCGTTGCCACGCATTCAGCGTGCTTTTCTTTAGACACATTGGTATATTCATATCATTCATTCATATCATATCATGGATTGTCTTACAGTGTTTTTTCATAAATTTTTGATATCGTTTTCTGAATCAGAATCACAGTTGTGTTTAGTTTCAATTCGGATACCAGAAACTAAAACACTTCAAAACTGGACCATGCTGTGAAGAGTATCGACATTTCAGGTGCATATCCTTAATCCATAGTTCTAATAAATTTCGCGGAGGTCGTCAACATTTTGTTCCGTTCCGTTTCTTTCTTATCTCTTAAGTTTTCATAATACATTATATTTAGGAGGAGAGGTTTATTAGGTAACCGCACCTGATCCTGATTTGAGTTGCTAAAATGCACAATGCAGGCATAACAAAATGGTGTTGATGTTACGTTTTGACTAAGATACACCGTTGTTATCGTACTGTTTAGCTTACTTAGCTGCATCCTTCTGACATCCAGATTGACGGCCGGTGCCATTAACGACGCAGCAAAGGATGAAAGTCGAAAATCCTGGCAATTTGAGCGAATTGTTCGCTTGTTTACAAATGAGTAACAGACAGAGAGCTCAAATTAGGAAAACCCAATGAAAATCGTTAGAAGTTGAATTGGAATTGCCCTCTCACTTTGTTATCAGCGGATGTATATCCGATAGCATTACTAGGGGAAGCCGTGACCTGGGTCCAAAGTCTCGTTGTTTGGCAATTATGATCAGTGAACCCAAATTAAGACGACCTCTTTCCGCATAATAACCACAAAACTGACATGAGAAGTTAAGTTTTAATTTAATTACGCATTACTTATAGGCAGAATAATGTCTAAGAGCATTATTAGGGAATATTTTACTTAGGTCGGAAGTTATGAGCTAAGCCGAAAATCCTGAGCTGCTTGGGAATTTGCGTGCAGGACTCCGATTTCAGAATAACAGTCAGAAAATGCAATTTGGGAAGACTCTATCCTAAACAAAATTGATATCAAAATTTCATGAATGATATATTGGAGAGCTTTTCACACTCAGCGATCTTACACGCATTCTATTTTATATTCACTTAATCAGTTTAACGATGATTTCGAACGTCAGTTTAAGACTTTACTCGACTTATCGATTCCTTAACTAATCGCAGACAAATCGAGGTTGCCACCGCTGATATTACGATCGATATTCTGTCATTTTTTTCTTGTAAAAACGATGGGTTTTACAGCCTTTACGGAATGGTGCCTAGTCTTGCTAAAATTTGCAATGGCTTCTACCGAATTGTTTAGAAGCATATGGTAACAAAACTTCGTTTAAAATCACAATAGATTTGTTGGTTTACGAGTATCTTTATGCCCTGTTCAATGAAAACAAGTGGAGAGCTGCTGTGGCAGCTACCGTGGTCCAAAACATAACTGATGCATTTTGTTTTTTGATTTCCACTCTAACAACATACGATTGTTTTGTTTGTAAAAATATCTTAAATAGAAAATACCTAATTTTGCCTTTTGCGTTTTGTAGGGCTTCAATCGTACTTCGTTGTTTAATATGCGCCCATGATCCGTGCATGGTCCGTGCAGACACATCGAAATTTTTCTCCAATTGCACTGCGCTTTGTTATGAATTACGTTGAATTCTGGCCTTCAATTTTCGAACTATTTCTGGCGATCTTACGATCTTACGTGTAAAAATTTGGTGCTATGCTGAGTACTATGCTTGTTAGGTGGCAACGTCAATCTTTTATTTTGTTGGTTTACAACACTGAAATTGGAACAACCTACATTTTTGTATCATAATACAGGATGAGAAATTCAAATAATTTTTTTTTTAACCAATAAAAATTAAATTTCATTCTTCTTTTTTTTATTATATTTCTCTTATTTAGTAGAATATTCAATTTTGTTTTTTGAAGACAATGGACCGTAAATGACCTCTATGCTCATTCACGCATACACGACACCTGATCAGAAAATTGTTCATTGCGGCCTGAAGGGATGAAGTCGGAATCGCTTCGATTATTGTCTTAATGGACTGCTTCAATTCAGTCGCATTTCTTGGGTTCTTTTTGTACACCTCTTGTCTGGTGCAGTCAGGTCAAGTGACCTTTCTCCCAATGGAAAGTGGAGATTTTGGATATTAATTTGTTTAGGAATTTTCGTTGAAGCTCCGCCATAACCGGTCTGGCTATGTGTGCAGCTGCTCCATCTTGCTGGAACCAAATGACTTCGGCGAAGTCCTGGGTGAAAAAACTCCTTCAACATCTTTAAATAATGATCAACTTGTAAGTTCATTAATACATTTATAAATTTGTGTAATGAAATAGCAGTAAAAAAGACACAATTTTAAAATTGTGTAAATATATTGTCGAACAAGTTGTTTCGATAACGATATTGGAGACCAATTCAACGAAAAAGCTGGCAATGCTGCGAGATTTTTTCACGGACAAATATTGGCTCGTGTAATTTTTTTCCTCGTGGAAAGAACATAGTACCTAGCTTAATTGTCCAATACACAAATATTTTGTTCACGTAAATGTCGTACCCTAATTAACAATGGCTGGTCGCGATTTTTCAGTTAAATACAAAGCAATAACGCTGCTGCGTTTGAATTCCATTTCGATAACTTTTTTTAACTTCGACGTAGGCTTGTAGATAACATAACAGATTGGCGCTTGTCAAAGTAATGAACACGGTGTCATTAGCTGTTTGGTTGCTACCGCAGCGTGTATATCTGGCAAAGCCGATGCAACAAGATTTACTAACTAACAGTATATTTTTAGTTAAATTGAATCCTTGGAGATTTTTGTCATAGTGGGGAAACACCGAAATATTGAGAAGAAATAACAGCGGAAGAGCATGAAACCAACCAACAAAACATTCGGACATAATTTTTATTAATTAATTTTATTATGATTAAAATTAAAAATTAAAAAAAAAAAATTAAAAAAAAATAATTAAAAATTAATTAATTTTAATTTATTAATGTTAGAATTAATTAATTTTAATTAATTTAATTTAATTAATTAATTTAATTAATTTAAAACTAATTAATTAATTAAAAATTAATTAATTTTAATTTTATTAATATTAGAATTAATTAATTTTAATTTTATTAATATTAAAATTAATTAATTTTAATTTTATTAATATTAAAATTAATTAATATTAATTTTAGCCTAATTTTTTGAATGGGTATTGTTTCATTTGGATGCTACTTCGTGCAACTGGTTGAGAAGCATTTGTCTGTCATTGAGGCAATATTTTGCTTTACACTCAAAGCTTAAGTGCTTAATAGGTCATATGTGCTGCTTGAATATTTTATTGCACAATTATATTAATTGCACAGATCGCGCACCGAATGTGCCGTGTTCGACAAGTTCTCCTCAAACAGCTTTCGGCTATTTAGTGTTCGTGTTTTTATTGACCTCTCCTATCTTGTGTATGTGTGTGTGTTTGTGCTGTTGATATTTCGGTTTCTGTTTTGATCACGCTGCGGTGAAATGTTTGTAAACAAAAGTGTCAGTTGTTGCTGCTCGTAGTGCAATTGCGTTTGTTTTTGTTTTAGCCAAACCTTTGTTTTTACCTCAAAATTCACAACACAAATGTTATTGGCTGCTATTGTTTTCGTTCGATACTTGCAACTCGTCATTTCATCGACGTGCATCTGCATCTCAGCACTTGCAGTCGTTTTTTAAAGTTTTTGCTTCTCTTAGTTTGTTTTGTTTTCAATATTCGATTAGTGTTTGCAGTTTTTTTCCTTCCCTTTTGTCCCTCGTCCTGACTGGTAAAGTTTTGCCGGGCACATTCTCGTGTACACCAGCCGCCACTAAAAAAGTTGCGTGTTGTACTCCGACGTTACGTTGATCCATATAATTGCGCGCGTCTGTTTTGTTATTTTATTGACTTTGTTGCAAACGACTTGCACTTGTTTCGGTGTCTGCCCCTTTCGTTTTTCATCTGTTTGCGGTGCAGTTGTTTGCAACAACAGGTCGATTAGTTGAGCATCTGTTGTGCAGTGTTCATGTTATTTTTTCGTGTTGCCCCATTAGAGCCCTTCTCCACCAAGCAAGCATTCCGCCAATCGGTCCGTGTAAACTTCTTGCAGCTACACCGAATGTAAATAGTATTGAGAAGGGTAAAAACAAAAACACAAAACAAAAAAAAAAAAAAAAAAAAAAAAAAAAAAAAAAAAAAAAAAAAAAAACACTTGTAAGCTTGAAGCGCTTGTAACGCCAAAGCTTTAATCATTATTGCATCAAGTTATTACGAGGCTAATAATAAGGGTCTGTCATTATAATATATTTTTATCATTAACACAAAAAATAACTGCTCCTACGGTATAAAATCGAATGCTATAATAACCAAGACAGGGGGAAGAAATAAAAATGTATCCAATTTATTCCGACAGGGTAAAACTTTTAATATGAAAAATTCGTTCAGAAAAATCTACGCTCTTTGAGAAAAGAATTGTGTGGCATAAACTTTCTGATGAAGCTGAAAACTTTACTCCCATACAGAATAACATTTTACATATGAAAATTGTTATCGGATGTAATTGAACATTTACTGTGATATTTAAAATTTGCTGTAACATTCCGTGATCGATCAGCGCGACTATCATTCGCATGATCTCGGGTTCAATCCGGTATACGAGTACAGCCACCGATCATTATTTGAATGGCAGTCACTACGATGTGTTTGACAATCACTACGAGTAGTCGAATAATCAACAACTCTGGTTAATGTTTCTCAAACTGTGAAATTCGTAATCGCCGCTAAACTGTAGGTCCCGTTGAGTGAGTTAAAAGTAGAGCTCACTGAATGTGAGAAGCTCTCTCATATCTCATTCATGAGACATAAGGGAATTTGTTTTTATTTTTTGGGACATAGCTTTATATTCACTTTGCAGTTAATTTTGGCAACTGATTTTTTTAAAGGTATTTATTTTATAAGTTGTTCATCAATTTTGCATAAATGAATTTTTTATTTAGGAGTTTGCTTTCACGCAACTGATAGCCCTTTGGGAAGTTGAATTAGTCACAAGTCAATGTACTTTAATTAAAACCTATGGGTACAATATTTTTCTTTTTTTTGAAATATGTTTTGTCACGAAAGTTCAAATTTGTTTCAATATTGATGTCGTAAATAATTTAATAATATATCTAAAGTTTGAAATCCATCTGGACCAAAACCTAAAGAAGTTAATGAAATGAAAATTTAGTTTTGTGTATATTTTTAGAGCTGAATTTGTTATAAATTCTCATATAGATCTTGTGGTACTGTCAAATATTTTGTCTTTTGAAGTGAAATTTTCCCAATGAAACCATAGTTGATGTGAAATAATGTGCATCTGTAATGAGATCAGCATCAAAATTGTTTACATTTTCTATTCGATTATAAAGGGTTGTCCAATTGCGGTGCTCCCAAAACCGCCGGTCTGGCAAGGCTGTCGACTGTTAAATACCGGTCATTTGAATTGTTATGTATTTCGTGAAAGGTTTGCCCTTTACGAATATGAATCGTTTAACAACCGAACGACGCGTAAAAATGCTTGAAATTTACTACAAAAGAGGTAATTCAAACGTGGGCTTTCAGTCGAACAAAATGTTCTTCAGCAATGAAGCTCATTTCTCACTCGATGGTTAAGTTAACAAACAAAATTGTCACATACTCGTATGAATCTCGGAGAACCCAGAAGGGATTGTGGAAAAGACATTGCTTCCGGAAAAAGTGACTGTTTGGTGCGCGCTATGGTCAGGAGGATCCACTGCTGCAACCATTCCAGATGCGGTCATTTAAATGACTTTGTATTTCGTACATAATGGCAAGGTCTAAGCATTATAATGAAATAAAAGTTTCATCGAAATCACAGTTGTATGAGTGTTTTATTTAATTTTACTTGAACACGAAAAATGGATAGACAATATGAAATAGAATTGAAATTAATGTAGTTTTGATTCGCTTGTCTGATTCTGTTGCAGTAATTTTCTTACGGTATTATTGATTGATGATTTGCTACGCGAGTGTGAGAATTCAAACATATGATATTGAAACGTTTTACTTTTGTTTTCTGCCTGCCTTTAAACGGCTGGTGGCATAACAATATCTCTCCTTCCTTTGCTACGTCTTAAACTATCACTAGCAGTGTCTATAGTTCCCACATAGTCGCTGTCATGTCCCAACACCGACGACAACCTTTTCCTAAAATCATAAGATATTACATTTTATTATCGTCTCTTTTCAATATCTGTATCCGTTTTGTTATTGTTTTGCATTGCTAAGTATCCTTAACGCTGTGTTCAGCATTCAGAGTCCTCTGTGTTAAGTGTTTCCACGAAATGAAAACAAATCGGAAAAAGAATCACAATTATCTGGCCTCAGTCAAATGGACTGATAACAGAGCACTCTCGCTCTTTGCCTCTCTTCCCTTACAGTCATTGCTATGCAGTCAATGCAACCGAGTGGTCCGTCTGCGGGTCTTAAGTATCGTTGAAACTATATTTTGCCTGCTTGATATGCCGCGGCACTCATTTGAAGCCACACGCACAGACGAATTTTAAGTTGCTGCTGTGATACCTAAACGATTAAATTTTCCAGAAAAAAGTAATTTGTTTTTTTCTTTTATGATGACTGACAGCTCTCCAGGATGGCTTTACAAGAAATCAAAAGAAAAAATCGTCACATGTTGCTTTCTTTGGTCAAAAAACTAAAAAAATGGTAAAATTGTTTCACTTTCTTTAGGACTACATAATTCACAGTATGGGGCAGTACATACAATATTGGAATAGGATTAAGAGCGATAAGCATGAAAGAAGGTTTCTCTACGTTTCGGGGTAAAATTGCCAGTAGGGAAATGTTGTTCGATATTAACTCAGTTTGGGAAAGAAAGGATTTTTCTGCGAATAATTTTGCTCAAATTCTGGAAGAATTTCTCAATGACGGAATTGTAATGTATGCTCTTTGTAGTGAGATTTTATGAAATTTGTTCATCAGCAAAGTTTTATACTATTTTGGCGAATTTTAAAAAAACTTATCTAGCGTAGTTTTAATAACATTTAATAAATATCCTAAATAATAACAAATATTGAAATTTCATATTTTCCCATATTATCTACTGCGAAATTTTAAAGTAGTTCCTTTAAAGCATTCTAAATTTTATTGCGAAATATAAAAACGATATCGGAATCTAATAAACTTCTCCATAGAGCAATTTTAATAAATTTTCTCTCAAATTTGCCCTGTAGTAAAATTTTATGTAATTTTTTTATGGCAGAATTCTAATAAATTCTTTCTATTGTTTAGTTTTGACAGGTTTTAAGTATTCTCTATAGCAAAATCTTAACAATGATTTTTCTGTACTTAAATTTTACATTTCATAAAGAAATTTTACAAATTTCAAATTTACAAAGAAATTTTTATGAAATTCCTCTAAAACGATATTTTATCAAACTTTCTGCATAGTGAAATATTTAAAAATTTTCTATATTGCGTAGTTTTAATAATCTTTATATATACTGTACGGGCGTTGTCAGCGAATTCCACCTAAACGGCTGGACCGCTTTGCATAAATTTTTGTATAAGCGTCTGGGTGGTGCCAGGGATGGTTTAGATTTACAATTCGGTCCAATTGGACAAAGGGGCGTGGTACCTCCCATACAAACAAAACATTAAAAATCAATTATTTCTGCTCCTGCTTACGGTATTTGAACAAAATTTGGTGCGTAGGTTTGGTGTACATATCTTAAGTGCTACTGCAAATATGGGCGGGATTGGACAATGGGGCGTGGTACCTCCGATACAAACCATAAGTTAAATATCCAATATTTCTGCTCCTGTTTACGGTATTTGAACAAAATTTGGTACATCGATTTGGTGTACATATCTTAAGTGCTGCTGCAAATATGGGCGGGATTGGACAATGGGGAGTGGTACCTCCTATACAAACCACAAATTAAATTAATTAATTATATCTGCTCCTGCTAAAATTTGAAGGCAAAGCAACGTTTGCCGGGTCGGCTAGTTTGTAATAAATATCTACTGCGAAATTTTAAAGAAGTTCCTTTAAATCATTCCAAACTTTGTAGTGAAATACTCCACAGCGAAATAAAAAAGCGATATCGAAATCTAATAAACTTCTCCATAGAGCAATTTTAATAAATTTTCTTTATGATGTGATATTATCAAATTTGTCATGTAGTAAATTTTATAGAATTTTTTGTGGCAACATTTTAATAAATGCTTTCTATTGCTTAATTTTAACAGGTTTTTAATATTCTCTATAGCAAAATCATAACAAAGATTTTTCTGTACTGAATTTTCACGTTTTATAATGTTACAAAGAAATTTTTATGAAATTCACCTGAAATGATATTTTATCAAACTTTCTGTATAGTGAAATTTTAAAAATGTTCTCCATAGTGTAGTTTTTTTCTCCATAGCGAATTTTCAGTATAATAGATTTTGTCTATAATGTAATTTTTTAAAAATTTTCTGTATAATAAATTACCGAATTTTTTTAACAAAGTTTCTATCAAAAATAGTTTAAATACATTTTCACTGTAGCGCAATTTTAACGAATTTCACCCGTTTGGTAATATCTGTATAAATTTTCTTTGTAGCAAAATTTCAAATTTCAGTAATGAAATTTTATAAAATTCTCCTTAAATCCAAATTGTTAGATATTTTCTCTATAGTGTGACAAATTCTATATAGGAAAATTGTAGCAATTTTTTCTAAAGCATAATTTTAATATCAAAATTTTAAAGGTTTTGCTTGTAAACGTTCCTATTCCATATCACAAGAGATTTAAAAGTGTTCTCTATAGCCAAATTTAAAAATTGTAGTACTTTGAAATTTCCCAAACTTTTCTTTATACCATGATTTTAACAAACTTTTTCCATAACGAGATTTAACTTTTTTTGTAGAATGTAATCTTAATAAATTTTCTTCATAGCGAAATTTTAACAAATGTTCTCTACAAAAATTTGGGAAAAACATTACCTATGTAAAATTTGAACAAATGCTGCCCATAATAGAATACTATCAAATGTTCTCTACATATTAAAAATATTCTAAAGCGATATTTTGTTACACATTCTCTATAGCGAATTTTATCCATTCGGGTCGTGAGTTCGAACCCTGATACAGCCATATTTCATAATTTAGCGGTAGTCACCTCGATGAAACCGAGTAGTCGAGTGTCAACAAGTATAGCAAATGCTTCTCAAACTGTCATTCATTTGATAAACAAAGGATGCCGTTGAGAGAGTCTGAATATAGAAAGCGCTTAAGCTCACTGAAGATGAGAAGCTTTTCCATATCTCATTCATGGGATGCAAGGAAATTTGCCTTTTTTTATGTAGTGTAATCATAACATATTTTTTCTACACTGAAATTTTAACAAATTTTCAATACAGAAAGAGAAATTTTTCCAACTTTCTCTATAGTTTAGTTTTAACAATATCGAAGTTTTAAAAGTTTTTTAATAAAAAAGAAAAAAAAAAGAGGAATGCTAACAAATGCATCGATTGCCAAATTTTAACTGATTTTCTCTGTAGCGAATTTCTAATAAATTTTTTTGTCTCTTTTTGACAAATTCCTTTTTATTCCGAAATCTTAGTAAATCGTCTTTATAGCAAAATTTTGATAAATGTTCCCCATAGTAAAATTTGTGTTTTGTATCATCATTTTAAGAAATTCTCTATATGGTGTAATTTTAAGAAATTAATGTTAATGTTAATAATGTTAAAGTTAATAAATGTTATTGTTAAATAATAATGAATGCTAATGTTAATAAATTTTCCCTATAGCAATATTTTTTATCCAACGTGTGCTCTATTGTGAAAATTTAACAAATGTATTTAAATAATTTTTTTTAATTACGGAAATTTTTACACATTTTCTCTATTGCAAAACGTTCACTAATTTCTTTCTGCTACACGATTTTACATTTAAAATTTTCTATAGTAAAATGTTATAAAATATAATAAACATTAGCAATTTTTATTTACATCATAACTTTAAAAAATTTCTTTCGTAGAAAATTTTGTTAAAAATTAGAAAAATTTTATTAAAAATTATATATACATTATATAATATATATATATATATATATATATATATATATA
>JAHXMU010000050.1:856413-896939 GCA_019455685.1 Philornis downsi | reverse complement strand
GTAAAATTTCACAATCACTCAGCAGTATTGATTAGTTGAATACATATAGAAAAATTACACTTCAATTTGTTATAGTGATGTTATTCAGTATACGGAAAACACAAACATTTGGTATATTTGGGGTAAAACTATAAAACCGCAAGATATATACACGTATAAGATAACTCTCAAACAAAAAGGATACACACACACACACATGGGAACGAGTAATTTGGGTTCCTTAGACTGGATAATGTATGTGGGTACATAAGTCGGTGTTTTCTTAGTGGTAGGATAGACAACGAAAATCAACTAAAATTTTAAGCAATGTAAATCATACAAAAAAGGAATGCATAAACAAATATATCACGTACTTGAATGTACATAAATATGTGTATTCAGATATGTCCTGTAAAACTTATGCACCCTAACATACAAATACCCTTTTTATATATTGTGTAATAAATAATGACAAGATAACGCCGCAAGTTAAAAGAGAATTAGGACATGAACACACTTTGTTCCTTCAAAAGAAGAAAATTGTATAATAACTTTCTTATCAAACACACAAAAGGGTATAAAATATGATATATTTTTTGGGAGATTGCGGGATCTTTATGATGAGCGACAACTGCTTCAAGACTTAAAACACCATAAATGCCATAAGAAGGTGTTACATGCATTACATTAATATAAGACATAACAATATTTCAAATTTGTAATCATATGTATGCCCTCAATTTGTATGCCCTCCACGTAAATTTAAAATTTTTCACCCTCAGCTATTTTCAATGTAGAAAGTGAAGAACTAAAATTTAAACGACCCTTGATCGACTATAGCTGTGGAAATTGGAATAAATTAATTATTATTAAATAACTATTTTTTTAAATATTTATTTTCGGTTCTTTTAGGAATTTGTCATTTCAGTTGTATTTTTCGGTTGGTGATGGATACTTCCTTCACCAAATGATTGAGCTAGATAAGTAAATCCAAAACCCCAAATGAAGATTTTTTTGTACAACGTTTTGTTTTTATATAATCATTTTGTATAAAATAAATTTAAAAAAGTATAAACTTTATAGAGGAATAGAATAGTTTAAATCCAGTCACATAATCGGTTCCCAGGCGGCAGTATCCATTGTAGATCTGGCAACTTTTTATTATAATTAACACTAAGCAAATAATTACTTCAGTACGTGTCGCAGAAGAGACATGCGAAATTACACTGTTTCTTGTAGAACAACGAATCTTATTTGAAAATAAAAATTCTCTTATATCTTATGAATAGGACATAAAGCAGCTGATTTCCACATTCAGTGAGCTTATACGAGATTAATTTTTACTGCTTAACCACGATTTCGAACCTCAATTTGAGAAGCTTATAGTAGACTAGTCGATTGCTGCACTACTGGAATTGTTCGTCGGACACATAACAATGATAATGATAATAATGATAATTAGCTGCATCAGAGCTCGAACCTACGATCATTTGCATAATCATGTAATTTGAAAATTATCTCAATTTAGTTGAAGCACTTCTGAACTTGAAAAGTAAATTCCCTGTGAGTTGTCGGCGAATAAGTTTCGTAGTTATAGCATCCACTGTATTCAAAATATAAAAAAAAAATAAAATGTTTGTTCATAAGAATATTAACAAACATACATACATAAGTATTTTTCACACTTTCTTTGTTTAAACTTTAATGCTTTATGGTTTCCAAGAATCACGAACCAAAAGGAATCATTAATAAAATACCAACGAACTATTTTTACTTTCAAAGAATTAAATAATTGCAATTAATTATTAAAAAAACCAAGAACCATTTTTCCAAGAATTGTAAACTGAAATAATTAAATTTCCAAAGAATCAACATGTTGTAAACTAATCAAATATTTATTGTAAACAAAATAAATTAAGTATAAATAAGAAAGTTTAAAAAAATAAAGATTAGTATTGAATTCAACCAAACAAAAACCCAAGTGTTTTTTTTTATAAAACAATCAGGCAAAACCCTGTTTTTTTTCATCTTTAAAATTTAATTCAAAATTTATAGTTTCAGTTTGTAAAGATTCCACTAGACTTGTCGATTTTTCGACTACTCAAACAGCTCTAAGAATGATAAGTGGTCGTATCCGGTGTTGTTTTAGAATATATTGATTTTTCATACAAAATACAATATAAAACAACTATAATGTGATCTATGAAAAGTTTGAATTTTTGTTATTATCAGCGACATTCACTGTAGTTCAGTTTTTTCGTTTTTAGTATTTTCAATATATTTTAACATTAGAAATTCGTTTCTGATTCATATTCGAGATAACAACTCACTTCCTATATATTCATTCATTTTTTATCTGAAACGAAATTGGACACCAAAGTTGATTTTTTTCTCTATCTAAGCAGATATTTTGATGCGAGCAACTAAAGCAAAAATACAGTTTTATGCAGTTTCGTTCCTTATTCTGAATTAGAACTGGAACGTATTGTGATTTCTTTTCTTGGCAGAGAAAAAGTTCTGGCGCCAAACTGCAAAAGGTAAAAATGGCTCAAATAGTTTCTTTTCTGAATTTACGATACCAGGCTCTCAGAAATTTTTAAAGCTATTCAAAAATCTCTCCAGTTTTTGTATTGAAAACTTTTAAATGAAATACAAACACCTCGTTTCGGGTGTATAAATTATACAAAAATTATACAAAATTGTTTTAAATTTCGTTTTGAATTTATGAAACTAAAACATAATTCAATACAATTTTGATTTCGCTGTCGGAATCACAATAAAAATTTTATATATTTTTGATTTACAGCCTGTTTCGTTCGTTTGTTCGAAAAACAATTATAGATTATCGTTTGGAAGCGCTTTTATTTTTATTGTAAAGGCTTACCATAACATTACTATTTTTGTGCGAACTAATACAGGGTGGGCCATATGAGTGTTGGCGATTTAATTCTTCAATTTCTCGGTAACGCGCGGCGCGGAGTGGCGGGGGGATATGTTGTTCGCTGCGCCGCTTTCTGGAAATTTAGTCGCCATGGAGCCGTACACGGAGTGCAGCGTGCATTTTGTGTCCGAGCGTATTACGAAAACATTAAATCAGTGATTACTGCACGACGTGTGTATCGGCATGAACACGGTTTACACGATTCAAGTGAAGTTCCAAGCGCCAATGTGATACGAAAATGGATCAGAATGTTCGAAACAACTGGCTCAACAGTACCAATTACGGTTCGTGGTCGCTCAGTTTCTGCAAGATCAGCCGACATTGTGGAGCGTGTTCGTGTTTCAGTTCAGCGAAATCCGCAACAGTCAACACGTAAGAGAAGCCAGTCTTTGGATGTCAAAAGAACAACTTTACGACGAATTTTGAAACGTGATTTGCATTTGAAGGCTTATAAAATTCAGATAGTCCAAGAATTAAAACCCGATGATTCCAATAACCGACTTAACTTTGTCAATTTGATGCTAGAGCGGTTCAACAATTTCAACAACGTGATTTTTAGTGATGAGGCCAATTTTCACCTTAATGGCCATGTGAACAAGCAAAATTGTCGGTTCTGGTCCGAGACTAATCCCCGACGCTTGCATGAACGTGCACTTCACAGCCCTAAGCTTGTCGTGTGGGCTGGGATAACGTCAACCGGTATTATTGAACCATACTTTTTTGAGGACGAAAGAGGGCATGCGATGACGGTTAGAGCGAACAATTATTGCAACATGCTAGCAGACTTTTTGGTGCCAGATTTGCAAGAACTTCAAGGCAATACCTCGAGGATGTGGTTTCAACAGGATGTGGGGCCACATGTCATACGGCTAGGGTATCCATAGAGCTGCTGAAAAATGTTTTTCCTGGAAAACTCATTTCGAAAAGGGAGGATATTGAATGGCCCCTACGTAGCCCCGATCTCTCTCCATGCGATTATTTTCTATGGGCCTACCCTGTACAATATCCTAAAAGTAAGACCAGTGTTCAAGTTGTATTACACTGATAGACCGTGTCTCAGAAATATTTGTTTTTTTCTAAGTTTGTTGCACTGGGTTAGATACGAGTATCTCAGCCAAATTTCAGAATGTAAATGCCATTAGAGTTTGAGTTACCTTTGCTTTTGTATGGCGCATAAAGTGTATGGCGGAGAAGTTGTATTGAATTTTGGAATTTCTGCTGCGGAAACAGGAAGCCATCGATGGACAGACTTTGTTGGAAAGGAAACTTTACAAGTGGCAACTAAAACCGAGATCGAGTTGAAGAAGAGCGCAAGGTTATGTCTAACAAATCCGGGATTTGGTGTTTTCAAAACCGCCCTTGCTGATGATGTTGGCATTTTAAACGAATCAGCCAGCTCCATTTTACAAAACTATTTGCGACCTCAAATCAACTTTTTTTTTAATTTTTTTGACACTCCGTGAGTTTCTCGTCAAAAATTCAACTAATATCGCTCCATATCCACTGTATCCACCTGACTTAGCACTTTGTGACTTCTGCTTGTTTCTTAAACTCAGTAGGTATCTCTCTAGACTTCGTTTTGAGTCGATTGAAAAGATTCACCGCAAATTGCAGGGTGTTATGATGCCCATGCCGCAAAGTGAATATTTGGCATAATTCGAGAATTAGAGATTTGGAGGAATAAATTTCTTTCTAGAATACAACCAGTCTTTCTTTTTAGTATGTGAACAATTGTAAACCTTTTGAATACATTCTGCAAAAAAAGTACCGGTAATTGATCTTTTAAAAATCTCACTGAAAGAGTTTTCAAAATTCGTTTTGTCACTAAGTTGGCACAACTGCCCTTTATGCTGACGCACTGTTTGAGTTCGAATTTGGGAGATTATTTTTAATGGATTTTGTGATTTTCTTAATGGTTAAAAATATCGAAGGAAGTATTTGTTTTGAATTTTGTATTACAAATGGAATTTCGAGTGCCGAATCGCTGAAAATGTTACAGAGAATCGACCTTATCACAAAGACGTTCATGTGAGTGGTACAGTGCATTCAAAAGCAGTCGTGATGTGGTGAAAGATTCAACGCCTCCAACTGAAGTTACCATCGATAAAATGAAGTAAATGGTGGCTGAAAATCGCTATGTCAGATAGCCGTTGAAACTTCTGTGTCTCGCGAATCAGTTCGTACTACATTACATGATTAATTGGTTATGAAAAGTGTTGCCACCCGACTATCTCCAAAAAAACTGAATTTTCTTCAAAAACTGAATCGCGTAAAAGCCGCTGAATACCTGCCAGTACGAGTCAATTTCGATACCACCACATCCTTTAAATGCATAATAAATGGTGATGAGATAGCTTGACATGCAAGCCAATCGACAAGCTTCGGAATGACCCCTTCCAACTGAATCAAAACGGAAAAAACAGGTCAAAGTTGATTAAAACACAAACAGCACCTACGCCCGGGCAGTATTCTTTTGCCGTTTGACTTCCTGGCGAGAATTCCGAGTGAATCCAAATTCGCCGAAAAAAACAGATTATTAGAGAGAAATCTGACCATCTTATCAGACCATTATGGTGAACGTATTTCGAACCAAAAGCTTAATAAATATCATTGAACGACTACCGTATGCAGTTGATATGACTTTTCCTCTTTCCAAAACTCAAATTATCATTTTATGTCGCGAGCTTTCCATCGACTGAAGACATAAAAGATAGTTCGCGGTGGAAATGGGTCTCTTCCAGAAAGTGCGTTATTTCGCTGAAAAGTGGCAACCTTATAAAACATATACTTTAGGTTTCAAGGCGCCATGTTGTTTAGTATTTTTATTTGAGCCATCAAAATTAAACGATCTCAGTGAATTCGTAAACATGGAAAAATTGGTCACTGTTATGTAATTCAATATTTCTATTTGAAAGGTCTCAGTCCAACCAATATTAAAGCCGAGCTAGACTACTCTGGGGCAGTCTGCTCCTTCATCTATGACTGTAAAATATTGGCCAGCAGAGTTTAAACAAGGCCGTACGAGCTGCCAAAACGAACAACGTAGTGATAGATAGACCAATTGCAGAATTTAGGTAATGCAATTATAAAAAAAGGGCCGCATTTGGCGAAAAAGAAAGTGTTGTTTCATCAAGACAATGCTCTAGTTTACACATCCACTATTGCGGTGGCCAACATTAATTCGCAACATTAAATTAATTAAAGTTGATAAAAATTAATGAAAAGGTGGAGTCTGCGTTTAATGGATATTTAAGGGAGTTTGATGCTCCCTTTTATACCCTCCTTATAAACATTGTATAGAACTATTGAATATCGCTGGAAGAAGTGTATCGAGCTAAAAGGAGATTATGTTGAAAAATAAAGACAATTTTTCCCAATTTTTTCGTGTCTTTTTTGTTATGTCAGTTAGTTTCTGAAGGCGATGTAATAAATTTGAATGAATAATAAATATTTTGTGTTTCATTGACCAACTCCCGTTACCTTTTCGAACAAAATATTTTTTAAATATATGGAATACTGTGAATATTTGAAATTTTTATAGATTTCATTATTTTAAAAATTATTTATATTTGAAATATATTTTATGGTAATCTAAGTTCTGGTCATAACTGTCTTGAATGTTGTTGCCCCTACAATCTGTAGATTTTGTTGTTGTTTTTTATTCAATCAACCGTAAAAATGGTTTGGGTCCTTTCGTATTTTCTTCGGTGCAGATTGAAAAATATTGCTTAATATTGCTTCTGATTTGTTTCCTTAACAAATGTATTTCCAATCTATAATTTTTTGTATAGTGAGATAAATGTCTATATCTATATATATATATATCTATACATATATAAGTTTTTATGTGTAAATGTTAAAAATTCACTTTCACGGACCAAGGACTACATATCTAAAATGCCGCACACTGATAGCGCAACTTTGTTTCGGAAAAGAATTTACCAGTAATTTAAATTACATCTTTTATTTTCCACTTAATAATCAATTTTCATTGCAGGCTCGAATAGCATTTCCGTTTTCGTTTCCGCCTGAACCCTTACGTGGGTCAACGGACTCTAAGAAACTGTCTTGAAAATTAAAACATGTTCTCCATGTATTTAAATTACCTGGAAAAGAAACGAAACCACCCAAGACAAAATCTGTTAATTTCATAATAACAAATTTCAACGCTTCCATTATCTGTGCGTTAATTAACAACAAATTGCAACGATGATCACCATAATCACAATTTGTACTGATAATACGATAAACTGTTGGATTTTCCGCTTACAAGCCATTATTATAAAATCAGTCTTAGTACAATACAAAATGCTGCCCTACAAGGCTCTTTCTTGCATCTAATTAAACGCGACAACTACAAGTTTTTTCTCGTCGACGCTCTAGTATTGTCATCATTCCCTCCAACCACTCACTTCCTTACAATGACAATTACATGCGTGAATAGAGATTCCTACTTCCTCTTGCCGCTTTGAATTATGACGATCCTGTCTTCTTGTGCTCGTTCTTACCTCTGTCGATGGAGATGACGGTGTCAGAATTAGTAAGATTGTTGTACCTGGCATTGCAACATCTTCTTCCGTTTCGTTGCTACAGTCAGTAAAGAGCAACAGGAACTTTGCAACAACGCAACTAAATAATGATAAATTAAAGTGGCGTTCAGATGATGCAACCAATCACCCAGCAGCCAAAGTTGCGCGGGTAAAAAATGCGCGATAACCGCGAAATTGCCTAACACTAAGTGGTGTCAACTATCCGAGATCGCATAAATTCGGATATTTTTATACAAAAAATATATTCGGTAACAAAGACAGTATTTTTGATGAATTTGAGAATATTCAAATGTAAATAAATATTTTAAAATAGGAGAGACTTAAAATGTTCAGGTGTTCATGTAATTAAAATACACAAATTTCAAATTTCGAATTTAAAAAATATTAAAAATGTTCGAAATTTTATTTTAGTTCTTAATTCGGTTTAAGATCGTTTAGAATGTGATTCAAAAACTTGTAAAATTGATTATATTGACACAGTTATTTATATTCGGCATTCGCCCTTGGCTGTATGTATAGGGTGGCGCATAAGTAACGTTAACGGCGACTATATTGAATGCGTTCTTGTGCATAAAATGCTTTTAACTCGTGAACCAATTGCATCTTATATGGGAAAAGATGCAACATATGTAAAATTCTTTGCAAAGACCGCCTAGACATCTCTAACTGTTCACAAAGACGCCTGGTGGAAGTTTCGGAATTTTCCTCAATACTTGCTTGCACTCGAGCAATGGTCACTTAATTTCGAACTGCACGAGGTCTTCCAGCACGCGGAAGATCACAGACAGCCCCTTGTTGCCCAAAACGCTGAACCAATCGGTAAATTGTTGGAGCGCTAGGAGCATTTCGAATATGAAAGAAATTTCAATATGATCTGAATAATCGAATGCTACTTTCAAAGTAAAATTGAACAACTTTGGTTCTTTGTTCCATCATAAATTTTCCAAGTATTATTTAGTTAATTCTGTATAGAGACGAAAAAAAAGGCAAAAGAAATGTATTCACTGATCAAATCTTAGCGTTACTTATGCGCCACTCTATATATGCACACATAAACAAGTACTTACGATAATTGAGTTATGGTTGGCTTGTGGTCTCCATCGAAAAAATTTTCGTATCGGCGGGCAAAACTTCTCAATTGTTTTGTGAAATCATACACGCTTAAGGTGGCGATGATGTTCGAGGAAGCACAAAAAGCTAAAGGCGCTGAAAATGGTATTTTGACGAATGTCGAAATAGCTATCCGTCATGCCAGCTATGTCAATATAATTAAGTTATTCAAATGTATTCTAAAAGATCTTGAACCGGATTGAGAACTAAAATTATGTTACATTAGAGGTCGATAATAAATTAAAAAACGAACAAAATTCGGAATTTTGAAATCAATACAAAAAATTCAAAGTACACGAAATATAATCGATAATTGTAAGTCTTTTCGAATATTTTTGTTATGTATTCTAATGAAAATTTAAATAGTTGAACCAGAAACTCTGTATTTGTCACATTGCAGTTAAGCTAATTTTCGTATATTTAAAGTAATGAAAACATTCAAGATTATAAATTAATTACTTGCTTAGGTGACAACTAGAATAGATATTCTTATCTATTATATAGCTTACGTAGAATGTACCACTAAGTGCGTCCGTCTTCTGTGTTTCTTCTCCAATTTGCTGCACCAATATTTTACAGTGTTTCAAGACCCTGTTCCTTCCAACAGAATGGTTGTTTGTCCTCCTCTGCGCCGCCCAATGATTTCGTTTTCGAAAACTTATCGTTCTGGAGCGTTCGGTAAATTTGCATAATATAACCTATCCAACGGAACTTTGTATGTCGACGCGCTTGACAGTGTCTCATATGACATCCATACTCTCCGTTAACGATAATGGTTTCATATATTTTTCTCTCGATTCCCAACACTAATTTATCGGTTGGTGTTACATCCTGGAATTCTGCTTCATACAGAAAGCCGGGTACCAACGTCTGGTTCAGTTGGTTTTTTGTCTGTCGAAAGAGAGAGGAAGAAGTAGAGTTCTGTCATTAAATCGCTTGCTTAACCTTAACATAGTAATATTTGTTTGCAAGCAATATTCTTCTTTTAATTCCCATGGTGACATCATCACTTTTATTCACAGAGAAACTGAGATAGATAGGTTTGTATGCCACACCCCCTCTCAAAGGCCGTACGTTTTGTTCATCAAAAGAAATACCTTTGTTTTATCCTCATTTACCACCAAACTCATTTTTGTTAATTCTTTCTCAATGTTTGAGAAGGCTGAAGTAACATCTCGAAGTTTTCTACTAATAATTTCTATATCATATATCTACGCGAGTTGCATACGGCTTTAGTTAAAGAAGGTACCAGTCGCTTTAAATGCAGCTCTCCTTATAATCATCTCCAATAGTATGCTGAAGAGTGCGCAAGATAGGCTGATAGGCTTTTCGGAAATTGGTCAGCAGGACGCCAATATTTACTATTAATTCAAATTTATTATATCGCCCTATCTAAAATAACTCATTTATGCCAAAGACTTCAATTCTTGCCATAAATTCCCTTTTGTATCTCCATAGACTAAAGACAGATGCCTCGAAGTGTTAACTTGCCTTTTGGAAAGATAAAGTCAGTCGGAGTCATATCAGATGAATATAGTGGTTGTCCGATGATATTTGTTGACCAGAAATTCATTCACAATGATCGTTTTGTGGGATGGTGCGTTTTCGTGGCGCAAAAATCCATAAGTTTTCTTTCTACAAATCTGGCGAATCTGCTCTCTTAAACGCTCCATAATACCCATGTCATATTCATTTTTCACTGCCTGACTTTCTGACAAAAATTCCGAGTGCACAACACTGCGAAAATCAAAGAAAATGGTTAATTTGCTTTGACTTTTGATCATGCTCGGAGTGGGGCTTTTTTCGATTTCGACTCAGTAGGAAGGCGTCATTCCGAAGTTTGCCGGCTGGTTTGCATGTCAAACTCCTATATATATTTCTCATCACCGGCTATAATATGTTTTGCGAATATGAGGTCGGAACTGACTCATTCTAGCATGCGTTCAGCGATCTTTACTCGATTGAGTTTTTGAAGGAAATTCAGGTCTTTCGGAACTGGCTGGGCGGTAACGTGTTTCCTATACAAACGATCATGGATACTGGTACAAAGTGATTCATGACACACGGAAAATTCAGCGGCTGTCTCTTTTAGACTTAAATGACGATTTCCAGTTACCATTTTCTTGACTTTATCGATGGTTACTTCAGTTGAAAATATTGATGGCTGACCAAAAAGATTTCCCCTGGCAACAGGAACCACCATAAAGAAGCCGTTGAGAAATATCGGAAGATTTTTCTTTTCTGTTGTATAGTCGTGCTACCATGGAGGTCTTTTGAAGAGAGATATGGTAAATAGACTAGAAGAAGAGCATGACATTTTTTGTTGTGTCGATATTTCTCTTCGGACGTTGAAAATTTATGGCGTATACGATGGACGACCATGCGAGGTATGATATAGTAAAACTGGAGCAGCCTTTGTCTGCGAAACCCTGACTAGAGGGTTCTTCTCTTCTGGTAGCACGGGAGACCAGGGACTCCAGGAACATTTTGTTCTTGCCTTGCCGTGGCGTTGGACCCCTTTTGGGAGCATCATGCTGGCTGTGGTTGCCCGAACATGTGTTTTCAGTGATTTTGCGTTGCTTCAGGGTCTCCTGAAGGAAATGCGGGAACTTGGAAAACACTGTTCTTCGTCTATCTAAGGTGTCTAGGTAGGCCTCACTCCTAACCAGGATGAAGCTCACTTCATACCAGTGACTTCAAAGGTACTTTGGCTGAGAGAGAACTTGGTTCTTATCTCAAAGGTACTTCGACTAATCCCTTCGGGATTAGTTTGAGTACCCCAAAGAGGCGCTGGCTGTCGCAAAAAAGAAAAGAAAAATACAAAGGAAAAGAAAAAAGAGAAAACAGTCCCATGTGTGATGGCACACCATGAGTAAGGCCTTACGGCGAGACTCATGTAAATAACCGCAATTGATTGATCGATCAAAGAAATTGTTTTTGAATGCACTGTACCACTTATTTATCGTAAGCCTTCCGTAAGATTTTCATTGATTCGGCATACAAAATTCCATTGACAATATAAAATTTGTGAGAAATTTTTTGTTCGATGTTTTTCTCTATTGTAAAAATCGTAAAACATACTTGAGATGAACTAACAAAAACAAACGCTATAAACAAACTAAAAGGGCAAATCAGGTTTAAACTCAGCGTTAGTATAGAGGACAGTTGCGACAATTTAGCGACGAAAGGACAATTCTTCTAAGCAGGTCCTTTAAATTATCAATTCCCGGTACCTTTTGCCACTTTAAGAACAGTGGGAAGGATTGAAATAACTGCTATAAAATAGAAACGTTCAAAGTCTTTAATATAAAAATATGCAAAGTTTTTGTGAAACGGATTAGATTTTCCAGTATGCTCAGCAGCTTCAGCCTTGTAAGATGTTGTATAATATAAATGAATAGCAACATTTTTGTGTTCTTCTTGAAAACTGCTACATTGGCATTATCGATTGCTCAATACTGTGAAATTTCGCATGACTGTTTTTTTTTCTCCGCTTCTTAGGGCTCTAGAGCAACAGATAGCTACATAGCTGCTCCTTTACCATTGGATTTAGTCGTTTCGTTTGTTGATATTGCTATTGTTGTTGTTCAGCTGCAAAAAAAAAACAACAACAAAACAAGGAAACCATTTTCATTGTGGTTGTTGTGGTGGTTGTTGGTTTCTTAGTTGTCTTCTTGGTGTTGTTCATGGAAGCTTTGGTTAATTGTACTCCATCCAAGTGGCAGCGTTCGGCTGCCCTTCCATGTGTGTCGTCTCCGGTGGGTTTTTGCTTGAAACCTAAAGTTTCTGTTTTATGTTTTCGCAAAGATCCGAAACAAGAAAATAAAATTTTTTAAGTACAGTTGAGCAACAGGCGTCTGCAACGGCAACGGCAACATCCACAGCAGTAGCAACAACAACAGCTGCCGATTATGTTGTATGCCAGACATTGCTGCCTCGTCTGCTGACACTAAAATTGAGCGGAGATCCTCCTTAAGGAAGAATTGAAACACACATACGCGCGTATGCATACATACGTATGTCTGTATGTGTAACAACATAAAAAAACATAATTTTCTTACGGAGGATGCAGATGCAGATTGCAATGATGAAGTTGCTGCTGATGTAGTGACTTTGAACGCGATGACTCAGATACGTTTGGCATACATCCTCCTTGTTTTGTGTTGAGAAACAGGAATCAAAACAAACATTGCCAAAATGTTCACACTCACACCGAAACGTATGTAGATATTTTTTGCATTTTATAATTTCGAAATTCTCGGACAAAAAATTAAGCAGTTTGCTTTCCAAAAAGTACAGACAACACTTGATTTTACACGAGTCAGCTATTCGAAGTTGCAGAAGGGCTCTTAATGAGCTCAATTCCAGTTTTTCAGCTACTGCTTAAACTCCTCTATCAAAAATGTTTAAAATTATTTATATTTTTTAATATTTACAAATTACTTCAAAGGTGTTCAATACATTGAACGTCTAAATTATAAATAGTATTTAAAAATATTCAAGATATTTAAGTCATTTGAAACAGTCGTGGCACTGCCGAATTAATTTAGCCTCTGTTTAAGCAGAATTTTCTGTAGTTGTATATGTGTAGTTGTATGTGTGTTGTAGAAAATGTTTAACATAATTTTGAATATTTTGAAATTCAGATATTTTGAATATTTTTATATTTGGTATACTCAAAAGTTTATGAAAAACGGCCGTCTTTGTGTCTTAGCGTAATATGGGCAAAGCCCCGCCTCCATTTCCTATCGTATCCTATTATAGTATATGACAATTTTGATGACGATCTTAGAATGCATGCCTTTCTATTTCCGCAAAGTTTTCTATCAAATCTCACACTCATATCCCTAACAGCTTATGAGATATGGTCGTCAAAATATTTGAAGATGGCGTTGCCATCTTTCTTTTTCCAACCAAAATCTGATACAGCATAGATGAACTTTGTGTTTAATAGTTTCATAGTGTTACACTTTGTTGAGATCGGTCCTTCACTTCGCCAATGTTTTCTGTTTTAAAGGGGAAGTGTCATCGCCCACTTTTTGCATATTCTCTTCCCTACCAATATAATATGAGTTAAATCTTATCTATAAATTTCTAAAAACTGAATTATAGTCAGCCGTTCAACATGCTACGACGTGCGGGAGATGTCCCTTTTCCCAATCAATACCCAATTTAGCATATGACAATTTCGTGAATGGTAGAAACAAACTGATAAATTATCGTAAAAATTTGCCCGATATAGCGTATTTTTAAAAATGGGGCATGGGACACTTTCCTTGGACATATCACTTTCTATGTCAGTTATATATGTATTAAATATAATGTTATTAGTATTCCAATCTCAACCGAATATAGCATAAGTCAGTTTCGTGGCTTATGGTAGCATTTTGTTCAATTTCTATGACGATCGACCGGTTACTTTGCCTGCTTTAAGGGATTCTCTCTATATCAGTACCATAAGTGTAAATCTCATCTTTATTAAACCTATAATAACTTATTATCTATGATTACTCAATATTGTTATTTGCGTAGGCGGTGTCACGGCAATTTACCAAATCAATTCCTAATATAACTTATGATTCCTTACTGGGCGACATAAATATACTGGGCGATATAAATATATATAAATATACGATTGGTTCATTAGTTTAGAAGCCTATTTAAAAAAGAGATACAAACATCAAATGTGCAAAACATTCAACTTTATCGCTAGATACAAAAAATATTCGAAACATTCAAAATATACCGAACTTTAAAAAAATTCAAGAACTTCAAAATATTTCATATATCATCCCTGGTGTTCAAAATGTTTACATTATTCAAAATATTAAAAACGTGCAAAGCATTCAAAGTACTTAATATTTATATATAATATTTGCAATTATTTCGAAATAATCGAAACGTCCAAATGTTCTAAATATTTAAAATTTCAAGAAATCTAAATTTTAAAATATTTAAGATATAAAAAAATATAAAATATTATACTGAGTGTATTCATAACATTCAAGAAATTCGATATCTTCAGAATATTTAAAATATTCAAAAAGTTTGAAATACTTAAAATTCTCAAAATTTTCAAAATATTTAGTACTCGTTTATAATACATTATTTATATTTACAATTAATTCAAAACATTCAAAGCATTCAAAAAGAACTAGATATTGAAAAAAAGAATCTAAAATATGAATTTCAAACTACTCAAGATATAGAAAATATCCAAAACACCTAAAATATTCGGATTTTTTTTTTTCAAAATATCTTCGACCTCAAGCTCAAAAAACATTTCATATCAAGATAAAAGGAGAACATCGACGGCTAATTCGTATTATAATATACTGAATGTATTGAATATGTGGATATTTTGAATATTATATACATTGTATTTATTTAAAATATTAGAAACATTTTAAATATTTAATAAATAAAATGTTATAATATAATATAATATATATAGGTGATATATATATTGTAATGTATTAATATATAATACGAGTATATATTATATTAATATATAATATTTACAATAATTTCGAAATAACGTCCAAATATTCAAAATATTTAAAATTTCAAGAAATCTAAAATTCAAAATATTTAAGATATAAAAATATATTATAAAATATTATACTGAGTGTATTCATACCACTCCAGAAATTCAATATCTTCAGAATATTTAAAATATTCAAAAAGTTTGAGATACCTAAAATGCTTAAAATTCTCAAAATTTGCAAAATATTTAGTATTTGTTTACAATACTTTTATTTATGTTTACAATAAATTCAAAACATTCAAAATATTTAAATCGAACTAGATATTGAAGAAAAGAGTCTAAAATATGAATTTCAAACAACTAAAATTTCAAAATTCTTAAATTTCAAAACACCTAAAATATTCGGTTTTTTTCAAAATATCCCCGACCTCAAGCTCGAAAAACATTTCATGTCAAGACAAAGGGAGATCGTCGACGGCTAATTCGAGAGTGTTATAATACTCTGAATATATTGAATATTTGAATATTTTGATATAAAATTAATTAATTAATTAATTAATTAATTAATATATTTTAGATAATTAATAAATGAAATATTTGAAATATTTATATATTTGATATTTAATAAATGAAGTATTTAAATATTTAATAAATAAAATATTTCAAATATTTAAATATTTAATAAATAAAACATTTCAAATATTTAATATTTAATGAATAAAATATTTCAAATATTTTAATAAATACAATATATAAAATTTTTAAGTTAATTAAAATAATTCAAATATTTAATACAGTTCACAATAATAAAATTGAATAAAATAAAAAATATGCAACATATCATACATATCCTGAATATATAAAATATTAAAATATTCCAAATATTCAAAATGTAAAATATTGAAAACGAAAGTATAAATTTAGTCACTCCATACTTTACAAAATAATTTTTATGTAAATAAAAAACAACAGAAATTATATGATTTTTTTCAAACTCCTGCGATTTGCATAAAAAGTAACACATTTCTGCTTATTAAGATTTAGTTTTGTTAGGACGATAATTGCGCCAGCAAATTCAAGCCGAGCAGAATAGTTGTAGCACCGTGAATGAAGTAACAAATATAAGGCATGCTATAAGTCTATGGATGTCAGAAACATTAATATCTTTGAAAAACTATAAAAACAAACTGTTGAGGTCGAGGAGGAAAAATAAATTGAGCAGATCATTGAATAAACGCTCATTCAAAAAAAGAATTAGTAAAATTATTAAAATTTGTGAAAAAAATAGAATGAATACATATTATTCAAAAATGTAATGGAGATATAAGAAAGCTATTGAAGAATCGTCTTATCCTGACGTATTAAAGGTGCACAAAATATGTCCTATTCTCAAGTTTTCTAATGCACGAAAGGCTGATAACTTTCGACCAATTTCAATATTGCCAGTTATTGATAAGATTTTTGAGAAGCTGATATTTGAACAAGTCACAGCTTGCCTCGATGTAAATAAAATTATCTTTGAAAGCCAGCACGGGTTTAGAAAGGGTACAGGTACTGGAGATGCAGTTGTTAATGTTGTAGATTGTATTTGTAGTGGTTTGGATGCGGGATATAGAATTGTCGCCGGTGTGTTTTACGATTTGTCAAAAGCTTTTGATCTAGTTGATCCTGATATATTGATAAGAAAACTTGGAATTTTTGGATTTTCTCGAGAAACACAGCGATTGTTTCAGAACTATTTAAAAAATAGACAGCATTTCGTGCTGGTTGGACAGTGTCAAAGCAATAAACATATTGTAATATGTGGTGTTCCGCAAGGTATTATTATTAGCAAGGCCATTATTATTTAAATTATATATTGATGACTTGTCAAAATTAGATTTTAAAGGCAAATTATACATGTTTACAGATGACATATGCTTACTTTATAATTATAATTATCCTTTAGTACTACAAACACAAATAGAATGTGATGCTGCGATTTTATGTGAATATCTAAGGGTGAATAAACTAGTTTTGAATGCAAGCAAAACTAAAGTTGTAAGATTTAGACCAAAACTTTTTATTAATGATACAAATATGGTCGTACATGTTGATAGTAACGTGATAGAAGAATCAGAAAGCGTGCGTTATTTAGGAGTGTGTCTTAACTATAATCTGTCGTGGGATAAACACATCATGAACCTAAAGTCCAAAATATCATCAGGATCTGGAATTTTGTACAAATTTAAGAACAAATTAAATGTAAAGCTAAAGCTAATGCTATATCAGTCTCTGATACATTCTCATTTGACGTATCTTCCTTTCGTGTGTGCATGTAAGTCCACCACCTGTCTAAAAGCTCTGCAATCGGCACAGAATAAATCTTTAAAAACTGTTTTTAATCTACCTATGAGATTCAGTACAACTTCTTTATATAAAGAATATGCCACAAATGTCTTACCTGTTAAGGGATTATACAAACAACAACTTCTACTCTATGTTCATAAATCAATAAATGGAATTGGAGTCTTTACAACATCCTTTCATAGAAATATATCATATACCCAAAGATCAACCCGTCAAGCAACGCATTTAAATGTTGTGTTTTGTCGGTTAGAGTTGATTAAGCAACGTGTTACATTTGCTGGACCATTTAAATATAATCAACTGCCAGTATACTTAAAAGAAACTTCACTTTTATCAGCTTTTAAAACCTAATTAAAAAAAATATTTGATAGATAATTTGAAAATGATTCTAACATAATTTTTTTTTATCTCTCCTTTTATTAAATATTTTAATGTTAATATATTTGTTGTTGGTATTACATGAATGGTTTTAGTTGCCTATTAGCCTCTATAAAGCCAATCTGGCGCTGAGGCAATATTATAAAAAATTGTAGTTATCTTATTAAACTGTAATAAAAAATTTATTAAAAAAAAAATATTGAAGTTCGTGCAACGATTTTGACAATAGCTGAAAGCTCAAGGAATCCATTTTTATATTTAGTGGAAAAATATTTACGTCTTCTTTTAGTAACCTTACGTAACAATGAAAAATTGTTGTTTATATTTGGACATCCTGAAAAGGGTATCTGTAATTTTTGATCTTCAATAAGAACGAGTCAATGTCGTCAGCAACAAATGTAAATAGGAATTTATCAATAGAATTACAGTCTAACCTCGATATAACGGCCCTCAATATAACGATTTCCTCGATTTAACGATTTTTTTTAAATCCCCTACAACGCTCCGTAAAATCTAATACAAAATAAACCTCTCTATTACAAATACATTTCCCAAATACCTCGTTATAACGTATATTATGTATGCATAATTTTTTTTATAAACATAATCCATTGAACTGACTACTTATGTGCCTTATCTTTATTTCATTTCATTGATCATTTATGTTTTTTTTTTTTAACATGTATGAATAATTTTTTTTATAAACTTAACCCTTTGATTTGAATTCTTATGTGCATTCTATTTATTGCATTCATTTTGAATATTTTATAAATGAAAACTATTTTCGTATTAAATAATACTATTTTTTAATTTTAATATTACAAAATACAGTGTTTTCTTTTAAATGTGACTTGATTTATTAGCGAAAATCGTTGGGATATGACACGGTAAGCAGATAATGATTAATTTGCAAAATTCTCTATTACCTCGTTATAACGAATATAAGTGCAACTTCACCTCGATATAACGAACCTCATTGTAACGAATTATTCGATATAACGTTTTTTTTCTAATCCCCTTGAGATGCGTTATATCGATGTTAGACTGTATTATGCTACAAAAAAAATTTTATTAAGATTTTTTTTAACTATATTAGAAATTGTTATAATCAAAGGCTCTAAATTAAACAAATGTGGGTTGGAATTGGCTGAAAAGAGAATAAATTCTATAAAAATTTTACGATCAATTTAAAAAGTTAAGTCTCCGAAACCTTTATCAGCCATTCACATGAAATATGGGTTATAGAAAACCAGTAAAAGTGATCTTGGTCGGTGAAGAAAAATAAGCGAGCTTATATAGAGCACTTGCAGAGATTTTAATAAATATGATAGTGCAAAATTAATTCTTATTTCAATGGCATTGAATATAATTTTAAAAATTAACTATTCGCCAAAATGAATCTTGATTTCCGATGCCATTTCTTACAACAAAGTTGGTCCTTATTTTCAATAAACGACATATGCAAGTTGAAAAGAAAACTGCTAAACAAAAAAAAAAAACACAAAAAGCGACAATTCAAATCGACGTTTTTATTACTGAATTCCACTTCCATCAGGTCTGCCGCCATCATCGTTTGTAAATTTGTATGAATATTGAATTGCACTGGCATTGAAATTTTTAATAATGAATTCTCGACGATTCGAGTTGCATTCGCATAAAATATTCGACATTAATAACCTATAATTTCTTAATCATGTTTTCTAGAGAAGCACAAGTGCTTTTTTTGTCTGTCCAACCGTCGAGGGGAGTATTAAATTATGCCTCGCTCTGTCTGTTTACTATCCCACACACGAAATGGAGTTGGACAATCAGTGTTTGGTTTCAGGCAAGCGATAAAGGGAGCGGCGATGTGAGTGTGTGTGTGTGTGTGTGTGTGTGTGTGAGTAACTCTCTGTGGGTCGTTTTAATTTGGCGCCAAAATGTTATGACATTTTAAATGTAAACTTGAAGTTTGAAAATATTGAGTAAAGTGATGAGCTTATTATCAATATGAAATTATTATGTGAAAAATACTGCAAATTTGCAATTGCAATTTTTAGATACTTGGTATCATATATTATATAACAAAAGTACTTTTAAAATATAATTCCTGATTTTTAAATAATGCATTTTAATTTATTTCAGGTAAGGCATAATTTAGTTGCCAGTAATAATTATGTTGGTAAGTATCTGGTAAAATATGCTTCATTAACTTGTATTTAAAAGAAAACAAAACGCTTAAATTGGGCAAACTAAATTTAAATGCGGAAAAACTTTGCCTTAAATATCATCAAAAATATCAGACGAATGTACAATGAACAAAAAATTATCTGCTTGAAAGACCAGGGAGGAACCCTTTTGAATTGCTAGTATGCTTGAATATCCCGCCTGAAATAGAAATCCATTGATGAAATACAATATATAGATCTGCTTCTTCGGTAGTAACAAGAAAGGCGCAAAAAAACTAATTTGAATAGTTAAATTCTGTACAAACGTCTAAAGTACTTTCTCCCGCCTCATGTTTGACACCGTATTAGCCACAAAAAGTACCTTTTTGGCCGAAATTTAAAATTTGGAAACTGGAATTGCAAATTAAGACTCCAATCAATGTTAGAGAGCTAAAAGTATCCTCGGAAAGGAACATTTCAAAATTTCCTGTATATCACATCAAACACCGACGAAATATACTACTACAAGTTTCGCATGAAATCATCATTTGATTCAAATCTTTATCCTTGGAGCAATCTTTTGAGACTTACAAACACGTAATAATCTCTGAAGGCTCAGATCTGGAGAATACGGTAGATGTGGCGGTAATTGTAATAAAACATGCATGCAATACATCCAATTTTGTCATTGTAACCATCAACTTGTAACAAGATGTATTATCTTGGTCAAATATCACGATTTCCTTCGCAATTTGGGCACATTTTCCCTTGATTACGTCCTTCAGTTAATCAAAGTCTGCCGTATACTATTCTCTATTCATCGGCTTTCCTTTTCCAAAGGGAATTGATGAGTAGAATTCGAAGCATAATTTATAATATGGAGAATATAACATTGTCGACCGATTTTCATTAAATACCCACCTTTCAGCAGACTGCATGTCATTTTTTCTATTAGCGTATACCGCATGGAAAAATCTTTGTTAATGTGTTTAGAGTACCCTAAACAGCGCTACGAATAAGTATAATGTTGATGTTTTCCATTCGCTGTTAGCAAACGCTGCACTCATTTGGAAAACCTTTTTATTATGGCCAAATTTTAAAATTTGACCGCATGGAAAAATCCTTGTTAACGTATTTAGACTACCCCTAACAGCGCTTCGAATAAGTAACACGTTGATGTTTTTTTTTTCGCTGTTAGCAAACGTGGCACTCATTTGTAAAGCTTTTTTTATGGTGGCCAAATTTGCAAATTTTGCCGCACGGAAAAACCTTTTTTAATGTATTAAGAGTACCCCAAACAGCGCTTCGAATTAGTAACACGTTGATGTTTTTCTTTTGCTGTTAGCAAACGCGGCACTCATTTGGGAAAAAGCAAAAGTAACATCACTTGAAGCACTTCAGTTCATAAATGATTGAAAGTAGACGTTGTTTGAAAGTTTCCACTTTCTAAAAATAATAAAGAGTTGCTTGTTTGAACATCTGTGTACTCGTATTAGTTCCGAGAGTTATTGACTGATATGTTATTCTTTATCTTTACCAAAGCAAGATGAAGGCTGAATCGCTCGGTCTACGTACCTAAACTTTCGTTACAAGAAGTCACAGGCTAGAGTAGATAATATTTCGTAATCGTCGCCGCTCTCTGTACTATAGTGGTCTTTATTTTAATGGAATTTGCTAGAATTAACTTAATGATATTTAAACCTTCGATAATTTTTATTAATTTTCCATTGGTATTTTTATGTTTTGTTCAAAACTATTGAGATCAGTTTCCATTTTTATAAGCTCACATACAATATGTTAAGCGATTTTAGTTGTGTGTTTATAATATATTAGAAATTGATCATTTAAAAAGCCAGCTTAAAAAGATTAACAAAATTTGTTTTATCGCTAAGTTGGCGCAACTATTCTCTATACTAACGCGGAGTTTGAGCGCAAACTGTCACTTAGTTCCTTTACAGTGCTCTATTTTGTTAGTTCATCTCAAATTTATTTGACGATTTTTACAGTAGATAAAAATATCATACAAAGAATTTGTCTAAAATTTTATATTGCAAATGGAATTTTGAGTGGCGAATCGTCGGAAGCATTACAGAGGGCTTACGGTGTTGACAGGTTTACCCAGCTCTTGTCGGTCATTAAAGTTTTAAATTGAAGCTAACATTGATAAAGTGAAGAAGATGTTGACTAAAAATCGTTATTTAAGTTTGGCAGACAAAGTCGCTGAATTGTCTTTGTCTCACGTATCAAATCATATCATTTTACGCAATTATTATGAAACGCGTCCCGAAGGATCTGCATTTTCTTCAAAGACTCAATCGCATAAATGTCGCTGAAGATATGCTAAAATGCATTATAACTGTTGGTGAAACATCAGTTTACGAGTTTAACATGTAAACCAGTCAACAAGTTTTGGAGTGGTATCTTCCAACTTCCAAACCATGTCAAAGTCGATCAAAAGTTAAGGTAATGTTGACAGTTTTCTTTGGTTATCGCAGTGTTGCGCATTCAGAATTCTTGCCAAAAGATGAAGTGGGAAATAACAAATATTATTTGGGCTTTATGTGGCGTTTGGAAACCACAAATTTGTAGAAAGAAAATTAACCGATGTTACACCACGATAATGACCATTTCACAAGGCTATCGTTGTGAATGAATTTCTAGTCAAAAACTCAAGAATTATAATCGAATTATAAATTATAATAAATTATAATTATAAATTATAGATTTATAAACTCAAGAATTATATTATATAATGATCCCGGTTGACTTTCTTTCTCTTTGCAAAACTCAAATTATCACTTCGAGTTACCCTTTTTCAGTCGATAGAAGTCATAAAAGATAATTCGAGGGGAGAACTGAAGTTTTTTTCCTCGAAAATGCGTTTAAAAAAATGTACTGATAGTTGGATTATTCATTGTCATATGTGTATTATTTGGGAAGGGGCTTATTTCGAATGCGATATATTAAATGTGAACGCATAATAAAAAATGTTGCGTTTTTTCTTTATCACTTTCTAGTACTATTTTGATAAGATGTGTTATCATCACTCATTTTGTGAGTTCTGCTTCAAAAAAGTCTTAAACATTCTGGAACGACTAGACTATACTCACTAAACGATGCATATTCTGCGAATTTTATGAACCTTTAATACCGCTGATATCGCTGCTGCCCCACAAGAAGGGTAACTTAACGTACGTCTAGTGACTGACCGTGGTGCGATAGTTAGTAAAGGGTGTCCCAACAAGAACGCAAGATTTAAATTTGGCACCATTCGAAGTGTCATTGTTCGACATTTGAACAATTGTTATTATTTGCTCGTAGAAGGTACGAGGTTAGTAAAAGCGCTACACGAATGAACAACGCATTCTCATTGTGAAATTGTTTTACCAAAATGGTGAAAGTTTTGCGGCTACAGTTTGCAAATTGCGATCAATTTGGGGTCACAATAATGCTCCAAAAGAGTCAATTGTAAAGAGATTAATGGATAAATTTGCCAAAACTGGGTCTGTTAGTGATGTAAAGACAACAACGCGCCTTCGACCAGTTCGATCGACCGAAAATGGTTTTTGGGCTGGAGGGCCTTTTGGGTCTTTTTTTATGAAAATGGGGCATGTCAAGCGCAAACAGTCAATGGTGTTTGGTATCGTGAAATGATAACCAGTTTTTTCGTGCCTAGAATTGAAGAAATGAATGTGGAGGACATGTGGTTTCAACAAGACGGCGCCACATGTCATACAGCCAGAGAAACAATTCAATTGCAGCATCAGTCATTTCCCGGTCACGTAATTTCGCGTTTTGGAGACCAGAATTGGCCGCCTAGATCGTGCGATTTAACACCATTAGACTATTTTCTTTGGGTTTTTTTAAGTTGATGGTTTACGCGAATAAGCCGACGACGATTCAAGTCTTAAAAGAGGAAATTGGACACTGCATTAATGAAATACCTCAGCATTTATGCAGAACGGTCATTGAAAATTTCATTAAAAGGTCGTGTGTGTGCCAGCAAAGCCGCGGCGGCCATTTGCCCGATGTGTTGTTCCATACATAACCCCACTCTGCCTACTTTACGATATAATAGTTTCACGATTTTTTTTAAATATCTGTGTTTTATTTAAAATTTAAATCTTGCGTTCTTGTTGGGACACCCTTTATACGCCACTATCGTCTGCACGATTGCGGGCTTAACCCCCAATATACCGATCTATCATTATTTGAGCGGCGGTCACCTCAAAGCGACTGACGAATAGTTTGAGTAATCGACAAGACTTTGTAAATATTTCTCAAACTATGATGCTCGGAATCCTTGTTAAACTGTAGATCCCGATAATTGAGTTTAAAAATAGAATATTTGTAAGCTCATTGATCGTGAGAAGCTCTCCCATTTCTCATTCATTGCATGCAAGGTAATTTGTTTACGTTTATTTAAAATTCGAATCGCCCTCTTTTGTGTCATTGCCAAAATATTGCCTTGATCACAGCCAGCTCTTTATATGCTTCTACGTTTTCTTTTAGATTCAGTACAATCTATACATTATAACGATTTTAAAAGGGTTTTGTTTTCTCACTCGTTTTGTTTATCAAAAATGATTATTGATTCTTTGTTCAATATAAATTAGTTTCTGTTTTGGTGGAGTTTAAAAATATAGTTTGGCACTCGCTTGAAATCACTGTGAAACGATGGTTTAACGACGACGCAGCTGTTGCAAAATGGCGAAATGCATTTTTGTATACTAAATACTAAAGGCGATATACCGAATCCATGTTATCATAAAACCCTCTCAATGTTTTCTCGAGTTTCCATAAGATTTAAAATGCGTGTTTCTAATAGAAATAGAAATTCTATGCAATTTGTACAACCCTAAAGTCTGAGGATTTATAAATTTTTTTGTCCAAAATTACCGTTGAAGCAAATCACTATTGCTGAAACAATAATAAGAATGTTTATTCACAAATTATGCTCGAGCTAATTTGAGAAAATGTAAAACCGCAATTATAATGGAAAACTAATTTACATGTTGTTCCGCAGGGGTTTTTTGTTTTTTTTTTAACATTCTTGTCGAACTTGGGAAAAGTATTCAAGTCAAATCAAGAAACATGTAAAGAATTCACTTTAAGCCACCGCAGGATGCCAAAAAAAAATGAGCGACTGGCGACCACTTCTAGATAATGATGATCGGCTTGTCGATAGTGACAGACTGCGGCACTCCATGTTGCAATCCCAACTACAAAAACAAACAAATAAATTACAGAACCTTAGCACCTTTTCTTCCAAGTTCTTTTTTGTTGTCATAACAATTACAAGATGTCTTCATACCCCCATGCTTAATTTACTTTGTAGCAATCGCAGTTTTTTTTCTTTGGTGCTGCGGCTGCTTTGGTTGTAAGACCCTTTTTTACTGCCCTAACAAGAAATTGAACAACTTCTTATTACTATATTTGAGCTAAAGAAAGAAAAGGGAAAATGCAATTTCTGTTACTGTTCAATGACCACAATTACACGCAGACATCAGATGCAATTACATTCCGACCGTCCCGATTCTTGTCCCTGGCCACGGTTGCCTGCCTTGGCGGTTCGAGGCAAACAACTAACCCCCTTAACTTAGTTGGCGGTTGTTGACAGGAGAAATTTTGTATGGGCGAATTAAGTTCCTACTTAGCATTTTGCATTCGTGTGTATTATAACAAATTATCGAATTGTCTAAAGCTATTGGAATGGAAACCAAATATGGTAATATTTCAATTCTATAAGAATTTTGTATTAAGAATCTTTAATATTTGAATACAGTGAATACTCACAAATTACAACCATTTTGTTTTTGGTGTAATTCTAATTCTTGAAACGTTCTAATAGATGTTTTTTTTTTTTTTTTGATATTGTTTAATATATAAAAAAACTTATAGTGGTACCAATTCCAAGAGTTTTGTTTTCATACAGATATTATTTTTGTTACTTACTTGCTTAGTTGTCGCCTGGAAATGGACATTATTATAAGCAGCACGTCTAAAATAATCTCAATATTTCAAAAATTCGATCCTTCCAAAGCAGTTTTGGTCGCTCTGTTCTGCGCAGAATATCGAGATCACTGTCGAGAACTTTTCATGGTGGAGCGTTTGGTCTTATCCGCATAACAAGTCCTAGCCAATTGGTGTATTTGATGCTCTTAATTATGTCGATATCGGTATATAACTAATATAGCAGACTTCCACAATTCATTCATCCGCTTATGACATAATCCTGTATTCTACGCCATACAGTAAGACTTGTAAAACAAATGTCTCGTCAGTGAGATTTTTCTTCATCACGAGATAGCTTTATCATTAAATTGCACCTCATAATCTCCAGGCTGCCACCATTAGATTTATTCACAGCCAAGCAGTGATAGATAAATTTACAGGGTGGCGCAATAGAACGTGCATATTGCATCATCTTTTTTTGCGGGGTAGAAAAGGCACGGGCGGGGGGCGCCTACATCGTTGGGTTGGCGGGCTCATGGAGTTTTAGCCGCTATGAATCACTTCGACTGGAAGTGCCGCGTATTTTGCTTGCGCGCATTTTACGAGAACTCTCGTTCATATATAGGTATTGCTACTAGGCGACTATATTGTGCTGAATATGGACTACGGCGAATTAGTGAAGCTCCGAGTGCTAATTTAATTAAAATGTGGGTAAAGCGTTTTGATGAGACCGGTTCAACATTTAAATCAGAAGCAAATGGTCGCCCAAGAACATCTAGGACCGAAGACAATGTTGAGAGATTTATGGAGTCAGTACGAGGAAATCCACAAATGTCGACTCGCAAGATCGTAAGCTGCAATTAACACAAGAATTGAAAGAGTCTGACTTCATAGCAAGGCTCGCATTTGCTAATGAAATGCTTAATCGATTTTCCAATTTTGACAATATCCTTTTCTCTGACGAGGCTCATTTCCTTATGAATGGGTTCGTAAACCGTCAAAATTGTCGTTACTCGAACAGTGAAAATCCCAAAATCAAACACCAGAAACCATTGCATAGTCCTAAAGTGAGAGTATGGGCAGCAATCTCTGGCAGAGGAGTAATTGGTCCTTTTTTCTTCGAAAATGCGCGGGGCCAAAACGTCACGGTTAATACGGAACGCTATGTTGAGATGTTGGACGGATTTTTGGCTCCAGAAATTGAAAGTTCAAGAATAGTGAATTCCAGATGTTCCCTGGCAGACTGATTTCGAAAAGAGGTGGTATCCCATGGCCCCCACGTAGTCCAGACTTGACGCCTCTTGACTTTTTTTGTGGGGATACCTCAAACACAAAGTCTACAGTAATAATCCAAGAAACATCGTTCAGCTCAAGGAGAATATCCGTGGTGAAATGGCATCCATTAGACCAGTATTACTGACGAAAGTTTTCAATAATTTTCGTTTGCGGTTAGAGGAGTGCCGTCGTAGAGAGGGTCACCATTTAGATGATGTTATTTTTAAAAAATAAACTCTATTTATTACTCTACATATACAATGCCTTAGATTTATTTTAACCATACCTTTTGTATTTATTTTTTAATCTATTTTTTAAATATGCACGTTCTATTGCGCCACCCTGTATCTATCACATCCAGTTTAAGTTGTCGCTGTTATATAGCATCCCAAACGAGTTGTGCCCTCATTTGCCATCCGCCCCATGGTTAATACTTGAAAAGGCTGCAGTAACATTCCACAAGTTTCGGCCAATGATATCTATGTCATGACAATACGAAAGTGCCATATGTTATATAGCATTCAAAACGAGTTTCGCCCCTCATTTGCCATCAGCCCCGTCATTGATAGTTCCTTCTCAACACTTGAAAAGGCTGCAGCAACATTCCACAATTTTCGGCTAGTGATATCTATGTCATGACAATACGCAAGTGCCATATGTTATATAGCATTCAAAACAAGTTTTACCCTCATTTGCCATCCGCCACATCGTTAATGATTCCTTCTCAATACTTGAAAAGGCTGCAGTTAGATTCCACAATTTTCGGCCAATGATATCTATGTCATGATATGTCATGATTACGCAAGTGCCATATGGCCGGTCGCGTTTTCGATGGATTTTCATGTAACCATCTCCAAAATTATGTCGAAGAAGTAGGACAATAAACTGTCGTCCTGTGTAAAGCCTAATTTAGTGTGAAATAGTTAAGTACGATTTTGGTTTAACTTTACTGAAGACTTCGTGCCATTCAGTTTCATCCTCCACAAACGTACACGTATATGATACTGCTATTCCGATCTCATTTTGTATCAGTGTTGTGACAGTGTTGATAATCGGCGAGACTTTATCGCTTGTAATACCATTCGGGATTACCATCTAATAGGGGTCTTTTTTCCATAATCCGCAATCAAATTTCCATCTATTCCCTTATAGGGGAGAAGTCCTCTCTTCACTTCTATTCCAGTAGTTGTCTATAACCTTGCTCCGCCGCTCTTTTTACGACTGTTTCTTTCGATAAAAAGACGCTCTGCCTCTGTTTTCTTCTCCTTATACGGTCTTTCTTCAGCAGGCCTTGCAACTGACTGCAATCAGAGTTCGAAAATGAATAACGCATTCACAGAATGAGTAGTCCAAGCTGGTTAGCCATCCATGGACGCATAACATTAAAAAATATTTCAAAAAATCTTTAAAATTAACATAAATAGTTGATCTTCCAAAATAGGTTAGTGGATCTTCCCAAATACTGTTAGTGCAAATGATATCATTTTGCAAGATCGTGAACAGATAGCCACAATAATCGCTATAATACAAATATGGCCATAACCACCAAGCTCAATTTTTTAGAAAAATGTTTGTGGTTTGATATAGACTCCTATGGAGGTTAAATATTGTGTTATCTTTATGACCGGAAGCACTATTTCCATGTGCTCTGCCCCCGAATTCTAGTCGAGCCAAGTCTTTCACTTCCCGGTATTTGTTAGGAAACACCATTACATATTATAAATTTTCTGTTTGATTTGGTGTTGCTGATAGTAGGTTTTCTCAAATTGAAATCTACAGACAAATATTTTCCTGGAAGGCTATTGCCATGTTTTTTTAATCATACTAACTTTGGTTTTCAAAGATAAGTTGTTTTTTTTCTTCTTTTATTTAACATTTTTATCTAATTATTTCCACTATTCGATGTGGCGGCCAAAGTATGTATAAGCATATCAAAAAAATACCACGAATAATAAAAAATTAATCATGTTATGTATATATTGTTAGGTATTTCCCCCTCTTAGACTTTAATTTGCTATAACAAAAACAAATTGAAAAGCAATTCGGCAAAGGATTCCAAACTAATAAAAACGCCAGAAGCTCGCAGCTGAAGTTCTATTTATATAGAGGTATACATTATTTGATACCGCAGAAAATTTAACACTCCGAAGGAAGTATATAGAATACCAAGTATTGAGTTATTCGGAATATAATTTCGTTTATTTTTTATAAAGATTAATGACAACTGTCTTACAGTCCAAAAGGTGTTATCCATTCTGGACCAACACCTTTTGCAATCTTTCTGATCCACGTAAATATTGTCCTGCTCGCTTGAAGTAAATGCTTTCTGGCGTACAAAATTTATAAAGTGCTTCAAGTCGGTTCATATTTTTTACTCCGTAATCTCTTACGTTTAATACTGTTATAGATAACCATTTTTTGTCTCCAGTGATGATGCAATTCAAAAGTATAACATGATTTTTATTATTGTATCTTTGTCGGTTTCAAATGACCTTCTAGAACGTGATGTATTTTCAATATCAAAATTATCGAAACGAAATTTTGCAAACCGGTTTTAGCACTGGCATTCTGTCAATACATGTTCTCCAAGTACATAGAATAGCCTAGATCTAATTTTAGATTGCAGTGACATCTATATAGCTTGTTCTCCATGTACATAGGATGACCTAGATCTAACTTTAGCTTGCAGTGACCTCTATATAACATGTATAGGTAGTAAAAAGATTTAATTTAGCTTAGTTAGAACGATCAGATTTAGGTCAAATGTTTACCGTTTTGTTCGATAGTTTGTTACCATTTTGAAGGTAATTCCGTTGTGCCTCTCTCAATGAAACCCTCGACAATATTCTCTGGGACAGTCGATTTTCAAAAATGTTCATCAGCAAAATCATTTGCCATAGACAGAAACAGGTGGTAAACACTTGGTGCTAGATCTGAGTTATACGTTGGATGCATAAGAACATTCCAACCAAGCTCTCGGAACTTGTGGTCGATCACTATCGACGTGTATGGCCTGACGTTGTGTTGATGGAATACAATTCCTCTCAAATTGGCGAAAGCTGGCCGCTTCCGCACTATTGCTTTCTTCAGACGGTCCAATGGTTGAAAGCATAGGTCCGAATTGGCCGTAGGGGAGCAATAGCAGATGAATCCTGCCAATCACACCTAAGACACAACAAAATCTTGCACATTTCGTTTGAGAAAACTTGCCGCGATTCTACCACGACCGCTTTCGCTTAACGTGTCGTAAGTGAATTACTTTTCACCTTCAGTCACCACCCGCTTCAGAAATGGGTCGATTTTGTTGTGATTAAGCAGCGATTCGTAGATGCACTCGTAAGGCACTTCAATTCACATTTCGGACAATTGCAGACAGCTTTGCAGAGCGTGGTGCATTTTTGACATCAAAATCACCAGTAACGAAAACGTCGAAACTAAAATTGTGCGTGATTGGCTTTTACAGTGTCACAACCAGGAATGCTGTTCACATTTTCAGCCGACTGGCTGTCATTTTCGATTTAATCGAAGAAAAACTGTAAAATACGAGGGCGGTCCCAAAACTAGCCGAGCGGACGTGCAAATGGTGCCAGTAGTTTGAAAAAAAAAAACAATTTTAGCAGAAAGTAGCACCCTTATAAAATATATGTTTTAAGTTTCAAGGCGCCACGTTGTTTAGTATTTTTATTGAGCCATCAAAAGTAAATGATCTCAGTGAATTCGTAAACATGGAAAAAATTGGTCACCGGTATGTAACTCAATACTTTCATTTGAAAGGTCACAGTCCAACCAATGTTAAAGCCAAGCAAGATTCTGTTCTGAGGGGGTCTGCTCCTTCGTTTACGATTGTAAAATAATGGGCAGCAGAGTTTAAACGCGGGCGTACGACCTGCCAAAACAAACACCGTAGTGCTCTCTCATTTGAGGTGTCCACGCCAGAAACGGTTAAGAAAATGCACAAAATGCTATTGGATGATCGTCGGCTGAAATAATATGCATTTTAAAAAGTGCTATATATTGTATGTATATTCACCGAATATTGAAATAGGAGAAAGCTGTGCGCAAGATGAGTGCCGCGCTTGCTTTCAATAAAGCAAAGACAGCATCGTGAAGATGTTTCATTAGAGCGTTTGGAAATGTTTTACTGCAGTAAAGCCGAATTTTTGCATCGATTTGTAACTATGGATGAGACATGGTCCACCACTTCATACCTAAGACAAAGGAACAGTCAAAGCAGTGGACTGGAATAGGAGAATCGTGTCCAAAGAAAGCGAAGACGGTTCCATCTGCAGGCAAGGCCATGACGTCTGTGGTTTGGGCCATGGGAAAACGGCCGCATTTGACGAAAAAAAATGTGTTGTTTCATGAAGACAATGCTGCAGTTCACCAAAATTAATAAATTAAAGCTCGAATTGCTTAATCATGCTTAAGATTAAGCTCCCATAAAGAGGTGGAGTCTGCGGTTGATGGCCATTTTAAGGAGTATGTCAGTTCTAACTATAAACAGGGTCTAGAAGCTATTGAATATCGCTGGAAAAAGTGTATTGAGCTAAACAGGGATTATGTTGGAAAACATTTTTGTGTCTTCTTTGTTAGGTTGGCTCGTTTTGGGATCATATGACGTGTTTTTTCTTTGCTGTTAATTTTAACGCGCACTAAAGCAATATTGAGTCAAGTAGTCTCAAAACTGCTTAGTAGTTTTTGGTTACAACATCTTATCTTTTGAACGTCACCTGGCATAACCCGATCGCACTTATATAACCCGATATTGGGAAATATTGGCAAAATATTGAATTTTTTCTATTATGCCTTAAATTTGTTTATTGTATTGGCTTGCAAAGCGTAGTAATATTAGAAAAAGACTGGGTACGTTGCTCCTTCTGATACCTCACATGCAAAGTGACAGATTCATCAAAATTCCATATTCCATTACAAAATTTTTAATTGGTAAACCATAGTAATTCAAAACTGTGTTCTAGGTGCCCCATCTTCTGGTTCTTATAAATTCCGCACTTTTCCAACTAAGCAAATAGACATTGTGTGAACTTCGCTATACCCCAAAGACACACAATAATCATCGACCACTACATCTGAAAACTTTAATGCATTGTACTAAGATATATTTGTTATCCTGACTAAAATTTCTGTTCTTTAAGTTGTCTAGTTCATGAACAAACTATACTTCAAATGAACTATTTTTTCTGGTGAACCAGTAGTACTTTTTGTTATCTCAATGCCAAAATATATATGATGACAACATGGAAGGGTCGCTGCTTCCTATGCAATGTGTTTACCAATTCACCATGAATAAAATAACCACGAACTACAAACGTTAAACACGCTCAATTGATCTGAAAGAACTATGAGCTACAAAGAGCGATTTAGCTCACTCGATAATAGGAGCAGAATGGGCGTCTGAGCTGTGAACTGTGAATTAGAGTGAACTTTCCAGTGAACTAGAATGAACTTTCTATTTCACATTTCTTTTCAATCTTTAGCTTTAACTCTCAGTTCTTTACAGATCAGCCATTCGTTATGACTTCCTATGATCGAGTTAGTTCCAATCTCTTGAATAATCGAATTTCCGACAGTTATTATTTGTGGTCGTCTACTTTATGCCAACTTTCCAACATCATCGGACCTGTAAAGAGATATGAACCAGAACTAAAACGTTTTCAAATCATAATTCTTTTCAGCTCAGTCGTTCATTATGAACCATCGACAATAATCTTTAAGCAGTTCGCTCCTGCCACTAAGTGAGTTCTAATCTCTGAAATAATTGCACTTTCGCGAATCACAATTTGCGAGTGTTTTCTATGTTTCAATATTTCATACATTTTTGAAGCGCAGAGCTGGTCACTTTACCCCTGCCACTAAGTGAATTCTAAACTCTGAAATATTCGTAACTCCACGAATCACAATTTACAAAGATTTCTGTCGTTTCAATATGTCAGTACTATTTTAGTTGCGTTCTTATGTATGGGACCTTATACTGTATAATTTTCCTTACAAATGGAAGCCTTGTTCATTGACACTTCACTCTTATCTCGTGCCAGAGGTTTGTTTGTTACTTTGTATTTGATTGAAGGGTTTTACTTTGTCCAACTGTCATTGTGACAGTTTACAAGTACTCGTGTAACGAGAGCAAAACTGCGTTTTGACAAAATTATCCCTAATTTCGCATTTCAATTTATGTTGTATTTGTAAACAATTTGTGTTTGTTTTTTTGTGGAAACCTTTTTTCCTCCTGTTTACCTCTTACTTATTAGCCATATTTGGGGTCCGTTCTTCTGGCATTCTGTAAACAATTGCCAGTTTTTTTCTGTCCAGCTGGATAGATGGGATTATTGCATATGTGTTAGTATTGCCATGAATTGATGGCAATTTTTTCATTGTGTTTGAAAGATTCACATGAATTTGCGATAAATTATTGTATGATTAATGAATTTGAGCTTGTGACTTATTGAAAGGTTTCATGCCGGCTTTCTTTGTGATCCCCTGTTTTTGGAGTTATTTATTTGGTGAACGATGCTTAATTACAATGGAATTTAGAAAGAGGCACAGGATGTTGCTGGTTTTTGTTTTTATTATCGAATAATAAAGAACTTTCATTGAATTGTGTGACTATTTATGTGTGAAAAGTTAAACTCGTTTTTAATTAACAAAGATGCAAAACAATTTGATTAGAGAAATATTTGATATGTTATACTATATGGTTATCCATTTAGTGGAGTCAAAATCGTCGGTTTTATTGTTTTATTTAGCGAAAGGTTTGCCATTTACGAATGTGGGTCGTTTAACAACCGAAGAACGCGTAAAAATAGTTAAAACTTACTACAAAAGTGGTAACTAGGCTCTTTTCTCACTCTTTAGTTGTGTCAAAAAGCAAAATTGTCGCATATGGGGCTCGAAGAACCTAGAAGCGATTGTGGAAAAGCCATTGCACCCGAGTAAAGTGACTGTTTGGTGCGCATTATGGTCTGGAGGCGTCACTGGGCCGTATTTTTCGAAAATATCGCTGGAGAAACCTCAAAAGGATCCACTGAAGTGGACATTTAAATCACATTTTTATTTATTTAACTTTATTTGAAAACGGAAAATGCATAATTTTATGCCATGTCCAAAAAGACGAGTTTTTATATTTTTCAAGAAATCTTTATTTATACGTATGAACTCATTTCATCACCTTCAAAGTATTCCTTCCCAAACAAAATACATTAATGACCGCATTCGGGGCGGTATTTTGAGTTTGGAAAGTGGGCAGAAGTTACTTTGCAATAAACCAGGAAAAGGTGGTGATTGTGCGGTGACATTAGTTGAATTCTTGCGAAAAGCCTACGACCAGTGTGAAATGGATTGCTATCTTGACGTAAAAACCAATAATTGTTTGTCCATAAATCCGGCCTGATTTGGCGAATTGCTTTACGCAAAGGATTCATAATATAGTATTATAAATAAAATAGTATTTCTTGTTAACAGTTTGGCCTAGCTGAAGAAACCCGTGATACCCAAAATCACGATAGCCGAAGAAAGCTGCCAGCGTAATCTTGATAGATTTGATTTTTGAACGACTTTGTAGTGATATTTTACTGATACTTTTTTGGCATAATATTTACCAGTAATTATCCCTTCGGAGATTTCAATAACATCAGAAAACTCCCTAATTGTTAACAGACCGTCAAATCTCGCATTTGTTGGACACGACTGTAATCGGTAGACGTTGATTGTCATCCGCGGCGCTCTTCGTCTTCGAGTCGTTCTCGGCCTTCTTTGGACTGTTTCTGCCACTGGTAAACATCTCTTTTCGACAAAGTCTGTTCAACGAAAACCTTCTGCAACATTCTAAAGGTTTCCGCAGAAAAAGTTTCATTTCGCTAAAAAATTTAATGCAACTCTTTTGCTTCAACAAATCAGACATTGTAAAAATCATCGAAATCAAAAGCATTCAGTAAAAAAAGTGGAAGTTATTAAAAAAGAATCACATTTTCACCACTTCTAAAGATGCCATCCACGCGTATTTTGAACCACTTCCAAAACTACCGTAGTGAAATGCTTATAGAAATGGGCTATAATTTCATTTATAATTTCGAAAAAAAACTATTTTTTTAAAGAACATAGTATGTTGTGAAGAAGTAGTTTTTGGCGGTTGGCTTAAAGAAGCTCCTTTTAACGTTTTTGGAGAAAAAATTATTTACCCTCCTTTATATGATATGCTAAGTTTGTCATTCTATTTGTAAAAACTGCCAAAATGACCAAATGAAAAATGCAAATTTGTATGTCGGTAAGAATGTCCGTCCTCAATACTGTGGACTGCAGTTCATAGTAGAAGATGTATAAACCTCGAAATATTAAGTGTCCTTCTAATTCAGTGCTTGTCTACTGTTTTTTTATAGAAGGTGTCAAATCCGTAGAGAACAGCGGTCAGTTTTTTTTAAGAAGCCGACTTTTAATATAAATAAAATCACAATAAATATAATACAATACGAAATCAATTTTTTGTGCAATGAAAATTTGATTTGAATGAACATTTGATTTTCATGTTCATTACGCTCACGTCAGTCGTGAATACAAAGCGAAGAGGCATCATTAAATAGTGTTTTCTTCCTATGACAACCCTATGTTAATTTCATTGGTGATAACACAATTTTCGTTTCACTTTTTTTGCTGGGCAAGCGTAACTCAAACGCTAATGGCATTAAAATAAATAAACTTCCCTACATCTCATGAATGAAACAAGAGAAAGCTTCTCACATTCAGTGAGCTTATACGCAATCTATTTTTAGACCCACTCAACGGGACCTATAGTTTAAAAATGATTCCGAACATCACAGTTTGAGAAGCATTAACAAGACTTCTCGATTCCTGGACTAATCGAAGTTTTCGTCAGACACATCAAGGTGACCGCCGCATGCAAATGATAGTCGTGTATACTAACAATCAGCCCAAGGCACGACATTGAAGATGTAAAATTTGCCATCATTGTCTTCATCGTGATCGGCCATGGCGCGATGTTTAGTACATGCAACCTCCGTTTGCATGATCGGGGGTTCAAACGCGCACATAGGTGACTATCGCTATTTGAGAGGTGGTCACCTCAATGTGTCTAACGAATATTTCGTGCAGTCGAATAATGGGTAAGTCTGGTAAATGTTTCTCTATTTGTGACGTTCGGAATAATCGTTAAACTGTTGACCTGTCCCGTTGAAAGAGAATGAGTGCAAGCTTCTTAAATATGAAAAACTCTCCCATATCGCATTCATGGGATGCAAGGAATTTTTTTGTCTCAGAAAAAATATTTCTGATATACGATTTACCCGCGTAATTTCAATTGAGAAATTGTCTTACTATTTGGACAAAGTAAAATATGAGAGTTCTTGATTGTACGCCAATAATTTCCGTATACTCGTACGTTTACTTACCAAATAAGATGTCTTTGCATCTAAGCAAGTAATGCAAATTATGATCACCTGAACTGGAATGGTTTGGTCATGTAAAAACGTCCTTGAGCTTAGCATTCTACCTACATGTACGCCTTTATAACGATTACTCTCATGATCCTTAATTTATTATGGATGCGGAACTGGATGTGGTTACTATATGACAACTTTTTTCATAATATTAAACAAAAAAAACTCTTAAACATTCATTGCACTATAATTTACTCGCCCAAAGTATCGATGTGCTGAGAACCGTCTCTTCTGAGTTTTGATAAACTAGATTATCTAACCGTACTGGAATTAATCATTGTTTTATTAGCAACAATCCGATATTTATGTTGATGTGCTGGTACTTTAGACTACACACAAATTGTGTGGCTTTAGCGTGAGTAAAACCTTATAAATCCATAAAATGTATCGACTATGAGTAGTAATAAATTTATGATCATTTTAGTTTATGGTTCTTCCGCACGTTTAATTTTTCGGTTAAACTTCTATTATATGCTGAAGGTTTTCCATTAATAGCAAAGATAATGAATCACGTAGACTATACAATTTTTGCAGGGGACAAAGAAAAATCGCAACACCATTGACTATTTTTTCGCACTCGTGTTGAGGCCAAATTGTGTGGCGTCTTTGCCAATCAACGCCAAACATTTCAAATGGCAACGATTAACCAGTGCCCATTCAATGGCAACACGAAAATTATCCTATCGCAATAATTTGACATAATGGATAAGAGTAATTTATATAGCTCACGTTTGTCGCGAAAATCCCTCACACAAAAATCCGAAATCTAGTAACACAACAAAGAAAAACCAAAAGAGTAAGACTATAACCCGCCAAAGATTTGCACTACGCCTACGCACAACTGTCGCTAAATTTCGGGACATAGACTATATGTGTGTAATTAATGTGTATTAAGTAATTTATCACACTCTTTGTTGACCGAAAACTAGCAGCCGCGTAATAGATTAATTTGTAACTGTTTAGCTAACCTGGGCTACATAGTTTCCTATCTATCAATTCGATTATGAGCAGAAGAGCCAAAAAAAAAAAAAAAAAAAATTCGCTGAAATAGTACGAATAGTACATTTTTGGGGCAACAGACAATTTAACGCTGGACTGGGATTAACAATTGTTGCCGAGACGCCTACTCTGTTAGAAAAGCTTTAACGTTTTCCACACCTTCCCATCAATCTGTAAAATTACCCACCACGTGAGTCCGGAATGTGCTAATTGATTTTAAACGACACTATTTGTTTGAAAAATGGATCACGACTTGTTCTGTTCATAAATGAGCGAAAATCAATTTATTTTCCTCACATCTTTTCGTGTAATTTGGACAAGTTAGAAAATGTTTCAATTCGTGATTATAAATGGAAATTGTGCTCGATTACTATTCATCCTATAGAGCTTTAGATATCGGTTCATTGAACTTTTTGAATGAAAGTACCAAAATGGTAACATATTGACGCCATTCGCCCACTTCATTCCCTTTTCATTTAGTTTAACGTCATCAGTTTTGACAGCAGTGGCACCATCACATCAAACACATCTGTTATCTTTTCAGCAAAATACGCCAAGTGATAAAGGCAACAATAATTATCATAACAAAAATCACGGAAAACTACTTAAAATAATCTGTAATGACGGGACAGCAGAAGGCGGCATACAGTAATATTTTTGACAAATCACTGACACAGTTTCGTGTTATGAATATAATTTTTATTGGCATCGTTTGGTTTGCTTCTGGTTTCAAGGGCTTACTTGTGATGCTTCGTGCTAACGTAGCCACGAATCACTACCAGATTGCGGTTATGAAGCATACCAAGTTAAGTAAAGCAAAAGCGTTCTTAATCAGTAACAAAAGGAAGCAAAACATTACTAAGCTACGCAACTACGTATGTGAAATGCTGCGCTCAAGCAACTCTTAATGCTACCAAGAAGCGTGTGAAGGAAAATATCATGTAACATATAATGCATAGCAAGGACACAGCTGATTGTAACGCATGTGGTGGGAGAACGGCATAAGGAACAGGACAAAGAGCCTGACCATCTTTTCAAGCAAAAGATACGGTTGTCCGAAATATGTGAGGAAATGGATGTAGGAAAGTAATGATATTAGGATGAAGACCAAAAATTTTGTCAATAGATATTAAGTCAAGTTTAAGTATTAAGTTCAAGTGTCTCCTGTATCCTATATCAACAATATCCCTGATCACAGAGACAGGCAGAGTGCATAGTACCCTGCTAGTTCCGGATGGCAGCACAAGTGACGAAATCACGCTCGTGTCTAGAATAACTGTAACGGGCATAAGAACAGCAAAGTTGGGGTTTCTGATAACCGGCTGACATTGCTACTTAAGGCCAATAACCATGACCAGAAAATAATAATGCATCGCGCAAACAATACTTGACTCAACGATTTGACAAGATGGCTGGAATTTATGACTGTTATATGTTGTTTTCCAGAAAGGCTGCCCAAGAATTTGTGCCAACAACCACGATAACATTGTCTCACTCAACGCTGTTAGATTTTAGTGACGAATTTGACATTATTGGACCCCAGTTTTGCGACTTTAGAACTGATAAACTTTTAACTAAAATGGTAACGTTCACACCAGGGCCTTGTTTTCCAAAAAGGCTGCCCAAGAATTTGTGTCGACAACCACGATAACATTGTTTCACTCAACGCTGTTAGATTTTAGTGACGAATTTGACATTAATGGACCCCATTTTTGCGGCTTTAGAACTGATAAACTTTTAACTGAATTGGTAATGTTCACACCAGGGCAAATACTGAACACTCAAGGAAAGCTGCATTCAATATTCCGATATGGTAAAGATTGTATGAATGATAAGAGGAAACTTATAAGTCATAAGTATTATGTCGCTGACTGACAGCAAATCTTCAGTAAAGATAAGCAGAAATCTTAGCGAAGAATTTTACATCAAACGAGGCTTTAGACATGGGAAAAGCCAAGCCTTTTGTGCAATATCTTCAACAAAATTTGTAGTTGGCTATGAGCCGAAGCCTCCTTTCGTTTCTTAATGATACAGGTGTCATTGTTACTGTTATTCCAAGTTATTTCTTCTGGCGAACAATAAGCGCTCTTTGGGAATCTGTGTGAACGTTGACAGACTATGAGCGATTAATGATTGATGTTAGGTTATCTCCCGTCGTAAAAAAAAATCTGCCTACACCAGACTGTAGCTCTAGCCGTATTGCTGAATGACATAGAACAGCGAGTTAAAGCGGGAGAGAAAAATTCTGGTACCCATTATGGTTGACGGATAATATCGGCGTTGTATGAATCATGAGCTATATACCGATAATGACGTGACCAAGCGCATCAAAATACAGCAATTGTGTGGTCAGAGCTATGTTGTGCGGATGGACCAAATATAATTTTTTTAAGAAAGCTAACTAAGAAGTTAGGCAAGATTCAAAGCTTTTGCAAATATGTAATTAAATGTGTTTGCAAGACAGTCAAATGAATCTTTAATCAAGAGAATTTTTACATCCAGATTTATTATGGGTCTGATGATAAGTGGTTTAAGGCAATAGATGAAAATGCCTCAATAGTTATTTAATTTTTTGGTTCCTTGGTGATAAATTTGCTGGGACGAATTTAAGAGCCAGCCACGACAGACATCGCAGTCTCAGAATTTTTTTTAAAGAATCGCTAATGATCGATGTGATTTTGATAGCCATTCAGTTAAGTGAAAATAATTGCATAAATGTATGTAATTATGAATAATTTATTTTGTATTTTTTGTTTGTTTTTGTTTTAATTTTCTTTTTATTTTTTTTAATTTTATTTTTTTTTTTTTAATTTTATTTTTATTTTTTTTAATTTTATTTTTATTTTTTTAATTTTATTTTTTTTAATTTAATTTTTATTTTTTTTTTAATTT